>JAENJI010000012.1:6798673-6863756 GCA_018901935.1 Pugionium cornutum | reverse complement strand
GAGTGCCATAGTTACTCACATGGGTCGTCCAAGTGGTAAATGTAGAGATATATGGCTCTCCGTAAAAGAATACAAATGTACACATGCATATGTTTGGCCACTAAAGAGGTAAATAATATTTTTGGAAACTAGAGAAGTAAATAATATGAAAACAATTTCATTTATTTTCGGCCACGCGCCTTTCCGATATACGCTAAAGAATTAGTTCAAGGGCCGATGAATAAAGCGTTAACTTGGCCGATCTATTTTACAAGATGTTATATGTTCCACACAAAGAAACATGGACACAGGAGAAAGACATGTAACTACACCATTTGTGTCAAGGGAGACAATTACTCAGATGCATCTCATGAAGCTGGCTTCTACGGGATTTTAATTGATATCATTCAACTTGAGTATGTTAGACTCATAAATTTGAAGATCACGCTTTTTAAATGTGAATGGTATGATCCTACGCTTTTGAAAGGAATTCGGAAGTCGGAAAATGGCGTCATTGTTGTGTTTTTATCAGGGAAATACTACAATTACGAACAATTTATTCTTGGTATGTAACTAATTAACTATAAGTATATGTTAATTTATATATATTACGTACGTAAAATTCTATAAATAATTTGTTTATATAATTATTTAACTAATTTACATTTTATTAATTATGATGTACCACAGCCTCTCAAGCAGGGCAAGTTTATTATATTCCTTATCCTCACACCAAATCATCATCAAAACAAACATGGCTCAGTTTTCTCAAAATTAACCCCATATCTAACATTTTGGGGAAATACAAAAACAAAAACGAGATTGGCATTTTTGCAACAAGAAAATGATGAAAAGGTAACGGTGGTTGAAGAGATAGAAGTGGATCATTAGGTTGATAGAGTTAATAATACCGAAGAAATTGATTTTGATGTCAGAGATGCCGAACTAGAAGACGAATTTCAGTGGAATATTTCATCTTTAGATGATGATGAGGAGGAAGAGATGTAATATATTTGACTTTTATGCATTTTTACATTTGATCCTTATATATTTTTATAAAATGTTGTTGTTTCGAGTTGAAGTTTTTTGTACAACTCCTAATGATGTTATCAATCATATATATAATTCATAGTATTCACAAAAATCATATAATTTAGGTTTTGGGGCATTAATTGTGACTACTTTGCCACCACATTGCCACTACATTGGTAATGTGGTGGCAAATTGGTAACAAAAATAATCCATGGTCGCAAATAAGTCGCACATTTGCGACCAATTTGCGACCAATTTGCGACCACGGGTTCACTGTAGTCGAAAATTGGTCACAAAATAGCGATCACTTTGCAACTAGATAGTGTAAATTTACATTTTCCCTATATATTATTCACATTTACAACTTATTTTGCATTTCTAGGTAAATACTAACCATTATAGGTGGCCAAATATAAACAAAATCATATTTGTGTTGATGTAAATGTTAAAAACATTTGAATTGTATATAAGAGTTATAAGGTTAAGTGAATGTGTTAATTGTTTTAGGTAAATGATATGAAGATTTAGTAAATTTGTCAACTGTTATTGTTTACTTAGGAGTTAAAGTTTCTACAATTCCAAATGATGTTATCAATCTTATATAATTCATGTTAGTCAACAAAATCACATAATTTAGGGTTTAGGGCATTACTTGTGACTACTTTGTCACCACATTGCCAATACATTGGGAATGTGGTGGCAAATTGGTCCCTAAAATAACCCGTGGTCGCAAATCAGTCATATATGTGCGACTCATTTGCCACCACATATAAACAAACATATTAATGTTAGTATTTTAAACCATAGTCGTAAATCAGTTGTAAATATGTGACTGATTTGCGACCACCGTGAAAATGGTGGGTGATGAAAATTCTTGAAAATTTTCAACTCCCACCGGATGTGCAAATTTGCCACTGATTTTTGACCACCTGTTATTTTATAAACTTTAAATACGTGGTCGCAAATCAGTCGCAACTTTGCGACTGATTTGCGACCACCAATGCATTCGGTGGGAACCAAAAATTCTCGAACAAATTGTGGTCACAAATCAGTCGCAAATTTGCAGATGATTTACGACCACGAATTTAATTTCCCACTTTGCGACCACATATTTCCTATAAATACGTGACTCTTTTCCCTCATTTTCACACTTCACACAAATCTTCCTAATTCCTAAAACTCTCTCAAACACCTTAAACTCTCTCAAACACCTTAAACTCTCTCAAACACCTAAAACTCTCTCAAACACCCAATACCTAATAGCAAGTAGCGGTAGGTCGATGAGAGGTCATGGAAGATGACAAATCCCATCGTCTTCCGGCCGTGGTAACTCTTCCGCCTCCTCGAACCTCTCACCTGCCACTTATAGAGCGGCATCCCGCCTCCCTCCATAATACACCTTCAACCCTCACTTGGTTTGAAAAAACCGATCCGTCTCCTCGATTTCAGGAAGCCGAGGAGCATGAGGAGGAATAGGTTCTGCCTTCTGAAACGGAAACAGGGGAACACATTATCACACTTGATAGTTTGCTACAAACTCCAGGGCGAGACCAGTACTTGACTGTACTGTCTCCTGTGCAAGCACCGAGCACAAGATGGTACGTTTAAAATTTTATTTTTTATTTTTTTATTTCATAGAATTACATAATAAATATAAAAACATATATTATAAATATTTAATTATAAATAAATAATTTAAATTTGAAATTTAATATTTGTAAATATGTATTTAAGATACTTATATTTTATATATTTAATTAATCAGGTTTGACCGGGACCAATAGGCAATAACCCATCAAATTTCAAAAAATTTGAAAGACAAAGATGGACCCTAATACAGTTGGACGGTCATACCAGCTGAACGACAAGAAAAATACTTTATCGAATTTTTGGTAAGTAATTTTAAAAAAAATATTTTATTTTATAAAATATCATAATTACTAAAATTAATATATTTTAAATTTGCAATCATCCATACACCTGGGATCCTATGATCACCACAGTGGTACGAAATGTGTTTGACTCCATCTGTGTAAGATGGATGGAAGGGATTGTTAGCACGGTTCATACAACCAGCAAACGTCTATGGTGGATTTCCCATAGTCTGTACAAAACAATGACAGACTATTGGGAAGCAGAAACGTCTAATGAGAGGAGTAGTAAGTCGTTCAATAACCACAACTCCTCTCGGGATGGTCTTGGTCCGCACAAGCATTTGTCGGGCAAAAAATTCTATATCCAGATTTCACAAGAAATAGTCACTATTTTAAAATATTTAAACTAAAATTAAATATTATTTGTTATTTAGGAAAATAATTTTGGACGACCGATTTCAATTGGTGAGGTCTTTATAAAAACTCACACTCGGGAGTATGGTTTGTATGTAGATTTGAAAGCTACACAAATCAGTGAAGCATACGAATGAATCATCCAAGAAAAGATGGCGCTCGTGGAGGTCGATACAATTGAAACATTCGACGGTACTTCCCATCAAATTGTGATGACTCAAGATGAGAAAAATGAGATCTTCGTTCAAGTAAAAAAAAATTTAAAATTTTTTGATGTACACTAAATTTAATATAATTATTTTAATCGTTTTATTAAATTTTTGTAGTCTTCTGTTGCGGATGACCGAGACCGTCTTTACAGACTTGGTAGCCTAAACCGCATGCATTGGTTGGGCAGGCATAGTGCTTCCAATCCACTATCTCCGACTTTGTTGCGCTTTAGGATCAACTCTTAGCCGCGCAGCGACAAATCGAAGAACAAAACGCACGTAATATGCGTATTGTAGAACAAAATGCGCAAATATTGGGAGCGTATCAGAAGATGCAGGAATTCCAAAAGGAAAACGAAAAAACATTTAACAACTTGCACATGCTTGTCGCGTATTTCCAACGGACGGATCCCACTTTCACGTCTTTTATGTGGGATAACGATGCCACAAATGAACCGTCAAACGCTACACCAGCATTTTTTCCATCCGAATTTCAATTTTTGCCTCTGGATAATTAGATTTATTTTTCAATGTTTTTGTAATTTGAATTTAGTCACAAATTAGTCACAAATCAGTCCCACATATTTGTGACCAATTTGCGATTACATCTATTTTTTCGAAAAATTTACATGTACTCGCAAATCAATCACAAATATTTGGGACTGATTTGCGCCTACGGATATAATGTAGTCGCAAATCAGTCACAAGTTCAGTGAAAGACGTGGTAGCAAATTAGTAACAAATTGGTCACAAAATTTTGTGACCAATTTGCGACCACGTCTTCCTCTGTGGTGACAAATCAATCACGAAAATTTCTGACTGATTTGCGACTACGCTTTTTGCTACCATTGATGTAGTGGCAAAGTGGTCGCAAAATTTGTTATAACAAACCAGTCACAATTAGGTCACAAATATAGGGACCAATATTTGGTCGCAAATCATTAACAAAATGTACCACTATTATTGTGGTCGCAAATGAGTCACTAATGTGCGACTAAATTGCGATCACAAAAATTTGCGACGAAGCTTTTGCGACCAATATGTGGTCGCAAACGCCTTGTTTTTTTGTATTGCACATTTAAGCTAGTTCAATTTTCAATACTGTAACAAAATTTGCAAAATAACTAGATACGACAAATCATCCAACTAATCCAATATATCCCAAACTGCTTGATGCCATGTTTTATGCTTCATTTATAAGCTTTTACTTAACGAGCACCAATGATCATTTTAAAATTATCATTTTAACTTGCCGATCAACTAGACATGTCCGCACTAAATCGTCAATAACTTTTGATTCAGAGCTCAGAATGACACGAATCCAATGCCCTTGCTAAGCAAGCTCAATTTTCTATATTTTGACAAAATATGAGACAGAAATAGAGACGACAAAGCATACAAGTAATCCAATCTATCCCAAACTAGCTGTCATGCTTTATTCTTCATTTATAAGCCTTTACTTAATTAGCACCAATGATCAGTTTAGAATAATAATATTAACTAGCTGATCAACATGACATTTCTGCACTAAATCGTCTATAACTTTTGATTCAAAGCTCCGAATGACACGAATCCAATGCACACGTTAAGGTCGCTCAATTTTTTATATTATGACACACTTTGAGACAGAAATAGATATGACAAAGCATCCAAGTAATCTAATCCATCCAAACTACGTGACAACATGCATTATTCTTCATTGATATGCTTTTACTCAATGAGCACCAATGATAGGTTTAGAATGATCTTTTTAACTGGCGATCAACTTGACATGTCCGCACTAAATCGTCCGCAACTTTTGATTTATAACTTATAATGACATGAATCCAATGCCCACGTTAAGCTAGCTCAAATTTCTATATGGTTACAAAATTCGAGACAGAAATAGATACAACAATGCGTCCAAGAAATCCAATCTATCCCAAACTCTGTGATGCCATGCATTATGATTCATTTATATGCCTTTACTCAATGAGCACCAATGACCAGTTCAGAATGATCACTTTAACAGCCTGATCAACTTGACATATCCACACTAAGTCGTTTGTAACTTTTAATTTAGAGCTCAGAATAACACGAATCCAATGCCAACGTTAATATAACTCAATTTTTTATATTTTGACAAGATTTGAGATAAAAATAGAGACGACAAAGTGTACAAGTAATCCAATCCATCCCAAATTGCGTGATGCCATGCATTATTCTTCATTTATAAGGTTTTACTCAATGAGCACCAATGATCAGTTTATAATGATCATTTTAACTGGCCGATCAAATTGACATATCCACGCTAAATTGTCCATAACTTTTGATTTAGAGCTCACAATGACACGAATTCATTGTCCACGTTAAGCAGGCTCAATTTTCTATATTGTTAGAAAATTTGAGACATAAATAAATACGAAAAGGCGTCCAAGTAATCCAGTCAATCACAAACTGCATGATGCCATGCGTTATTCTTCATATCATTTTAATTGGCCGATCAATTTGACATGTCCGCACTAAATCGTCCATAACTTTTGATTTTGAGCTCAGAATGACACATATCTAATGCCCATGTTAAGCTAGCTTAATTCTCTATATTGTGACAAAATTTAAGACAGAAATAGAGATAATAAAGATTCGAAGTAATCCACTCTATCCCAAAACGCGTGATGTCATGTATTATGCTTTATTTATATGCTTTTACTCAATGAGCATTAATGAACAGTTTAGAATGACTATTTTAACTCACCGATCAACTTGATATGTCTGCACTACATCGAATGTAACTTTTGATATAGAGCTCAGAATGACGTGAATCCAATGTCCATGTTAAGCTAGCTCAATTTTCTATATTTTGACAAAATTTGAGACAAAATTAGAGACTACAAAGCGTCCAAGTATTCTAATCTATCCAAAATTGTGTGATGCCATGCTTTAGGTTTCATTTATAAGCCTTTACTTAATGAGCTCCAAAGTCATCAGTTTAGAATGATCACTGATCAACCTGACATGTCCCCACTAAATCGTCCGTAACTTTTGATTTATAGCTCAAAAACACACGAATTCAATGCCCACGTTAAGGTAGCTCAATTTTCTATATTTTAACAAAATTTTAGATATAAATAGGGACGACAAAACGTCCAAATAATCCAATCTATCCAAAACTGTGTGATGCCATGCATTATGCTTCAATTAGAAGACTTTACTCAATTAGCACAAATGATCAGTTTAGAATGATCATATTAACTGGCCGATCAACTTAGCGGATCAACTTGGCATGTCTGCACTAAGTCATCCATAATTTTTTATTTTGACCTCAAAATGACACGGATCCAATGCCCATGTTAAACTTGCTTAGTTTTGCTGTTTTGACAAACTTTGTGATAGAAATAGAGACGACAAAGCGTCCAAGTAATCCAATCTATCCCATGTTGCGTGCTGGCATGCTCTATGCTTCATTTATAAGCCTTTATTTAATGAGCACCAACGATCACTTTAGAATGATCACTTTAAATGGCCGATCAACTTGACATGTCCGCACTAAATCGTCTGTAACTTTTGATTTTGATCTTATAATGACACAAATTCAATGACCATGTTAAGCTAGATATATTTTCTATATTTTAACAAAATTTGAGACAGAAATAGAAAAGAAAAAGCGTCCAAGTAATCCAATCTATCCAAAACTCTGTGATGCCATGCATTATGCTTCATTTATAAGCTTTTACTCAATGAGCTGCAATGTTCATATTAGAAAAATCATATTAAATGAGTGATCAACTTGACTTGTCCGCACTAAATCGTCCGTAAGTTTTAATTTGGACCTCCAAATGACACGAATCCAATGCCCACGTTTAGCTAGCTCAATTTTCAATATTGTTACTAAATTTGAGATAGAACTAGAGACGACAAAGTGTCCAAATAATCCAATCTATCCCAAACTGCGTGATGCCATGCATTATGCTTCATTTATAAGCCTTTACTTAATGTGCACCAATGATCAGTTTAGAATACTCATATTAACTGGCCGATCAACTTGACATGTCCACACGAAACTGTATGTAACTTTTGATTTAAAGCTCAGAAGGACACAATACCAATGCCCACGTTAAGCTAGCTCAATTTTGTATAGTGTAACAAAATTGGAGACAGAAATAGATACGACAAAGCGTTCAAGTAATCCAATCTTTCCAAACTGTAAGATGGCGTGCATTATGCTTCATTTATAAGCTTTTACTCAATGAGCACCAATGATCACTTTTGAATAATCATATTGACTGGCTGATCAACTTGACATGTCCGCCCTAAATAGTACGTAACTTTTGATTAGAGCTCAGAAACACACGAAGCCAATGCCCACGTTAAGCTAGCTAAATTTTCTATATTTTAACAAAATTTGAGACTAAAATAGAGACGACAAAGCATTCAAGTATTCCAATCTATCCGAAACTCTGTGATGCCATAAATTATGCTTCATTTATAAGCCTTTACTTAATGAGCACCAATGATCACTTTAAAAAGTCATATTAACTGCCTGATCAACTTGACATGTCCGCACTAAATCGTCCGTAACTTTTGATTTTGAGCTCAGAATGATACGAATCCAATGCCCACGTTAAGCTAGCTTAGTTCTCTCTATTGTTACAAAATTTGAGACCTAACTAGATACGATAAAGCGTCTAAATAATCCAATCTATCCCACAATGCGTGATGCCATGCATTATGCTTCATTTATAAGTCTTTACTCAGTGAGCAGCAATTATCAGTTTAGAATGATCATATTAACTGGCCGATCAACTTGACATGTACGCACTAAATCGTCCGTAACTCTTGATTCAGAGCTGAGAAACACACGAATCCAATGCCCACATTTAGATAGCTCAATATTGTGACAAAATGTGAGACATAAAAAGATATGAAAAAGCATCCAAGTAATCCAATACATTCTAAACAGCCTAATGCCATGCATTATTTTTCAATGCTCACGTTAAGCTTGCTAAATTTTCTTTATTTAACCAAATTTGTGACAGAAATAGAGACGACAAGGCGTCCAAGGAATCCAATCGTTCCCAAGTTGCATGATGCCATGCTTTATGTTTCTTTTTTAAGCCTTTACTTAATAAACACCAATGATCAGTTTAGAATGCTCATTTTAACTGGCTGATCAACTTGACATTTCCGCACTAAATTGTCTGTAACTTTTGATTTATAGCTCAGAAACACATGAATCCAATGCCCACGTTGTCAAGTCTGCACTAAATTTTCTATATTTTGCAAAATTTGAGATAGAAATAGAGACGGAAAAGTGTCCACATAATCCAGTCTTTCCCAAACTGCGTGATACCATACTTTATGCTTCATTTATATGCCTTTACTTAATTAGCACCAATGATTGGTTTAGAATGATCACTTTAACTAGCCGATCAACTTGATATATCCGAAATCTTATGTAACTTTTGATTTAGAGCTCAAAAGACACGAATCCAATGCCCACATTAAGCTAGCTAAGTTTGATATATTTTGGAATATTTGAAACATAAATAGAAACAACAAAGCGTCCAAGTAATCTAATCTATCTCGACAAACTGTGTGATGCCTTGCTTGAAAAAATTTGAGATAGAAATATAGATGACAAAGCATCTAAGTAATCCAATCTATCCAAACTCATTGATGTGGTGACTATTTTTGCGACTACTTTGCGACTTAATTTCCGTAACAAATTTTGTCACTGTTTTGCGACTACATATGTGGCTGCAAAACCCGTAGTCACAAATGAGTCACAAAATTTTGTGACTGATTTGCGACTACATGAACCATAGCAGTCGCAAATCAGTGACAAAGTTTTGTGGTTGGTTTGCGACTGCAGAGCCATTTAGTCGCAAATCAATCACAAAACTTTGTCACTGATTTGCGACCACAGTTAATACGCAGTCACAAATTAGTGGCAAAAAGTGCGATAGATTTGAGACTAATTATAAAATAATCAAAAACATTTTGTATTTGCAAATCGGTCCCAAAAAATTGAGACTCATTTGGGACTGATTTGCGACTAAAATGGAATCAGATTAAAAACAATTTTAATTAAAAATTATTTATAAATAATTTAAATATTTTGAAATTAAAATTAAAAAAATTTATTAAAAATATTAATATTTTTTAATTTTAATTTCAAAATATTAGAATTATTTCAAAATAATTTTTAATTAATTTTTATTTTTTTATTAATATTTTTCAAAATTATTTTTTATAATATTATTAATATTTTTTAGTTAATTTTTAATGATTAATATTTTTAAATTTTAATACAATAATTTTTAATTATTTTTGTAATAATATTATTAATATTATAAATATTAATTAATTTTTAAATCATTTTTAATAATATTTTTTATAATATTTTTCAAAATTAACCTTCAAAATAATTATGTTTTAGTAATATTTATATTTCATTACTACCCCTTCTTGCCATTTGTGTGTTTGTGGTTTTTTGAATTGGGAGAGATTTTATAAGTGTTTAGAGAGGTTTTATAAAGTAGGAATATTTGATTGTGAAAAATAAAGGGAAACCATCACGTATTTATAGAATCGAAAACTTTCAAACTCCCTCCAAATTAATTTGTGGTCGCAAATCAGTGGCAAATTTGCCACTGATTTGTGACCACAGTTAATTTATTCGGAAAAAGCATTCTGGTCTCAAATCAGTGACAAATTTACCACTGATTTGCGACCACGGTTAATTTATTCGAAAAACAAAACATGTGGTCACAAATCAGTGGCAAATTTGCCACTGATTTGCGATCACGATTAATTTATTCGAAAAAAACATTGTGGTCTCAAATTAGTGGCAAATTTGTCACTGATTTGCGATCACGGGTACTTTATTCGAAACAAAAACATGTGGTTGCAAATCAGTGGCAAATTTGCCACTGATTTGCGAGCACAATTAATTTATTCAAAAAAACTTGTGGTCACAAATAAGTGACAAATTTGCCACTAATTTGCGAGCACGGTTAATTTCTTCAGAAAAAATCATTGTAGTCTCAAATCAGTGGTAAATTTGCCAGTGATTTGCGACCATAGTTAATTTATTTGAAAAAAACATGTGGTTGCAAATCAGTGGCAAATTTGCCACTGATTTGCGACCACGATTAATTTATTTGAAAAAAAAAATATTGTAGTCTCAAATTAGTGGCAAATTTACCACTGATTTGCGAGCACGGGTAATTTATTCGAAGAAAACATGTGGTTGAAAATTAGTGGCAAATTTGCCACTGATTTGAGACCACAATATTTTTTTTCAAATAAATTAATCGTGGTCGCAAATCAGTGGCAAATTGTCCACTGATTTGCAACCACAGTTAATTTATTTAGAAAAACACATTGTGGTCTCAAATTAGTGGCAAATATTCCACTGATTTGTGAGCACAAGTAATAATTGTGGCTGATTTGCCACCACAATCTCAATGCAGTGGCAAAGTGGTGGCAAATCAGTCACAAATAATATCCTAAACCCTACATTTTATGATTTTGGTAAATAAATTGAATTATATAAGATTGATAACTTGATTATAAGTTGTACAAACTTCAATTACTAAGAAAACAACAACATTTATCAAATTTATCAAATTTATCAAATTTACAAATCATTTACCTAAAACACTTAACACATTTCCTTAATCTTATATCTCTTATATACATTTCAAATGTTCTCTAAAATTTAAATGAAGACAAATATGATTTTTTATATATGTGGTCACTTATAATGGATAGTACTTACCTAAAAATGTACATAGAAGTTGTAAATGTGGAGAATACTTAGAGAAAATGTGAATTTACCATATGTGGTCGCAAATGAGTCGCTATTTTGCGAATGATTTGTGACTGCAGTTCAAATTTTGATCTTGTGCTCGCAAATATGTGGCAAATTTGCCACTGATTTGCGAGCACAAGTAATAATTGTGACTGATTTGCCACTACAATCTCAATGCAGTGGCAAAGTGGTGGCATATCAGTCACAAATAATATCCTAAACCCAAAATTTTATGATTTTGGTAAATAAATTAAATTATATAAGATTGATAACTTGATTATAAGTTGTACAAATTTCAATTAATAAGAAAACAACAATATTTACCGAATTTTCCAAATTTACAAATCATTTACCTAAAACACTCAACACATTTCCTTAACCTTATATCTCTTACATACATTTCAAATGTTCTCTAAAATTTAAATGAATACAAATATGATTTTGCATATATGTGATCACTTATAATGGTTAGTACTTACATAAAATGCAAATACAAGTTGTAAATGTGAAAAATACTTTGGAAAAATGTGAATTTACCCTATGTGGTCGCAAATCAGTCGCTATTTTGCGACTGATTTGTGACTGCAGTTCAAATTTTGATCTTGTAGTCGCAAATCAGTGGCAAATTTGCTAAATGAGCTTCAATGATTAGTTTAGAATAATCATTTTAACTCGCGGATCAACTTGACATGTTTGCACTAAATTGTCCATAACTTTTGATTTATAGCTCCGAATGACACGAATCCAATGCTCCCGTTAAACTAGATAAATGATCTATATTGTGACAAAATTTGGGATAGAACTAGATACGACAAAGCATACAAATAATCTAATCCATCCCAAATTGCACGATGACATGCATTATGATCCATTTATAAGCGTTTCCTCAATGAGCACCAATGATAAGTTTAAAATAATTGTATTAACTGTCCGATCAACTTGACATTTCCGCACTAAATCATCCTTAACTTTTGATTTATAGTTCAGAATGACACAAATCCAATGCCCATGTTAAGCTATCTCATTTTCTATATTTTTATGAAATTTGAGATAGAAATAGATACGACAAAGCATCCAAGTTATCCAATCTATCACAAAGTGCGTGATTCCATGCGTTATTCTTCATTTATAAGTTATTACTCAATGAGCACCAATGATCAGTTTAGAATGATCATTTTAACTGGTTGATCAACTTGACATATCAGCACTAAATCGTCTGTAACTTTTAGGTTATAACTTAGAATGACACGAATCCAATGCCCACGTTAATATAGTTCAATTTTCTATAATATGACAAAATTTGAGATAGAACTAGATACAACAAGGCGTCCAAGTAATCCAATTTATCCCAAACTCCATGATGTTAGGCATTATGCCTCATTTATAAGCCTTTACCCAATGAGCACCAATGATCAGTTTAGAATAATCATATTAACTAAATGATCAACTTGACATGTCCGCACTAAATCGTCTGTAAATTTGGATTTAGAGCTCAGAAAGACACAAATCCAATGCCCATGTTAAGATAGCTCAATTTTCTGTATTGTTGCAAAATTTGAGATGAAATAGATACGACAAATCATCCAAACAATCCAAGCTACCCTAAATTGCATGATGACGTGCATTATTCTTCATTTATAAGATTTTACTCAATGAGCATCAATGATCAGTTTAGAATGATCATTTTAACTCGCCGATCAACTTGAAATGTCTCCTAAACAAAACTAAAGTTTTTGATTTTGGTAAAGAAATTGAATTATATAAGATTGATAACTGGATTATAAGTTGTACAAACTTCAATTACTAAGAAAACAACAACATTTATCAAATTTACCATATTTACAAATCATTTACCTAAAACACTTAACACATTTCCTTAATCTTATATCTTTTATATACATTTCAAATGTTCTCTAAAATTTAAATGAAGACAAATATGATTTTTTATATATGTGGTCACTTATAACGGATAGTACTTACCTAAAAATGCAAGTAGAAGTTGTAAATGTGGAGAATACTTAGAGAAATGTGAATTTACCATATGTGGTCGCAAATCAGTCGCTATTTTGCGAATGCTTTGTGACTCAGTTCAAATTTTGATATTGTGGTCGCAAATATGTGGCAAATTTGCCACTGATTTGCGAGCACAAGTAATAATTGCGACTGATTTGCCACCACAATCTCAATGTAGTGGCAAAGTGGTGGCATATTAGTCACAAATAATATCGTAAACCCTAAATTTTATGATTTTGGTAAATAAATTAAATTATATAAGATTGATAACTTGATTATAAGTTGTACAAATTTCAATTAATAAGAAAACAACAACATTTACCAAATTTTCTAAATTTACAAATCATTTACCTAAAACACTTAACACATTTCCTTAACCTTATATCTCTTATATACATTTCAAATGTTCTCTAAAATTTAAATGAATACAAATATTATTTTGCATATATGTGGTCACTTATAATGGTTAGTACTTACATAAAATTCAAATACAAGTTGTAAATGTGAAAAATACTTTGGAAAAATGTGAATTTACCCTATGTGGTCGCAAATCAGTCGCTATTTTGCGACTGATTTGTGACTGCAGTTCAAATTTTGATCTTGTGGACGCAAATAAGTGGCAAATTTGCCAGTGATTTGCGACTGCAAACACCAGTCGCAAAACAGTCGCAATTTAGTCTCTTAATGGTTGCGTATTGTGACCAATATGCGACTATAGGTTTTAGTCACACTTTTGCGACCACTTTGCGACTACATCTCCGTAGTCGCAAATTGGTCGCAAAATCGTGGCAAATGTGGTCGCAAATTTTGCGACTACGTATGTGATGAGGACATCAGGTCGTATGTCCAGCCAGAAGACCAGACTAGCCGACCAGGAAGCTTGCCCGAGACAGCCGGGCCATCTGGCACGTCTGCCGGCCCAAGCAGTACCGCCGGACCCTAGACCAATAGGACCAGACCAACCAGCATTGCCGGCGGAGATGCCCAAGCTTCCGGCAAACTTGGTGGCGACGTGGATGACACCGCCGGTCCCCTTGGTGATGCCGCCGACTCCGGGATCAACTTGGCCGGTCCTGAAGGCATTCTGGCCAGTACCTCGCACATTCCAGCTGGTACAACTGATCCAGCCGAGTGCATGATCATTTCAACTTCTACACCAGGAAACTCAGACCAGATAAGCTACCAGCTTCAGGACATGCATCTAGAGGAAGTATCCACACCAGTAGTGCCACCAGGAGCAATGACAAGAAGTAGATCAAGAGCCGAAAACGCGTCCAAGTAATCCAATCTATCCCAAAGTCCATGATGCCAAGCATTATGTTTCATTTATAAGCGTTTACCCAATGAGCACCAAAGATCAGTTTAGAATAATCATATTAACTGGCTGATCAACTTGACATGTCCGCACTAAATTGTCCATAAATTTTGATTTAGAGCTCAGAATGACACGAACCAATGCCCAGGCTAAGCTATCTCAATTTTCTATATTGACAGAAATAGATATGACAAAATATCCAAATAATCCAATCTATCCCGAACATTGTGATGCCCCACATTATTCTTCATTTATAAGCTTTTACTAAATGAGCTTCAATGATTAGTTTAGAATAATCATTTTAACTCGCGGAACAACTTGACATGTTTGCACTAAATCGTCCATAACTTTTCATTTATAGCTCCGAATGACATGAATCCAATGCTCCCGTTAAACTAGATAAATTATCTATATTGTGACAAAATTTGGGATAGAACTAGATATGACAAAGCATACAAATAATCCAATCTATCCCACATTGCACGATGGCATGCATTATGATTCATTTATAACCGTTTACTCAATGAGCACCAATGATAAGTTTAGAATAATCGTATTAACTGTCCGATCAACTTGACATTTCCGCACTAAATCATCCTTAACTTTTGATTTATAGTTCAGAATGACACAAATCCAATGCCCATGTTAAGCTATCTCAGTTTTCTATATTTTTATGAAATTTGAGATAGAAATAGATACGACAAAGCATCCAAGTTATCCAATCTATCACAAAGTGCGTGATTCCATGCGTTATTCTTCATTTATAAGTTATTACTCAATGAGCACCAATGATCAGTTTAGAATGATCATTTTAACTGGTTGATCAACTTGACATATCAGCACTAAATCGTCTGTAACTTTTAGGTTATAACTCAGAATGACACGAATCCAATGCCCATGTTAATATAGTTCAATTTTCTATAATATGACAAAATTTGAGATAGAACTAGATACAGCAAGGCGTCCAAGTAATCCAATCTATCCCAAACTCCATGATGCTAGGCATTATGCCTCATTTATAAGCCTTTACTCAATGAGCACCGATGATCAGTTTAGAATAATCATATTAACTAAATGATCAACTTGACATGTCCACACTAAATCGTCCGTAAATTTGGATTTAGAGCTCAGAATGACACAAATCCAATGCCCATGTTAAGCTAGCTCAATTTTCTATATTGTTGCAAAATTTGAGATGAAATAGATACGACAAATCATCCAAATTATCCAATCTACCCCAAATTGCATGATGCCATGCCTTATTCTTCATTTATAAGATTTTACTCAATGAGCATCTATGATCAGTTTAGAATGATCATTTTAACTCGCCGATCAACTTGAAATGTCTCCTAAATCGTCTGTAACTTTTGATTTATATCTCCGAATGACACGAATCCAATGCCCACGTTAAGATAGATAAATTTTCTATATTGTGACAAAATTTGGGATAGACCTAGATACGAAAAAGCGTCCAAGTAATCCTATCTATCCCAAACTACGTGATGTCATGCATTATGCTTTATTTATAAGCCTTTACTCAATGAGCACCAATGATCAGCTTTTAATACTCATATTAACTGGCCAATCAACTTCACATGTCCACACAAAAAATCGTCTGTAAATTTTGATTTAGAGCTCAGAATGACACAGAACTAATGCCCACGTTTAGCTAGCTCAATTTTCAATATTTTGACAAAATTTAAAACAGAAATAGAAATGACAAAACATCCAAGTAATCCAGTCTATCCAAACTGCGTCATTCCATGCATTATTCTTCATTTATAAGCTATTACTCAATGAGATCCATTGATCAGTTTAAAATGATAATTTTAACTAGCCGATCAAGTTCACATGTCTGCACTAAATTGTTCGTAACTTTTGAGTTATAACTCAGAATGACATGAATCCAATGCCCACGTTAATCTAGTTCAATTTTCTATATTGTGGCAAATTTTGGGACGGAACTAGATACAACAAAGCGTCCCAGTAATCCAATATATCCCAAACTGTGTGATGACATGCAGTATGCTTCATTTATAAGCCTTTACTCAATGAGCACCAATGATCATTTTAAAATAATCATATTAACTGACCGATCAACTTGACATGTCCGCACTAAATCGTCCGTAAATTTTGATTGAGAGCTTAGAATGACACAGATACAATGCCCACGTTAAGCGAGCTCATTTTTCTATATTATGACAAAATTTGAGATAGAAATAGATACAACAAAGCGTACAAGTAATACAATCTATGGCAGACTACGTGAATCCATGCAATATGCTTCATTTATTAGCGTTTACTCAATGTGTACCAATGATCAGTTTACAATAGTAATATTAACCGGCGGATCAACTTGATATGTACGCACTAAATCATCTGTCACTTTTGATTTAGACTTCAGAATGACAGGAATCCAATGTCCATGTTAAGCTAGCTCAAGTTTCTATATTTTGACAAAATTTGAGATAGAAATAGATACGACAAAGCATCCAAGTAATCCAATCTATCACAAATTGTGTGATTCCATGCATTATTCTTCATTTATAAGCTATTACTCAATGAGCACCAATGATCAGTTTAGAATGATCATTTTAACTGGCCGATCAACTTGACATGTTTGTAGTAAGTCGTCTGTAACTTTTCGGTTATAAGTCACAATGACATGAATCTAATGCCCACGTTAACCTAGTTCAATTTTCTATACTATGAAAAAATTTGAGACGAAACTAGATACGACAAGGCGTCCAAGTAATCCAGTCTATCCCAAACTGCATGATGCCAAACATTATGCTTTATTTATAAGCATTTACTCAATGAACACCAATGATCATTTTGGAATAATCATATTAACTGACCGATCAACTTGATATGTCTGCACTAAATCATCCGTAAATTTTGATTTAAGCTCAGAATGACACTGATCCAATGCCCACGTTAAGTTAGCTCATTTTTCTATATTATGACAAAATTTGAGACCAAAATAGATACGACAAAGCGTCCAAGTAATACAAACTATCGCAAACTGCATGAATCCATGCATTATGCTTCATTTATAAGCGTTTAATCAATGAGCACCAATGCTCGGTTTAGAATAATCATATTAACTGGCCGATCAACTTAATAAATCCGCACAAAATCATCTGTAACTTTTGATTTAGAGTTCGGAATGACCTGAATTCAATGCCCATGATAAGCTAGCTCAATATTCTATATTTTGACGAAATTTGAGACATAAATAGATACGACAAAGCGTCCAAGTAATCCAATCTATCGCAAACTGCATGATTCCATGCATTATTCTTCATTTGTAAGCTATTACTCAATGAACACCAATAATCAGTTTAAAATGAATTTGAACTAGCCGATCAACTTGACATGTCTGCCCTAAATTGTCTGTAACTTTTAGGTTATAACTCACAACGACACGAATCCAATGCCCACGTTAATCTAGTTCAATTGTCTATACTATGATAAAATTTGAGATATAACAAGATACGACAAGGCGTCCAAGTAGTCCAATCAATCCCAAACTCCGTGTTGCCAAGCATTATGCTTCATTTATAAGCCTTTACCGAATGAGCACCAAAGATCAGTTTAGAATAATCATATTAACTGGATTATCAACTTGACATGTCCACACTAAATTTTCCATAAATTTTGATTTGGAGCTCAGAATTACACGAATCCAATACCCACGTTAAGCTAGCTCAATTTTCTATATTTTGGCAAAATTTGAGACAGAAATTGATACGAAAAACATCCAAATAATCTAATGTATCCCGAAGTGTGTGATGCCACACATTATTCTTCATTTATAAGCTTTTACTCAATGAGCTTCAATGATTAGTTTGGAATAATCATTTTAACTCGCGGATCAACTTGACATGTATGCACTAAATCGTCCATAACTTTTAATTTATAGCTCAGAATGACACGAATCCAATGCTCCCATCAAACTAGATAAAATATCTATGTTGTGACAAAATTTGGGATAAAACTAGATACGACAAAGCATCCAAATAATCCAATCTATCCTAAATTGCATGATGTCATGATGTATCCTTCATTTAGTTAGCTCAATTTTCAATATTTTGACAAAATTTGAGACAGAAATAGAGATCACACAACGTCCAAGTAATCCAATTTATCCAAACTGCTTGATGCCATGCATTATTCTTCTTTTATATGCTTTTACTCAATGAGCACCAATAATCAGTTTAAAATGATCATTTTAACTGGCCGATCCACTTCACATGTTTGCACTAAATCGTCCATAACTTCTGGGTTATAACTCACAATGACACAGATCCAATGCCCACGTTAGTCTAGTTCAATTAACTATACTGTGACAAAATTGGAGATAGAACAAGATACGACATGGTGTCCAAGTAATCCAATCTATCCCAAACTCTGTGATGCCAAGCATTATGCTTCATTTATAAGCCTTTATCCAATGAGCACCAAAGATCAGTTTAGAATAAACATATTAACTGGCTGATCAACTTGACATGTTCGTACTAAATTGTCCATAAATTGTGATTTAGAGCTCAGAATGACACAAACCAATGCCCACGCTAAGCTATCTCAATTTTCTATATTGGCAGAAATAGATACGACAAAACATCCAAATAATCCAATCTATCCCAAACAGTGTGATGCCACGCATTATTCTTCATTTATAAGCTTTTACTAAATGAGCTTCAATGATTAGTTTAGAATAATCATTTTAACTCGCGGATCAACTTGACATGTTTGCACTAAATCGTCCATAACTTTCGATTTATAGCTCCGAATGACATGAATCCAATGCTCCCGTTAAACTATATAAATTTTCTATATTGTGACAAAATTTGGGATAGAACTAGATACGACAAAGCATACAAATAATCCAATCTATCACAGATTGCACGATGCCATGCATTATGCTTCATTTATAAGCCTTTAATCAATGAGCACCTATGATCAACTCAGAATAATCATATTAACTGGACGATCAACTTCACATGACCGCACTAAATCGTCCGTAAATTTTGATTTACAGCTCAGAATGACAAGAATCCAATGACCCCGTCTAGGTAGCTCAATTTTCTATACTTTTGCAAAATTTGAGAGAGAAATAGAAATGACAAAGCATCCAAGTAATCCAATATATCCAAACTTCTTTATGCCATGCAATATTCTTCATTTGTAAGCTTTTACTCAATAAGCACGAATGATCAGTTTAAAATGATCATTTTAACTGGCTGATCAACCTCACATGTCTACACTAAATCGTTCGTAACGTTTGGGTTATAACTCACAATGACACGAATCAAATGCCCACTTTAATCTAGTTCAATTTCCTATACCATGATAAATTTTGAGATAGAACTAGATACGACAATGCGTCCATGTAATCCAATCTATCCCAAACTCCGTGATGTCATGCATTATGCTTCAATTATCAGCCTCTACCCAATGAGCACCAATGATCAGTTTAGAATAATGATATTAACTAGCTGATCAACTTGACATGTCTACACTAAATTGTTCGTAAATTTGGATTTAGAGATCAGAATGAGACGAATCAAATGCCCACTTTAAACTAGTTCAATTTTCTATATTGTGATAAAGTTTCAGACATAACTAGATACGACAAAGCGTCCAAGTAATCCAGTCTATCCAAAACTATGTGATGCCTTGCATTATGCTTCATTTTTAAGCCTTTACTCAATGAGCTCCAATGGTCAGCTTAGAATAATCATATTAACTAGCCGATCAACTTGACATGTCTGCACTAAATCATCTATAACTTTTGAGTTATAATTCATAATGGCACGAATCCAACGCCCACGTTACGCTAGCTCATTTTTCAATATTATGACAAAATTTGAGACAAAAAAGATACGACAAAGCGTCCAAGTAATACAATCTATCTCTAACTACCTGAATCCATGCATAATGTTTCATTAATAAGCCTTTACTAAATGAGAACCAATGATCAGCTTAGAATAATCATATTAAGTGGCCAATAACCTTGATATGTCCTCACTAAATTGTCCGTAAATTTTGATTTAGAGCTCAAAATGACACTTATCCAATGCCCACGTTAAGCTTGCTCATTTGTCTATATTGTGACAAAATTTGAGACAGAAATAGATACAAAAAAGCACCCAAGTAATACAATCTATCATAAATTGCGTGATTCCATGCATTATCCTTCATTTATAAGCTATTACTCAATGAGCACCAATGATCAGTTTAGAATGATCATTTTTAACTAGCCAATCAACTTGACATTTCTCCAGTAAATCGTCTGTAAGTTTTCGGTTATAACCCACAATGATACGAATCCAATGCCCATGTTAAGCTAGTTCAATTTTCTATAATGTGAAAAAATTTGAGACGGAACTAGATATGACAAGGCTTCAAAGTAATCCAATCTATCCAGAACTGTGTGATGCCAGGCATACTGTTTCATTTATAAGCATTTACTCAATGAGCACCGATGATCAGTTTAGAATAATAATATTAACTGGGCGATCAAGTTGACATGTCCGCTCTAAATCATCTGTAACTTTTGATTTAGAGCTCAAAATGACACGAATCCAATGCCTATGTTACGCTAGCTCAATTTTCTATATATTGACAAATTTTGAGAGAGAAGATGACAAAGCGTCCAAATAATCAATCTATCCAAACAGCTTGATTCAATGCATTATTCTTCATTTATAAGCTTTTACTCAATGAGCACCAATTATCAGCTTAGAATGATCAAATTAACTTGCTAATCAACATGACATGTCTACACTAAATAGTCTGTAACTTTTGATTTATAGCTCAAAATGACACGAATCCAATGCCCACGTTATGCTATTTCAATTTTGTATATTGTGACAAAATTTGAGATAGAAAAAGATACGACAAAGCATCCATGTAATCCAATCTATCCCAAACAGCGTGATGCAATGCAGTATTCTTCATTTATTAGCCTTTACTCAATGAGCACAAATGATGAGTTTGGAAGAATCATATTAACTGGCCGATCAACTTGACATGTTTGCACTGAATTGTTAGTAACTTTTGATTTAGAGCTCAAAATGACACTAATCCAATGCCCACGTAAAGCTATGTCAATTATCTATATTTTGATAAAATTTGAGAAAAAAATAGATACGACAAAGCATCCAAGTAATCCACTATATCCCAAACTACGTTATTCCATGCATTATTGTTCATTTATAAGCTTTTACTCAATGAGCACCAATGAACAGTTTATAATGATTATTTTAGCTGGCCGAAAAACTTGACATGTCTTCACTAAATTGTCCGTAACATTTGAGTTATAACTCAAAATGACACGAATCCAATACCCACGTTAAGCTAGTTCAATTTTCTATACTTTGATATAATTTGAGACAGAATTAGATACGACAAAGCATCCAAGTAATCTAATAAATCCCAAACTGCATGATACCATGCATTTTGCTTCATTTATAAGCCTTTACTCAATGAGCACCAATGATCAGTTTAAAATAATCATGTTAACTGGCCGATACTCTTGACATCTCAGCACTAAATCGTCAGTAACTTTTGAATTATAACTCAGAATGACAAGAATCCAATGCCCACATTAAACTATTTCAATTTTCTATATTGTGACCAAATTTGAGACAGAACTAGATACGACAAAGCTTCCAAGTAATCCAATCTATCCCAAATTGTGTGATGCCTTGCATTTTGCTTCATTTATAAGCCTTTTACTCAATGAGTTCTAATGGTCAGTTTAGAATAATCATATTAACTAGACGATAACCTTTACATGTCCGCACTAAATCGTTCGTAAATTTTGATTTGGAGCTCAGAATGATACGAATCCAATGTCCACGTTAATCTAGCTCATTTTTCTATATTGTGACAAAATTTGAGACAAAAATAGATAAGAGAAATTGTCCAAGTAATACAATCTATCCCAAACTGCATGAATCGATGCATAATGTTTCATTTATAAGCATTTACTCTATGAGCACCAATTTTCAGTTTAGAATAATAACATAACTTGCCCATCAACTTGACATGTCCGCACTAAATCATCTGTAACTTTTGAATTAGAGCTCAAAATGACACGAATACAATGCCCACGTTAAGCTAGCTCAATTTTCTATATATTGAAAAATTTGAGAGAGAAATAGAGATGACAAAGCATCCAAGTAATCAAATCTATCCAAACAGCTTGATGCAATGCCTTATTCTTCATTTATACGCTTTTGCTCAATGAGCACCAATGATCAGCTTAGAATGATCATATTAACTTGACAATTAACTTGACAGGTTTGAACTAAACCGTCTGTAACTTCTGATATATAGCTCAGAATGACACGAATCCAATGCCCACTTTAATCAAGTTCAATTTTCTATATTGTGACAAAATTTGAGTCTGTAACTTCTGATATATAGCTCAGAATGACACGAATCCAATGCCCACTTTAATCAAGTTCAATTTTCTATATTGTGACAAAATTTGAGATAGAACTAGATACGACAAAGCGTTGAAGTAATCCAATCTATCCTAAACTGCATGATGCAATGCATTATGCTTCATTTATAAGCTTTTACTCAATGACCACAAATGATCAGTTTGGAATAATCATATTAACTGGCCGATCAACTTGACATGTCCTCACTAAATCATCTGTAACTTTTGATTTTGAGCTCAAAATGACACTAATCCAATGCCCATGTTAAGCTAGGTCAATTTTCTATATTTTGAAAAAATTTGAGACAAAAATAGATACGATAAAGCATCCTAGTAATCTAGTGTATCCCAAACTACGTTATTCCATGCATTATTGTTCATTTATAAGCTTTTATTCAATGAGCAACAATGATCATTTTAGAATGATGACTTTAGCTGACCGATCAACTTAACATGTCTCCACTAAATCGTCCGTAACATTTGAGTTATAACTCAAAATGACACGAATCCAATGCCCACGTTAACCTAGTTCAATTTTCTATATTATGATAAAGTTTGAGACAGAACTAGATACGACAAAGCATCTAAGTAATCCAATCTATCCCAAACTGCGTGATGTCATGAAATATGGTTCATTAATAAAACATAAGGAGCGATGATCAGTTTAGAATAATCATATTAACTGGCCGATCAACTTGAGATGTCTGCACTAAATCGTCTATAAATTTTGATTTTGAGCTCAAAATGACACGAATCCAATGCCCAGGTTAATCGAGCTCAATATTCTATGTTTTTACAAAATTTGAGACAAAAAAAGATAGGACAAAGCATCCAAGTAATCTAATAAATCCAAAACTGTGTGATACCATGCATTTTGCTTCATTTATAAACCTTTACTGAATGAGCACCAATGATCAGTTTGTAACTTTTGAGTTATAACTCCGAATGACACGAATCCAATGCTCACATTAAGATAGTTCCATTTTCTATATTGTGACAAAATTTGAGATAGAACTGGATAAGTGAAAGTCTCCAAGTAATCCAATCTATCCCAAATTGTGTGATGCCTTGCATTTTGCTTCATTTATAAACCTTTACTCAATGAGCTCTATTGGTCAGTTTAAAATAATCATAGTAACTGGCGATCAAATTTACATATTCGCACTAAATCGTCCGTAAATTTTGATTTGGAGCTCAGAATGATACGAATCCAATGCCCTTGTTAAGCTAGCTCATTTTTCTATATTGTGACAAAATTTGAGACAAAAATAGATACGACAAATTGTCCAAGTAATACAATCTATCCAAAATTGTGTGAATCCATGCATAATGTTTCATTTATAAGCCTTTACTCAATGAGCACCAATTATCAGTTTAGAATAATCATATTAACTTGCCGATCAACTTGACATGTCCGCACTAAATCATTTGTAACTTTTGATTTATAGCTCAAAATGACACGAATGCAATGCCCACGTTAAGCTAGCTCAATTTTCTATATATTGAAAATTTTTTGAGACAGAAATAGAGATGACAAAGCATCCAAGTAATGCAATCTATCGAAACAGCTTGATGCAATGCATTATTCTTCATTTATACGCTTTTACTCAATGAGCACGAATTATCAACTTAGAATGATCATATTAACTTGCTAATCAACTTGATATGCTTGAACTAAACCGTGTGTAACTTTTGATATATAGCTTAGAATGACACGAATCCAATGCCCACTTTAATCTAGTTCAATTCTCTATATTGTGAAAAAAATTGAGATAGAACTAGATACAACAAAGCGTTCAAATAATCTAATCTATCCTAAACTGCATGATGCAATGCATTATGCTTCGTTTATAAGCTTTTACTCAATGACCACAAATGATCAGTTTGGAATAATCATATTAACTGGTTGTTTTACTTGACATGTCCACACTAAATCATATGTAACTTTTGATTTAGAGCTCAAAATGACACTGATCCAATGCCCATGTTACGCTAGGTCAATTTTTTATATTTTGAAAAAATTTGAGACAAAAATAGATACGACAAAGCATCCAAGAAATCCAGTGTATCCCAAACTACGTTATTCCATGCATTATTGTTCATTTATAAGCTTTTATTCAATGAGCACCAATGATCATTTTGAAGTGATCATTTTAGGTGGCCGATCAACTTGACATGTCTACATTAAATCGTCCATAACATTTGAGTTATAACTCATAATGACATGAATCCAATGCCCACGTTAAGCTAGTTCAATTTTCTATATTATGATAAAATTTGAGAAAGAACTAGATACGACAAAGCATTCAAGTGATCCAATCTATCCCAAACTATGTGATGCAACGCATTATGCTTCATTAATAATACATAAGGACCGATGATCAGTTTAAAATAATCATATTAACTGGCCGAGCAACTTGACATGTCTGCACTAAATCCTCTGTAACTTTTGAGTTATAACTCCAAATGACACAAATCTAATGCCCACATTAAGATAGTTCAATATTCTATATTGTGACAAAATTTGAGACAGAACTACATACGACAAAGCGTCCAAGTAATCTAATCTATCCCAAACTGTGTTATGCTTTGCATTATGCTTCATTTATAAGCCTTTACTCAATGAGCTCCAATGTTCAGTTTAGAATAATCATATTAGCTGGCCGATCAACTTGACAAGTCCGCACTAAATCGTCCGTCAATTTTGATTTAGAGCTCAGAATGACACGAATCCAATGCCCACGTTAAGCTAGCTCAATTTCTATATTGAGGCAAAATTTGAGACTGATCTAGATACGACAAGGCGTCCAAATAATCCAATCTATCCAAACAGGTTGATGCAATGCATTATTCTTTATTTATAAGTTTTTACTTAATTAGCACCAATGATCAACTTAGAATGATCATATTAACTTGCTGATCAACTTGACATGTATACACTAACTAGTCCGTAACTTTGGATTTATGGCTCGGAATGACACGAATCCAATGCCCACGTTAAGCTAGTTCAAATTTCTATATTGTGACAAAATTTGAGATAGAACTAGATACAACAAAGTGTAGATGTAATCCAATCTCTCTCAAACTGCGTGATGCAATGCATTATGCTTAATTTATAAGCCTTTACTCAATGAGCACAAATGATCATTTTTGGAATAATCATATTAACTGGCCGATCAATTTGACATGTCTGCACTAAATCGTTAGTAACTTTTGATTTAGAGCTCAAAATGACACTAATCCAATGTCAACGTTAAGCTAGGTCAATTTTCTATATTTTCATAAAATTTGAGACCAAAATAAATACGACAAAGCATCCAAGTAATCCAGTATATCCCAAACTACGTTATTCCATGCATTATTGTTCATTTATATGATTTTACTCAGTGAGCCCCAATGATCAGTTTATATTGATCATTTTAGCTGTCCGATCAACTTGACATGTCTACACTAAATTATTTGGAACATTTGAGTTATAACTCAGAATGACAAGAATCCAATGCCCATGTGAAGCTAGTTCAATTTTCTATATTATGATAAAATTTGAGACGGAACTAGATACAACAAAGCATCCAACTAATCCAATATATGCCAAACTGCATGATGCCATGCATTATGCTTCATTAATAAGCCTTTACTCAATGTGCACCAAAAATCAGTTTATAATGATCATTTTATTTGGCCAATCAACTTGATATGTCCGCACTAAATTGTCTGTAAATATTTTATTTATACAGTAGAATGACACTAATCCAATGCGCACGTTAAACTAGATTTATTTTATATATTACTATAAAATTTAAGACTAAAATTGATTTGAAAAATCCTATTAGTAATAAAATATATCCAAAACTACGTAATGTCATGCATTATTCTTCATTTATAAGTCTTTACTCAATGAGCACCACTGATCAGTTTAGAATGATCATTTTAACTGGTCGATCAACTTGACATATCTTAACTAAATCGTTAGTAACTTTTGATTTATAGATCAGAATGACACGATTCCAATGTCCACGTTAAGCTAACTCAATTATCTATATTGAAAAAAATATTTGAGAGCGAAATACATACGATAAAGCGTTCAAGTAATCCAATATATCCTAAACTGCATGATTCCATGCGTTATGCTTCATTTATAAGCTTTTACTCACAGAGCACCAACGATCAGTTTAGAATGATCATTTTAACTATTCGATCAACTTGACATGTCTCCACTAAATTGTTAGTAACTTTTGATTTAGAGCTCAAAAAATCTAATGCCCATGTTAAGCTCGGTCATTTTTCTATATTTTAAAAAAATTTGAGACAAAAATAGATACGACAAATCATCCAAGTAATCCAGTATCCACGTTATTCCATGCATTATTGTTCAACTATAAGCTTTTACTCAATGAGCACCAATGATCATTATAGAATGATCATTTTAGCTGGCCGATCAACTTTACATGTCTGCAATAAATCGTCCGTAACATTTGAGTTATAACTCAGAATGACACGAATCCAATGCCCACGTTAAACTAGTTCAATTTTCTATATTATGAAAATTTTTGAGACCGAACTAGATACGACAAAGAGACCAAGTAATCTAATCTATCTCAAACTGCATGATGCCATGCATTATGCTTTATTAATAATACAAAAAGACCGATGATCAGTTTAGAATAACCATATTAACTGGCCAATCAATTTGACATGTGTGCACTAAATCGTCTATAACTTTTAAGTTATAACTCCGAATGACACAAATCCTATGCCCATGTTAAGCTAGTTCAATATTCTATATTGTGACAAAATTTGAGACAAAACTAGATACGACAAAACATCTAAGTAATCCAATCTATCCCAAACTGTGTGATGCCTTGCATTATGATTCATTTATAAGCATCTACTCAATGAGCTCCAATGGTCAGATTAAAATAATCATATTAACTTGCTGATCAAATTGATATGTCCGCACTAAATCATCCGTAAATTTTGATTTAGAGCTCATAATGACACGAATCCAATTCCTACGTTAAGCTAGCTCATTTTTCTATACTGTGACAAAATTTGAGACAAAAATAGATACGAGAAAGCGCTCAAGTAATATAATCTATCCCAAACTGCGTGAATCCATGCATAATGTTTCATTTATAAGCCTTTACTCAATGAGCACCAATGATCACTTTAGAATAATCATATTAACTGGCCAATAATTTTGACATGTCCGCATTAAATCATCTGTAACTTTTGATTTAAAGCTCAAAATGACACGAATCCAATGCCCACGTTAAGCTAGCTCAATTTCTATATTTGGACAAAATTTGAGAGGGAAATAGAGATGACAAAGCGTCTAAATAATCCAATCTATCCAAACAGCTTGATGCAATGCATTATTCTTTATTTATAAGTTTTTACTCAATTAGCACGAATGATCAACTTAGAATGATCATATTAACTTGCTAATCAACTTCACATGTTTACACTAAATAGTCCATAACTTTTGATTTATGGCTCAGAATGGCACGAATCCAATGCCCACGTTAAGCTAGTTCAAATTTCTATACTATGACAAAATTTGAGATAGAATTAGATACAACAAAGCGTCCAAGTAATCTAATATATCTCAAACTGCGTGATGCAATGCCGAATGCTTCATTTATAAGCCTTTACACAATGAGCACAAATGATCAGTTTAGAATAATCATATTAACTGGCCTATCAACTTGACATGTCCGCACTAAATTGTTAGTAACCTTTGATTTAGAGCTCAAAAAGACACTAATCCAATGCCCACATTAAACTAGGTCAATTTTCTATATTTTGACAAAATTTGAGACAAAAATACATACGACAAAGCATCCAAGTAATCCAGTATATCCCAAACTATGTTATTCCATGCATTATTGTTCATTTATAAGCTTTTACTCAGTGAGCACCAATGATCAGTTTATAGTGATCATTTCCGCTGGCCGATCAACTTGACATGTCTACACTAAATCGTTTGTAATATTTGAGTTATAACTCATAATGACAAGAATCCAATGCCCATTTAATAAAATCTATCGAAAACTATGTAATGTCATGCACTATGCTTC
Organism: Pugionium cornutum; assembly: GCA_018901935.1. Classification (NCBI taxonomy): domain Eukaryota; kingdom Viridiplantae; phylum Streptophyta; class Magnoliopsida; order Brassicales; family Brassicaceae; genus Pugionium; species Pugionium cornutum. The sequence continues at coordinate 6,834,587 of JAENJI010000012.1, read as the reverse complement.
ATTTATAAGTCTTTACTCAATGAGCACTACTAATCAGTTTATAATGATCATTTTAACTGGTCGATCAACTTGACATATCTTAACTAAATCGTTAGTAAATTTTGATTTATAGATCAGAATGACATGAATCCAATTTCCATGTTAAGCTAGCTCAATTGTCTATATTGAGAAAAATATTAGAGAGAGAAATAGATACGACAAAGCGTCTTAGTAATCTAATATATCCCAAGCTGCGTGATCCCATGCGTTATGCTTCATTTATAAGCCTTTACTCACAGAGCACCAACAATCAGTTAAGAATGATCATTTTAACTATTCGATCAAATTGACATGTATGCACTAAATCGTATGTAAGTTTTTATTTATATCTCAGAATGACACGAATCCAATGTCTACATTAACCAAACTCTCTTTTCTATATTAAGCCAAAATTTGAAACTATAATAAATACGACTTACCATCCAAAGTAATCCAATCTATCCCAAATTGCGTGATGCAATGCATTATGCTTCATTTATAAACCTTTACTCAATGTGCACAAATGACCAATTTGGGATAATCATATTAATTGGCCGATCAACTTGACATGTCCGCACTAAATTGTTAGTAACTTTTGATTTAGAGCTCAAAATGACACTAATCCAATGCCCATGTTAAGGTAGGTCATTTTTCTATATTTTGAAAAAATTTGATACAAAAATAGATACGACAAAGCATTCAAGTAATCCAATATATCCCATACTACGTTATTCCATGCATTGTTGTTCCATTATAAGCATTTACTCAATGAACACCAATGATCAATTTAGAATGATCATTTTAGCTGGCCGATCAACTTGACATGTCTGCACTAAATCGTCCGTAATATTTGAGTTATAACTCAGAATGACACGAATCCAATGCCCATGTTAAGCTAGTTCAATTTTCTATGTTCTGACAAAATTTGAGACAGAACTAGATACGGCAAAGCATCCAACTAATCCAATCTATCCCAAACTGCATGATGCCATGGATTATGCTTCATTAATAATGCATTAGGACGTATGATCAGTTTAGAATAATCATATTAACTGGCCAATGAACTTGACATGTCTACACTAAATCGTCTGTAACTTTGAAGTTATAACTCCGAATGAAACGAATCCAATGCCCATATTAAGCTTGTTCAATATTCTATATTGTGACAAAATTTGAGAAAGAACTAGATAGGAAAAACCGTATAAGTAATCCAATCTATCCCAAACTGTGGGATGCCTTGCATTATGATTCATTTATAAGCCTCTACTAAATGAGCTCCAATGATCAGTTTAAAATAATCATATTAACTGGCCAATCAACTTGATATGTCCGCACTAAACCATCCGTAAATTTTGATTTAGAGATCAAAATGATACGAATCCAATGCCCACGTTAAGGTAGCTCATTTTTCTATATTGTGTCTAAATTGGAGACAAAAATAGATACGACCAAGCATTCAAGTAATACAATCTATCCAAAACTGCGTGAATCTATGCATAATGTTTCATTTGTAGCCTTTACTCAATGAGCACCAATGATCAGTTTAGAATAATCATATTAACTGGCCAATCAACTTGACATGTCCTCATTAAATCATCTAGAACTTTTGATTTAGAGCTCAAAATTGCACAAATCCAATGCCCACGTTAAGCTAGCTCAATTTTCTATATTTTGACAAAATTTGAGATAGAAATAGAGATGACAAAGCGTCCAACTAATCCAATCTATCCCAAACTGCGTGATGCCATGCATTATGCTTCATTAATAATACATAAGGACCGATGATCAGTTTAGCATAATCATATTAACTAACCGATCAACTTGACATGTCTGCACTAAATCGTTTGTAACTTTTAAAGTATAACTCCGAAGGACACGAAACCAATGCCCATATTAAGCTAGTTCAATATTCTATATTGTGAAAAAATTTGAGACAGAACTAGATACGACAAAGTGTCTAAGTAATCCAATATATCCCAAACTGTGTGATGCCTTGCATTATTGTTCACTTATAAGCCTCTATTTAATGAGCTCCAATGGTGAGTTTAGAATAATCATATTAACTGGCCGATCAACTTGATCTGTGCACACTAAATCATCTGTAACATTTAAGTTATAACTCAGAATGACAAGAATCCAATGCCCATGTTAAGCTAGTTCAATTTTTTATATTATGATAAAATTTGATACCGAGCTAGATACGACAAAGCGTCCAACTATTCCAATATATCCTAAACTGCGTGATGCCATGCATTATGCTTCATTAATAAGTCTTTACTCAATGTGCACCAAAGATCAGTTTAGAATGATCATTTTATTTTGGCGATCAACTTGATATGTCCGCACTAAATTATGTGTAATATTTTATTTATAGGGTAGAATGACACGAATCCAATGTCCACGTTAAGCTAGCTCAATTTTATATATTATGAAGCAATTTAAGACTTAAATTGCTTTGACAAATCCTCCAAGTAATAAAATCTATCCAAAACTACGTAATGTCATGCACTATGATTCATTTATAAGTCTTTACTCAATGGGCACCACTGATCAGTTTCGAATGATCATTTTAACTGGTCGATTAACGTGACATATCTTAACTAAATCATTAGTAACTTTTGATTTATAGATCCGAATGACACGAATCCAATGTCCACGTTAAGCTACGTCAATTTTCCATATTGAGAAAAATATTTGAGAGAGAAATAGATACGACAATGCGTCCAATTAATCCAATATATCCCAAACTGCATGATGCCATGCGTTATGCTTCATTTATAAACCTTTACTCACAGAGCACCAACGATCAGTTTAGAATGATCATTTTAACTGTTCGATCAACTTGACATGTCTCCACTAAATCGTCTGTAAATTTTGATTCATAGCTCAAAATGACACGAATCCGATGCCTACGTTAACCAAACTCTCTTTTCTATATTAAGTCAAAGTTTGAAACTGTAATAGATACGAGAAGGCGTCCAAAGTAATCCAATCTATCCCAAACTCCGTGATGCAATGCATTATGCTTCATTGATAAGCCTTTACTCAATGAGCACAAATGATAAGTTTGGAATAATCATATTAACTGGCCGATCAACTTCACATGTACGCACTAAATTGTTAGTAACTTTTGTTTTAGAGCACAAAATGAGACTAATCCAATGCCCATGTTAAGCTAGGTCATATTTCTATATTTTGAAAAAATTTGAGACAAAAATAGATATGACAAATCATCCAAGTAATCCAGTATATCCCAAACTACGCTATTCCATGCATTATTGTTCAATTATAAGCTTTTACTCAATGAGCACCAATGATCATTTTAGAATGATCATTTTAACTGGCCGATCAACTTGAGATGTCTGCACTTAATCGTCCATAACATTTGAGTTATAAATCAAAATGACACGAATCCAATGCCCACGTTAAGCTAGTTCAATTTTCAATATTATGATAAAATTTGAGACAGAACTAGATACGACAAAGCGTCCAAGTAATCCAATCTATCCCAAACTGAGTGATGCCATGCTTAATGCTTCATTCATAATCCATAAGGACCGATGATCAGTTTAGAATAATCATATTAACTGCTCGATCAACTTGACATGTCTGCACTAAATCATCCGTAACTTTTAAGTTATAACTCCGAATGACACGAATCCAATGCCCATATTAAGCGAGTTCAATATTCTATATTGTGAGAAACTTTAAGACAGAACTAGATATGACAAAGCGTCTAAGTAATCCAATCTATCCCAAACTGTGTGATGCATTGCATTATGATTCATTTATAAGCCTCTACTCAATGAGCTCCAATGGTCAGTTCAGAATAATCATATTAACTGGCCGATCAACTTGATATGTCCGCACTATATTGTCCATAAATTTTGATTTAGAGCTCAGAATGACACGAATCCAATGTTCACATTAAGCTAGCTCATTTTTCTATATTGTGACAAAAGTTGAGACAAAAATAAATACGAAAAAGTGTCCAACTAATACAATCTATCATAAACTGCATGAATCCATGCATAATGTTTCATTAATAAGCCTTTACTCAATGAACAACAATGATCAGTTTAAAATAATCACATTAACTGGCCAATCAACTTGACATATCCGCATTAAATCATCCATAACTTTTGATTAAGAGCTCAAAATGACACGAATCCAATGCCCACGTTAAGCTAGCTCAATTTTCTATATATTGACAAAAGTTTTGACAGAAATAGGGATGACAAAGCGTCCAAGGAGTCCAATCTATCAAAACAGCTTGATGCAATGCATTATTCGTTATTTATAAGTTCTTACTCAATCCACACTAATGATCAACTTAGAATGATGATATTAACTTGCTAATCAACTTGACATGTCAACACTAAATCGTCCATAACTATTGATTGATGGCTCAGAATGACACGAATCCAATGCCCACGTTAAGCTAGTTCGAATTTCTAAATTATGTCAAAATTTGAGATAAATCTAGATACAAAAAAGCATCGATGCAATCCAATCTATCTCAAACTGCGTGATGAAAATGCTTTATGCTTCATTTATAAGCCTTTAGTCAATGAGCACAAATGATAAGTTTGGAATAATAATATTAACTGGCCGATCAACTATACATGTCCGCACTAAATTGTTAGTAAGTTTTGATATAGAGCTCAAAATGACACTAATCCAATGCCCACGTTAAACTAGGTTAATTTTCTATATTTTGACAATATTGGAGACAAAAATAGATACTACAATGCATCCAAGTAATCCAGTATATCCCAAACTACGTTGTTCCATGCATTATTGTTCATTTATAAGCTTTTACTCAATGAACACGAATGATTAGTTTCGAATGATCATTTTAGCTGGCCGATCAACTTGACATGTCTACACTAAATGGTTTGTAACATTTGAGTTATAACTCAGAATGACATGAATCCAAAGCCCATGTTAAGCTAGTTTAAGTTTCTATATTATTATAAAATTTGAGACAAAACTAGATAGGACAAAGCGTCCAAGTAATCCAATATATCCCAAACTTCGTGATGCCATACATTATGCTTCTTAATAAGCCTTTACTCAATGTGCACCAAAGATTAGCTTAGAATAATTGTTTTATTTGGCCGATCAACTTGATATGTCCGCAATAAATTGTCTGTAAATATTTTATTTATAGCATAGAATGACATGAAACCAATATACATGTAAAGCTAGCTTAATTTAATATATTATGATAAAATATAAGACTAAAATTGCTTCGACAAATCCTCCAAGGAATAAAATTTATCCAAAACTATGTAATGTCATGCACTATGCTTCATTTATAAGTTTTTACTCAATGAGCACGACTGATCAGTTTAGAATGATCATTTTAACTAGTCGATGAACTTGACATATCTTAACTAAATCGTTAGTAACTTTTGATGTATATATCAGAATGACACAAATCCATTGTCCACGTTAATCTAGCTCAATTATCTATATTAAGAAAAAATTTGAGAGAGAAATAGATACGACAAAGCATCCAAGTAATCCAATATATCCCAAATTGCGTGATGCCATGCCTTATGCTTCATTTATAAGCCTTTACTCACTGACCACCAACGATCACTTTAGAATGATCATTTTAACTGTTCAATCAACTTGACATGTCTGCACTAAATCGTCTGTAACTTTTGATTTATAGCTCAGAATGACACGAATCCAATGGATACGTTAACCAAACACTCTTTTCTATATTAAGACAAAATTTGAGACACTAATAGATATGACAAAGCGTCCAAGTAATCCAATCTATCCCAAACTACGTGATGCCATGCATTATGCTTCATTTATAAGCCTTTACTCAATGAGCACCAATGATCAGTTTAGAATGATCATTTTAACTGGCCGATCAATTTGACATGTTTGCATTAAAATCTTCTGTAACTTTTGATTTATAGCTCAGAATGACACGAATCGAATGCCCACATTAAGCTAGTTCAAATTTCTATATTGAGACCAAATTTGAGACAAAAATAGATACGACAAAGCGTCCAAGTAATCTAATCTATCAAAAACTGTGTGATGTCATAAATTATGCTTCTTTTATAATCTTTTACTCAATAAGCACCAATGATCAGTATAGAATGATCATTTTAAGGGCTGATCAACTGGACATGTCCCCACTAAATCGTCCGCAACTTCTAATATAGAGCTTAGAATAACACGAATCCAATGCTCACGTCAAGCTACCTCAGTTTATTATATTGTGACAAAATTTGAGACAGAAATGGAGATGACAAAGCGTCCAAGTAATCAAAACTGCGTGATGCCATGCATTATGCTTCATTTATAAGCTTTTACTCATTAAACACCAATGATCAGTTTTGAATGCAAATTTTAACTGGCCAATCAACTTGATATGTACGCACTAAATTGTCTGTAACTTTTGATTTATAGCTCATAGTTACACGAATCCAATACCCACATTAAGCTCGTTCAAATTTCTATATTGAGAAAAATTTGAGTTAGAAATATATATGACAAAGTGTCCAAGTAATCGAATCTATAAAAAACTGGGTGATGTCATGCATTATGCTTCATTCATAAGCTTTTACTCAATGAGCACCAATGATCAGCTTAGAATGATCATATTAACTGGTGGACCAACTAGAAATGTCCGCACTAAATCATCCGTAACGTTTAATTTAGAGCACTGAGTAACACGAATCAAATGCGCACGTTAAGCTAGCTCAGTTAATTATATTGTAACAACATATGAGACAGAAATAAAGACAACAAAGCGTCCAAGTAATCCATTCTATCCCAAACTGTGTGATGTCAGGAAATATGCTTCATTAATAATAAAATCAGTTTAGAGTAATCATATTAACTGTCCGATCAACTTGACATGTCCGCACTAAATTGTCTATAACTTTTGATTTAGAGCTCAAAATGACACGAATCCAATGACCAGGTTAAGCTAATTCAATTTTCTATGTTTTTACAAAAGTTGCTTCAATTATAAGCCTTAAGTCAATGAGCACCAATGATAAGTGTAGAATAATCATGTTAACTTGCCGATACTCTTGACATGTCTACACTAAATTGTCTGTAACTTTTGAGTTATAACTCAACATTATACAAATCTAATGCCCACATTAAGCTAGTTGAATTTTCTATATTGTGAAAACATTTGAGACAAAACTAGATACGACAAAGAGTCCAAGTAATCCAATCTATCCCAAACTGTGTGATCTCTTGCATTATGCTTCATTTATATGCCCTTACTCAATGAGCTCCAATGGTCAGTTTAGAATAATCATATTAACTGGGCGATCAACTTGACATGTCCGCACTAAATCGTCCGTAAATTTTGATTTAGAGCTCAAAATGACACGAATCCAATGCCCACGTTAAAATAACTCATTTTTCTATATTATGACAAAATTTGAGACAAAAATAGATATGACAAAGCGTCCAAGTAATACAAACTATCCCAAAATGCGTGAATACATGCATAATGTTTCATTTATAAGCATTTACTCAATGAGTACCAATGATCAGTTAAGAATAATCATATTAAATGGCCGATCAACTTGACATGTCCGTAGTAAATCATCTATAACTTTTGATTTAGAGATCAAAATGACACAAATCCAACACCCACGTTAAGCTAGCTCAATTTTCTATACATTGGCAAAATTTTAGATAAAAATAGAGACGACAAAGCGTCCAAGTAATCCAATCAATCCAAACAGCTTGATGCAATGCATTATTTTTCATTGATAACCTTTTACTCAATGAGCACAAATGATCAGCTTAGAATGATCATATTAACTTGCTAATCAACTTGACATGTCCGCACTAAATTGTTAGTAACTTTTGATTTAGAGCTCAAAATGACAATAAACAATGCCCACTTTAAGCTAGGTCAATTTTCTATATTTTGACAATATTTGAGACAAAAATAGATACTACAATGCATCCAAGTAATCCAGTATATCCCAAACTACGTTGTTCCATGCATTATTGTTCATTTATAAGCTTTTACTCAATGAACACGAATGATTAGTTTCGAATGATCATTTTAGTTGGCCGATCAACTTGACATGTCTACACTAAATGGTTTGTAACATTTGAGTTATAACTCAGAATGACATGAATCCAAAGCCCATGTTAAGCTAGTTTAAGTTTCTATATTATTATAAAATTTGAGACAAAACTAGATAGGACAAAGCGTCCAAGTAATCCAATATATCCCAAACTTCGTGATGCCATACATTATGCTTCTTAATAAGCCTTTACTCAATGTGCACCAAAGATTAGCTTAGAATAATTGTTTTATTTGGCCGATCAACTTGATATGTCCGCAATAAATTGTCTATAAATATTTTATTTATAGCATAGAATGACACGAAACCAATATACATGTAAAGCTAGCTTAATTTAATATATTATGATAAAATATAAGACTAAAATTGCTTCGACAAATCCTCCAAGGAATAAAATTTATCCAAAACTATGTAATGTCATGCACTATGCTTCATTTATAAGTCTTTACTCAATGAGCACGACTGATCAGTTTAGAATGATCATTTTAACTAGTCGATGAACTTGACATATCTTAACTAAATCGTTAGTAACTTTTGATGTATATATCAGAATGACACGAATCCATTGTCCACGTTAATCTAGCTCAATTATCTATATTAAGAAAAAATTTGAGAGAGAAATAGATACGACAAAGCATCCAAGTAATCCAATATATCCCAAATTGCGTGATGCCATGCCTTATGCTTCATTTATAAGCCTTTACTCACTGACCACCAACGATCACTTTAGAATGATCATTTTAACTGTTCAATCAACTTGACATGTCTGCACTAAATCGTCTGTAACTTTTGATTTATAGCTCAGAATGACACGAATCCAATGGATACGTTAACCAAACACTCTTTTCTATATTAAGACAAAATTTGAGACACTAATAGATATGACAAAGCGTCCAAGTAATCCAATCTATCCCAAACTACGTGATGCCATGCATTATGCTTCATTTATAAGCCTTTACTCAATGAGCACCAATGATCAGTTTAGAATGATCATTTTAACTGGCCGATCAATTTGACATGTTTGCATTAAAATCTTCTGTAACTTTTGATTTATAGCTCAGAATGACACGAATCGAATGCCCACATTAAGCTAGTTCAAATTTCTATATTGAGACCAAATTTGAGACAAAAATAGATACGACAAAGCGTCCAAGTAATCTAATCTATCAAAAACTGCGTGATGTCATAAATTATGCTTCTTTTATAATCTTTTACTCAATAAGCACCAATGATCAGTATAGAATGATCATATTAAGGGCTGATCAACTGGACATGTCCCCACTAAATCGTCCGCAACTTCTAATATAGAGCTTAGAATAACACGAATCCAATGCTCATGTCAAGCTACCTCAGTTTATTATATTGTGACAAAATTTGAGACAGAAATGGAGATGACAAAGCGTCCAAGTAATCAAAACTGCGTGATGCCATGCATTATGCTTCATTTATAAGCTTTTACTCATTAAACACCAATGATCAGTTTTGAATGCAAATTTTAACTGGCCAATCAACTTGATATGTACGCACTAAATTGTCTGTAACTTTTGATTTATAGCTCATAGTTACACGAATCCAATACCCACGTTAAGCTCGTTCAAATTTCTATATTGAGAAAAATTTGAGTTAGAAATATATACGACAAAGTGTCCAAGTAATCGAATCTATAAAAAACTGGGTGATGTCATGCATTATGCTTCATTCATAAGCTTTTACTCAATGAGCACCAATGATCAGCTTAGAATGATCATATTAACTGGTGGACCAACTAGAAATGTCCGCACTAAATCATCCGTAACGTTTAATTTAGAGCACTGAGTAACACGAATCAAATGCGCACGTTAAGCTAGCTCAGTTAATTATATTGTAACAACATATGAGACAGAAATAAAGACAACAAAGCGTCCAAGTAATCCATTCTATCCCAAACTGTGTGATGTCAGGAATTATGCTTCATTAATAATAAAATCAGTTTAGAGTAATCATATTAACTGTCCGATCAACTTGACATGTCCGCACTAAATTGTCTATAACTTTTGATTTAGAGCTCAAAATGACACGAATCCAATGACCAGGTTAAGCTAATTCAATTTTCTATGTTTTTACAAAAGTTGCTTCAATTATAAGCCTTAAGTCAATGAGCACCAATGATAAGTGTAGAATAATCATGTTAACTTGCCGATACTCTTGACATGTCTACACTAAATTGTCTGTAACTTTTGAGTTATAACTCAACATTATACAAATCTAATGCCCACATTAAGCTAGTTGAATGTTCTATATTGTGAAAACATTTGAGACAAAACTAGATACGACAAAGAGTCCAAGTAATCCAATCTATCCCAAACTGTGTGATCTCTTGCATTATGCTTCATTTATATGCCCTTACTCAATGAGCTCCAATGGTCAGTTTAGAATAATCATATTAACTGGGCGATCAACTTGACATGTCCGCACTAAATCGTCCGTAAATTTTGATTTAGAGCTCAAAATGACACGAATCCAATGCCCACGTTAAAATAACTCATTTTCTATATTATGACAAAATTTGAGACAAAAATAGATATGACAAAGCGTCCAAGTAATACAAACTATCCCAAAATGCGTGAATACATGCATAATGTTTCATTTATAAGCATTTACTCAATGAGTACCAATGATCAGTTAAGAATAATCATATTAAATGGCCGATCAACTTGACATGTCCGTAGTAAATCATCTATAACTTTTGATTTAGAGATCAAAATGACACAAATCCAACACCCACGTTAAGCTAGCTCAATTTTCTATACATTGGCAAAATTTTAGATAAAAATAGAGACGACAAAGCGTCCAAGTAATCCAATCAATCCAAACAGCTTGATGCAATGCATTATTTTTCATTGATAACCTTTTACTCAATGAGCACAAATGATCAGCTTAGAATGATCATATTAACTTGCTAATCAACTTGACATGTCCGCACTAAATCGTTAGTAAATTTTGATTTAGAGCTCAAAATGACAATAAACAATGCCCACTTTAAGCTAGGTCAATTTTCTATATTTTGACAATATTTGAGACAAAAATAGATACTACAATGCATCCAAGTAATCCAGTATATCCCAAACTACGTTGTTCCATGCATTATTGTTCATTTATAAGCTTTTACTCAATGAACACGAATGATTAGTTTCGAATGATCATTTTAGCTGGCCGATCAACTTGACATGTCTACACTAAATGGTTTGTAACATTTGAGTTATAACTCAGAATGACATGAATCCAAAACCCATGTTAAGCTAGTTTAAGTTTCTATATTATTTTAAAATTTGAGACAAAACTAGATAGGACAAAGCGTCCAAGTAATCCAATATATCCCAAACTTCGTGATGCCATACATTATGCTTCTTAATAAGCCTTTACTCAATGTGCACCAAAGATTAGCTTAGAATAATTGTTTTATTTGGCCGATCAACTTGATATGTCCGCAATAAATTGTCTGTAAATATTTTATTTATAGCATAGAATGACACGAAACCAATATACATGTAAAGCTAGCTTAATTTAATATATTATGATAAAATATAAGACTAAAATTGCTTCGACAAATCCTCCAAGGAATAAAATTTATCCAAAACTATGTAATGTCATGCACTATGCTTCATTTATAAGTCTTTACTCAATGAGCACGACTGATCAGTTTAGAATGATCATTTTAACTAGTCGATGAACTTGACATATCTTAACTAAATCGTTAGTAACTTTTGATGTATATATCAGAATGACACGAATCCATTGTCCACGTTAATCTAGCTCAATTATCTATATTAAGAAAAAATTTGAGAGAGAAATAGATACGACAAAGCATCCAAGTAATCCAATATATCCCAAATTGCGTGATGCCATGCCTTATGCTTCATTTATAAGCCTTTACTCACTGACCACCAACGATCACTTTAGAATGATCATTTTAACTGTTCAATCAACTTGACATGTCTGCACTAAATCGTCTGTAACTTTTGATTTATAGCTCAGAATGACACGAATCCAATGGATACGTTAACCAAACACTCTTTTCTATATTAAGACAAAATTTGAGACACTAATAGATATGACAAAGCGTCCAAGTAATCCAATCTATCCCAAACTACGTGATGCCATGCATTATGCTTCATTTATAAGCCTTTACTCAATGAGCACCAATGATCAGTTTAGAATGATCATTTTAACTGGCCGATCAATTTGACATGTTTGCATTAAAATCTTCTGTAACTTTTGATTTATAGCTCAGAATGACACGAATCGAATGCCCACATTAAGCTAGTTCAAATTTCTATATTGAGACCAAATTTGAGACAAAAATAGATACGACAAAGCGTCCAAGTAATCTAATCTATCAAAAACTGCGTGATGTCATAAATTATGCTTCTTTTATAATCTTTTACTCAATAAGCACCAATGATCAGTATAGAATGATCATATTAAGGGCTGATCAACTGGACATGTCCCCACTAAATCGTCCGCAACTTCTAATATAGAGCTTAGAATAACACGAATCCAATGCTCACGTCAAGCTACCTCAGTTTATTATATTGTGACAAAATTTGAGACAGAAATGGAGATGACAAAGCGTCCAAGTAATCAAAACTGCGTGATGCCATGCATTATGCTTCATTTATAAGCTTTTACTCATTAAACACCAATGATCAGTTTTGAATGCAAATTTTAACTGGCCAATCAACTTGATATGTACGCACTAAATTGTCTGTAACTTTTGATTTATAGCTCATAGTTACACGAATCCAATACCCACGTTAAGCTCGTTCAAATTTCTATATTGAGAAAAATTTGAGTTAGAAATATATACGACAAAGTGTCCAAGTAATCCAATCTATAAAAAACTGGGTGATGTCATGCATTATGCTTCATTCATAAGCTTTTACTCAATGAGCACCAATGATCAGCTTAGAATGATCATATTAACTGGTGGACCAACTAGAAATGTCCGCACTAAATCATCCGTAACGTTTAATTTAGAGCACTGAGTAACACGAATCAAATGCGCACGTTAAGCTAGCTCAGTTAATTATATTGTAACAACATATGAGACAGAAATAAAGACAACAAAGCGTCCAAGTAATCCATTCTATCCCAAACTGTGTGATGTCAGGAATTATGCTTCATTAATAATAAAATCAGTTTAGAGTAATCATATTAACTGTCCGATCAACTTGACATGTCCGCACTAAATTGTCTATAACTTTTGATTTAGAGCTCAAAATGACACGAATCCAATGACCAGGTTAAGCTAATTCAATTTTCTATGTTTTTACAAAAGTTGCTTCAATTATAAGCCTTAAGTCAATGAGCACCAATGATAAGTGTAGAATAATCATGTTAACTTGCCGATACTCTTGACATGTCTACACTAAATTGTCTGTAACTTTTGAGTTATAACTCAACATTATACAAATCTAATGCCCACATTAAGCTAGTTGAATTTTCTATATTGTGAAAACATTTGAGACAAAACTAGATACAACAAAGAGTCCAAGTAATCCAATCTATCCCAAACTGTGTGATCTCTTGCATTATGCTTCATTTATATGCCCTTACTCAATGAGCTCCAATGGTCAGTTTAGAATAATCATATTAACTGGGCGATCAACTTGACATGTCCGCACTAAATCGTCCGTAAATTTTGATTTAGAGCTCAAAATGACACGAATCCAATGCCCACGTTAAAATAACTCATTTTCTATATTATGACAAAATTTGAGACAAAAATAGATATGACAAAGCGTCCAAGTAATACAAACTATCCCAAAATGCGTGAATACATGCATAATGTTTCATTTATAAGCATTTACTCAATGAGTACCAATGATCAGTTAAGAATAATCATATTAAATGGCCGATCAACTTGACATGTCCGTAGTAAATCATCTATAACTTTTGATTTAGAGATCAAAATGACACAAATCCAACACCCACGTTAAGCTAGCTCAATTTTCTATACATTGGCAAAATTTTAGATAAAAATAGAGACGACAAAGCGTCCAAGTAATCCAATCAATCCAAACAGCTTGATGCAATGCATTATTTTTCATTGATAACCTTTTACTCAATGAGCACAAATGATCAGCTTAGAATGATCATATTAACTTGCTAATCAACTTGACATGTCCGCACTAAATCGTTAGTAAATTTTGATTTAGAGCTCAAAATGACAATAAACAATGCCCACTTTAAGCTAGGTCAATTTTCTATATTTTGACAAAAGTTCAGAAAAAAATAGATACGACAAAGCATCCAAGTAATCCAGTATATCCCAAATTACGATATTCCATGCATTTTTATTTATTTATAAGCTTTTACTCAATGAGCAACAATGATCAGTTTAGAATTATCATTTTAGCTGGCCGATCAACTTGACGTGTCTCCACTAAATCGTCCTTAACATTTAAGTAATAACCCAGGATGACACGAATCCAATACCCACGTTATGTTAGTTCAATTTTCTATAATATGTTAAAATTTCAAACAGAACTAGATACGACAAAGCGTCCAAGTAATCCAATCGATTCCAAATTGCGTGACGCCACACATTATGCTTCATTAAGAATTCTTTACTCAATGAAAGCCGATGATCAGTTTAGAATAATCATATTAACTGGCCGATCAACTTGACATGTCCGCACTAAATCGTACGTAACATTTGATTTAGAGCTCAGAACGACACAAATCCAATGCCCATGTTAAGCTAGCTCAATTTTCTATGTTTTAAAAAAAGTTGAGACAAAAGCAGATACGAAAAAGCGTCCAAGTAATCCAATATATACCAAACTGCGTGATGCACTGCATTTTGCTTAATTTATAAGCTTTTACTCAATGTGTACCAATGATAAATTTAGAATGATCATTTTATTTGGCCGATCAACTTGATATGTCCGCAGTAAATCGTCTATAAATATTTTATTTATAGCACAATCCAATGCCCATGTTAAGCTAACTCAATTTTCTATATTATGATAAAATTTATGACTAAAATTGTTTTGACAAATCCTCCAAGTAATAAAATCAATCCAAAACAACGTAATGTCATGCACTATACTTCATTTATAAGTCTTTACTGAATGAGCACCATTGATCAGTTAAGAATGATCATTTTAACTGGTCGATCAACTTGACATGTCTTCTCTAAATCATTTGTAACTTTTGATTTATAGATCAGAATGACGTGAATCCAATGAAGACGTTAAGCTAGCTCAATTTTCTATATTCTGAAAAACATTTGAGACAGAAATAGATACGACAAAGCGTCCAAGTAATCGAATATATCCCAAACTACGTGATGCCATGCGTTATGCTTCATTTATAAGCCTTTACTCAGTGAGCACCAATGATCACTTTAGAATGATCTTTTTAACTGTTCGATCAACTTAACATGTCTGCACTAAATCGTCTGTAACTTTTAAGTTATAGCTCAGAATGACACGAATCCAATGCCCACGATAAGCAAACTCTCTTTTCTATATTAAGACGAAATTTGAGACAGTAATAGATACAACAAAGTGTCCAAGTAATCCAATCTATCCCAAACAGTGTGATGCCATGCATTATGCTTCATTTATAATCCTTTACTCAATGAGCACCAATGATCAGTTTAGAATGAGCATTTTAACTGGCCGATCAACTTGACATGTCTGTACTAAAATTGTGTGTAACTTTTGATTTATTGCTGAGAATAACATGAATCGTATGCCCACGTTAAGCTAGTTCAAATTTCTATATTGAGATTAAATTTGAGACAGAAATAGATACGCTAAAGTGTCTAACTAATCCAATCTATCCAAAACTGCGTGATGTCATACATTATACTTCATTTATTAGCCTTTACTCAATGAGTACCAATGATTAGTTTGGAATGATCATTTTATTTGGCCGATCAACTTGACATGTCCGCACTAAATCATTTGTAACTTGTTTATTTATGGCTCAAAATGACACGAATCCAATGCCCAGGTTAAGCTAACTCAATTTTCTATATTGTGATAAAATTAAAGAATAAATTTCTTTGAAAAATCCTCCAAGTAATAAATTTATCCTAAACAGCCAGATGTCATGCATTATGCTTCATTTATAAGCTTTTATTTAATGAGCACCAATGATAAGTTTGAAATGATCATTTTAACTGGCCGACTAACTTGACATGTTTGCACTAAATCTTCCGTAAGTTTTGATTTAGAGCTCAGAATGAAATGAATCCAATGCTCACGTTAAACTAGTTCAATTTTTTTGTAATAAGACAAAATTTGAGACACAAATAGATATGAAAAAGAGTCCAAGTAAGGCAATCTATCTAAAACTGCGTTATGTCATAGATTATGATTCATTTATAAGAATTTACTCAATGAGCACTAATGATCGGTTTAGAATGACCAAATTAACCGGCCAATAATCTTGACATGGCCGCACTAAATCGTATGTAACTTTTGTTTCGAGCTTAGAATGACTGGAATACAATGATAAATTTTCTATATAGTGAAAAAATTTAAGATAGAAATAGATACGATAAATCGTCCAAGTAATATAATCAATCCTAAACTGCGTGATGTCATTCATTATTCTTTATTTACAAGCTTTTATTAGTCAATGAGCCCCAATTATCAGTTTAGAATGATCATTTTAACTGACCGATCAACATGACATGTCTGCACTAACACGACCAAGCATCCATGTAATCCAATCTATCCCAAACTGCATGATGCCATGCATTCCTTCACTCAATGAGCACCAATGATCAGTTTAGAGTGATCATTTTAACTAGTCGATCAAATCGACATGTCTGCACTAAATCATCTGTAACTTTTTTTTATAGCTTAGAATGACACGAATTCAATTCCCACGTTAAACCAGTTCAATTTTCTATATTGTGACAAAATTTGAGACAAAAGTAGATGCATCCAATGCCCATGTTAAGCTACACTAAATCGTCCGTCACTTTTGATTTATAGCTCAGAATGACAGGAATCCAATGCCCATGTTAAGCTAGTTTAATTTTCTATATTGTGACAAAATTTGAGACATAAATATATACAAAAAGCGTACAAATAATCCAATCGATCCTAAACCATGTAATGCCATAGATTATGCTTCATTTATAAGCGTTCACTAAATGAGTATCAATGATCAGTTTAAAATAGTAATATTAATCGTTCAAAATTTTTGATTTAGAGCTTAGCATGACACGAATCATGTGCCCACGTCTTAGCTCAATTATCAATATTTTGACAAAAGTTGGTATAGAACTTGACACGACAAAGTGTCCAAGTAATCCAATCAATCCAATAAAACTACGAGGTGCCATGCATTATGTTTCATTTATAAGCCTTTACACAATGAGCACCAATGAGCAGTTTAGATTGATCATTTTAACAAGCCGATCAACTTGACATTTTTGCACTAAATCGTACATAA
Source organism: Pugionium cornutum (assembly GCA_018901935.1). NCBI lineage: Eukaryota > Viridiplantae > Streptophyta > Magnoliopsida > Brassicales > Brassicaceae > Pugionium > Pugionium cornutum. The sequence goes on along the minus strand of JAENJI010000012.1, from coordinate 6,817,017 downwards.
CTTTTGATTTATAGCTTAGAAGGACACCAATCTAATGCCCACGTTAAACTAGTTCAATTTTTTATTTTATGTCAAAATTGGAAAGAAAACTAGATACGACAAAGCGTATAAGTATTCCAATCCATCTCAAACTGCGTGATGACATGCATTATGCTTCATTTATAAACTTTTACTCAATGAGTACCAATGATCAGTTTAGAATAATCATATTAACTTGCCGATCAACTTGACATGTCCGCACTAAATCGTCCATAACCTTTGATTTCAAGCTCAAAATGACATGAATCAATTCCCTACGTTAAGCTAGCTCAATTTTCTATATTGAGACAAAATTGACAGAAATAGATGTGACAAAGCGTACAAGTAATCCAATATGTCCCAAACTGCGTGATGTCATACATTATCCTCATTTATAAGCCCTTACTCAATGAGCACCAATGATCAGTTATGAATGATCATTCTAAGTGGCCGACCAACATGAAATGTCTGCACTAAATTGTCAGTGACTTTGGATTTATAGCTCAAAATGACACGAATCCAATACCCATATTAAGCTAGTTCAATTTCCTATATTGAGACAAAATGTGAGAGAAAAATAGATACGACAAAGCGTCTAAGTTAACCAAGCTATCCAAAAATATGTGATGTCATCATTATGTTTCATTTATAAGCATTTACTCAATGAGCACCAATGAGCAGTTTAGAATGATCATTTTAACTGGACGATCAACTTGACATGGCTGCACTAAATCGTCAGTAACTTTTGATTTATATCTCAGAATGACAAGAATCCATTGCCCACATTAAGCTAGTTATTTTTTCTATATCGTGACAAAATTTGAGGCAGAACTAGATACGAAAAATCGTGATGCCATGCATTATGCTTCATTTATAAGCCTTTACTCAAAGAGCACCAATTATTAGTTTACAATAATCATATTAAATGGCCGATCCACTTGACATGTCTGCACTAAATCGTTCGTAAATTTTGAATTGGGGCTCAAAATGACACGAATCCAATGCCCACGTTAACCTAGCTAAATTTTCTATATTTTGACAAAATTTGATATACAACTATATAAGCCATGCATTATGCATCACTTATAAGCCTTTTCTCAATGAGCACCAATGATTAAGTATGAATGATCATTCTAAGTGACGGACCACCTTGACATGTCTGCACTAAATTATCCGTGATTTTTGATTTATTTAGAACTCTGAATGACACGAATCCAATGCCCACGTTAATCTAGCTCAATTTTCTATATTGTAACAAATTTTGAGGCAACAATAGATAAGACAAAGCGTCGAAGTAATCCAATCTATCCAAAATTGTGTGATGTCATGCATTATGCTCCATTTATAAACCTTTACTCCATGAACACCAATGATAAGTATTGAATAATCATATTTCTGGCCGATCAACTTAACATGTCCTCACTAAATCGTTAGTAACTTTTGCTTTTGAGCTCAGAATGACAAGAATCCATTGTCCACGTTAACCTAGCTCAATTTTCTATATTTTGACAAAATTTGAGACACAAATAGAGACGACAAATTGTCCAAGTAATCGAATCTATGATAACTGCTTGATACCATGATTTATGATTCATTTATAAGCTTTACTCAATGAGTACCAATGATCAGTTTAGAATGATTATTTTAACTGGCAGATCTACTTGATATGGCTGCACTAAATCTTCCGTAACTTTGTTTTGTAGCTCTGAATGACACGAATCCAATGCCCACGTTGATCGGCCATACATTATGCTTCATTTATAACCTTTTACACAATGCGTACCAATGATCAATTTGAATAATCATATAAACTGGCCGATCCACTTGACATGTCCGCACTAAATCGTCCGTAAAATTTTAATTTAGAGCTCAGAATGACACAAATACAATGTCCACGTTATGCTAGCTCAATTTTCTATATTGTGACAAAATTTGAGAAATAAATTGATACGACAAACCGTCCAAGTAATACAGTACATCCAAATTGCGTGATGCCATGCATTATTCTTCATTTATAAGCGCTTACTTAATGAGCACCAATGATCAGTTTAGAATGATCACTTAACTGGCCGATCGACTTGACATTTCCACACTAAATCGTCCGTAAATTTTGATTTAGTGCTCCCAATGACACAAATCCAATACCCACATTAAGCTTGCTCAAATTTCTAGATTTTGACAAAAATTTGAGATGGAAATAGAGATGACAAGGCGTCCAAGTAATCCAATCTATCCCAAACTGCGTGATGCCATGCTTTACGCTTCATTTTTAAGCCTCTACTTAATGAGCATAAGTGATTAGTTTAGAATGATGACTTTAATTGGCCAATCAACTTGACATGTACGCACTAAATCGTCCATAACTTTTGATTTAGAGCTAAGAAACAAACGAATGCAATGCGCACGTTAAGCTAGCTCAATTTTCTATATTGTAACAAAATTTGAGGTAGAACTAGATAGGAAAAAGCGTTCTAGTAATCCAATCTATCCCAAACCGCGTGATGCCATGCATTAGGATTCATTTATAAGCCTTTCCACAATGCCTACCAATGATCAGTTTAGAATAATCGTATAAACTGGCTGATCCACTTGACATGTCTGCAGTAAATTGTCCATAAATTTTGATTTAGAGCTCAGAATGCCACAAATCCAATGCCCACGTTAGGTTAGCTCAATTATCTATATTGTAACAAAATTTGAAACTAAACTAGATAAGGTAAATTGTCTAAGTAATCCAATATAACCCAAACTGTGTGATGCCATACATTTTGCTTCCTTTATAAGCCTTTACTCAATGAGAACCAATGATCAGATTAAAATGATTACTTTAACTTGCCAATCAACTTTTGATTTAGTGCTCAGAATGACACGAATCCAATGTCCATGTTAAGGTAGCTTAGTTTTCTATATTTTGACAAAATTTGAGACAAAAATACACACGACAAAGCATGAAAATAATCCAATCTATCCAAACTACTTGTTGTCATGCTTTATCTTTCATTTATAAGCTTTTACTTAATGAGTACCAATGATCTTCTTAAAATGATCACATTAACTGGCCACTCAACTTGACATGTCCACACTAAATCGTGCATAACTTTTGATTTAGAGCTTAGAATGACACAAATCCAATGCCCAAATTAATCTAGCTCAATTTTCTATAATTTGACAAAATTTGAGACAAAAATAGAGACCACAAAGCGTTCAAGTAATCCAATCTATACAAACTACTTGCTGCCATGTTCTATGCTTCATTTGTAAGCCTTTACTTAATTAGTACCAATAATCTGTTTAGAATGATCATTTTAACTGGCCACTCAACTTGACATGTCCACATTAAAAATCGTCTATAACTTTTGATTTAGGACTCGGCATGATACGAATCCAATGACCACGTTAAGCGAGTTCAATTTTCTATATTTTGAGAAAAATTGAGACAAAAATAGAGATCACAAAGCATCCAAGTAATCCAATCTATCATAACTACTTGATTTCATGCTTTATGCTTCATTCATAGCCTTTACTTAATGAGCACCAATGGTCAGTTTAGGATGATCACTTTAACTGATCGATCAACTTGGCATGTATGCACTAAAACGTCTGTAACTTTTGATTAAGAGCTCAGAAACACATGAATCCAATGCCCACGTTAAGCTAGCTCAATGTTTTTATAGTGTAACAAAATTTGAGACAGAAATAGATACAAGAAAGCATCTAGGTAATCCAATTCATCCGTAACTGTGTGATTGCATACAGTATGCTTCATTTATAAGCATTTACTCAATGAGCACCTATGATCATTTTAGAATGATCACTTTAACGGTCCGATCAACTTCACATGTCCGCACTAAATCTTTTGTAACTTTTAATTTAGAGCTAAAAATGACACGAATCCAATGCCCACGTTAAGCTATCTAAATTTTCTATAGTGTGACAAAATTTGATACATAAATAGATACGACAAAGCGTCCAAGTAATCCAGTGCATTCCAAACAGCGTGATGCCATGCATTATTCTTCATTTATAAGCCTTTACTCAATGAGCACCAATGAACAGTTTATAATGATCATTTTAAGTGGCCGACCAATTTGACAAGTTTGCACTAAATCGTCCATAACTTTTAATTTATATCTCAGAATGATACGAATCCAATGCTCACATTAATATGGTTCAATTTTCTATATTATGACAAAATTTGAGACAAAACTAGATACGAGAAAATGTCAAAGTAATCCAATCTATCCCAAAATGCGTGATGCCATGCCTTATACTTAATTTCTAAGGTTTTACTTAATGAGCACCAATGATCAGTTTAGAATAATCATATTAACTGACAAATCAACTTGACATGTCCACACTAAGTCGTTCGTAACTTGTGATTTAGGGCTCAGAATGACACGAATCCAATGTCCACGTTAAGCTAGCTCAATTTTGTATATTGTGACAAAATTTGAGTCATAAATATATACGACAATGTGTCCAAGTAATCCAATCCATCCCAAACTGCGTGATGCCGTGCATTATTCTTCATTTATAAGCGCTTACTCAATGAGCACCAATGATCAGTTTAGAATAATCATTTTAACTAGCTTATCAATTTGACATGTCTTCACTAAATCGTCCATACCTTTTGAGTTATAGCTCAGAATGACACGAATCCAATTTCCTCATTATGCTAGTTCAATTTTCTATATTCTGACAAAATTTGAAACAAAATTAGATGTGGTAAAGCATCCTAGTAATCCAATATAACCCAAACTGCGTGATGCCATGCATTATGCTTCCTTTATAAGCCTTTACTCAATGCGAACCACTGATCAGATTAGAATGATTACTTTAACTTTCCAATCAACTTTTGATTTAGTGCTCAGAAAGACACGAATCCAATATCCACGTTAAGCTAGCTCAATTTTCTATATTTTGACAAAATTTGAGGCAAACATATAGACGACAAAGCGTCCAAATAATCCAATTTATCCAAAATACTTGCTGTCGTGCTTTATGCTTCATTTATAAGCTTTTACTTAATGAGTACCAAAGATCTTCTTAGAATGATCACATTAACTGGCCACTCAACTTGACATGTCCACATTATAACTTTTGATTTAGAGCTTAGAATGACATGAATCCAATGACCCTGTTATGCTAGCTCAATTTTCTATATTTTGAGAAAAAAGTGAGACAAAAATAGAGACCACAAAGCGTCCAAGTAATCCAAGCTATGATAACTACTTGATTTCATGCTTTATGCTTCATTCATAGCCTTTACTTAATCAGCACCAATCGTCAGTTTAGAATGATCACTTTAACTGTCTGATCAACTTGGCATGTCCGCACTACAACGTCCGTAACTTTTGATTTAGAGCTCAGAAATACACGAATCCAATGTCCACGTTAAGCTACCTCAATTTTTTATAGTGTAACAATATTTGAGGCAGAAATAGATAGAAGAAACCGTCCAAGTAATCCAATCTATTCCTAACTGTGTGATTCCATGCATTATGCTTCATTTATATGCCTTTACTCAATGAGCACCTATGATCAAAATAGAATGATCACTTTAACTGTCCGATCAACCTCACAAGGCCGCACTAAATCTTCTGTAAGTTTTGATTTAGAGCTCTGAATGACACGAATCCAATGCCCGCGTTAAGCTAACTCAATTTTCTATATTATGATAAAATTTGATATATAAATAGATACGACAAAGCATACATGTAATCCAGTGCATCCCAAACTGCGTGATACCATGTATTATTCTTCATTTATAAGCCTTTACTCAATGAGCACCAATGATCAGTTTAGAATGATCAGTTTAGAATGATCATTTTAAGTGGCTGATCAACTTGACAAGTTTGCACTAAATCATCCATAACTTTTGATTTATAGCTCAAAATGACACGAATACAATGCTCACATTAATCTAGTCCAATTTTCTATATTGTGACAAAATTTGTGACAAAACAAGATACGACAAAACGTCCAAGTAATCTAATCTATCCCAAACTGCGTGATGTCATGCATTATGCATTATTAAAAAGGCTTTACCTAAAGAGCACCAATGATCAATTTAGAATAATCATATTAACTGACCGATCAACTTGATATGTACACACTAAATCATTTGTAACTTTTGATTTAGGACTCAGAATGACACGAATCTAATGCCCACGATAAGCTAGCTCAATTTTGTATATTGTGACAAAATTTGATAAATAAATATATACGACAAAGCATCCAAGTAATCCAATCTATCTAAAACTGCGTGATACCATGCATTATTCTTCATTTATAAGCTTTTACTCAATGACCACCAATGATCAGTTTAGAATGATCATTTTAACTGGTTTATCAACTTGACATGTCTGCACTAGATCGTCCATACCTTTTGAATTAAAGCTCAGAATGACAGGAACCCAATTCCCACATAAAACAAGTTCAATTTTCTATTTTGTGACGAAATTTGAAACAAAACTAGATACGGTAAAGCGTCCAAATAATCTAATATAACCCGAACTGCGTGATGCCATGCATTATGGTTCCTTTAAAAGCCTTTACTCAATTAGAACCAATTGATCAGATTAGAATGATTACTTTAACTTGCCAATCAACTTTTGATTTATTGCTCGAAATGACACGAATCCAATGTACACGTTAGGCTAGCTCAATTTTCTATATTTTGTTAAAATTTGAGACAAAAATACAGAAGATAAAGCATCCGAATAATCCAATCTATCCAAACTACTTGCTGCAATGCTTTATGCTTCATTTATCAGCTTTTAGTTAATGAGTACAAATGATGTTCTTAGAATGATCACATTAACTGGCCACTCAACTTGACATGTCAACACTAAATCGTACATAACTTTTGATTTTGAGCTTAGAATGACACGAATCCAATGTCCAAATCAAGCTAGCTCAATTTCCTATAAATTGACAAAAATTGAGACAAAAATCGAGACGACAATGTGACCAAGTAATCCAATCTTTTCAAACTACTTGATGTCATACTTTATTCTTCATTTATAAACCTTTACTTCATGAGCACCAATGTTCTATTTAGAACGATTACTTTATCTGGCTACTCAACTTGACATATCCACACAAAATTCTCTGTAAGTTTTGATTTAGAGCTAAGAATGATACGAATCCAATGCCCATGTTAAGCTAGCTCAATTTTTTTTTTGTATTTTAACAAAATTTTAGACAAAAATAGATATGTGAAAGCGTCTAAGTAATCCAATCTATCCAAAACTGTGTGATGCCATGCATTATACTTCATTTATAAACCTTTACTCAATGAGAACCAGTGATCAGTTTTGAATAATCACTTTAACTGCCCGATCAACTTGATATGTCTGCACTAAATCGTGCTCAGAATGACACGAATCCAATGCCCACGTTAAGCTAGCTCAAGTTTCTATATTGTGACAAAATTTGAAACAAAACTAGATATGAGAAAGCGTCAAAGTAATGCAATCTATCCCAAGCTGCGTGGTGCCATACATTATTTTTAATTTATAAGCTTTTACTCAATGAGCAACAGTGATCAGTTTAGAATGATCATTTTAACTGGCCGATTAACTTGTCATGTATGCACTAACTCATACATAACTTTTGATTTATAGTTCAGAATGACACGAATACAATGCCCACATTAATCTAGATCAATTTTCTATTTTGTGAAAAAATTTGAGACAGAACTACATATGACAAATCGGCCAAGTAATCCAATGTACCCCAAATAGTGCGATGCCAAGCATTATGCTTCATTTATAAGCCTTTACTGAATGAGAACCAATGATCAGGATAGAATAATCACTTTAACTGGCAGATCAATTTGCCATGTCCGCACTAAATCGTGCTTAACATTTGATTTAGAGCTCGGAATGACACGAATCCAATGCCCACGTTAAGGTAGCTCAATTTTCTATATTGTGACAAAATTTTTGACAGGAATAGATATGACAAAGCATCCCAGTAATTCAATCCATCCCAAACTGTGTGTTGTCATGCATGATTTTTAATTTATAAGCTTTTACTCAATGAGCACCAATGATGTTTAGAATGATTATTTTAACTAGCCGATGAACTTGTCATGACTGCACTAAATCATACATAACCTTTAATTTATAGTTTAGAATGACAGGAATCCAATGCCACATTAAGGCAGTTCAATTTTCTATATTGTGAAAAAATTTGAAACAGAACTAGATATTACAAATCGTCCAAGTAATCCAATTTATCCCAAACGGCATGATGCCATGCATTATGCTTCATTTATAAGCCTTTATTCAATGAGAACCTATGATCAGTTTAGAATAATCATTTTAACTGTCCAGTCAACTTGACATGTCCGCACTAAATCTTACGTAACTTTTGATTTAGAGCTGAGAATGACACGAATCCAATGCCCACGTTAATCTAGCTCAATTTTCTATATTGTGACAAAATTTGAGACATAAATAGATACGACAAAGCATCAAAGTAATCCAGTGCATCCCAAACTACGTGATGCCATGCATTATTCTTCATTTATAAGCCTTTACTCAATGAGCACCAATGATCAGTTTAGAATAATCATTTTAACTGGCCGATTAACTTGAGATGTTTGCACAAAATCGTCCATAACTTTTGATTTATAACTTAGAATGACACGAATCCAGGACTCACATTAATCTAGTTCAATTTTCTATATTCTAACAAAATTGGAGACAAAACTAGATACTACAAAACGTCAGAGTATTCTAATCTATCCCAAACTGTGTGATACCATGTATTATGCTTCATTTAATTCAATGAGCACCAATGATCTGTTTAGAATAATCATATTAACTGACCGATCAACTTGACATGTGCACACTATATTGTTCCTAACTTTTGATTTAAAGCTCACAATGACACGAATCCAATGCCCACGTTAAGGTAGCTCAATTTTCTATATTGTTACAAAATTTGAGGCATAATTATATACGACAAACTACTTGATGTCATGCATTAAGGTTCATTTATAAGCCTTTACTTAATGACCGCCAATGATCTGTTTAGAATAATCACTTTAACTACCCACTCAACTTGACATGTCCGCAATAAATAGTCCGTAACTTTTTATTTAGAGCTCAGAAACACACAAATCTAATGCACATGTTAAGCTAGCTCAATTTTCTATAGTGTAACAACATTTGAGACAGAAATAGACACAACAAAGCGTCCAAGTCATCCAATCTATCCGTAACTGTGCGATGCCATGCATTATGCTTCATTTATAAGCCTTTACTCAATGAGCACCCATGATCAGTTTAGAATGATCACTTTAATTGGGCGATCAACTTGACATGTCCACACTAAATCGTCCTTAATTTTTGATTTAGACCTTTGAATGACACGAATCCAATGTCTACGTTAAGCTAGCTAAATTTTCTATGTTTTGACCAAATTTGAAAAATAGAGACGACAAAGCATACAAGTAATCAATCTATCCAAAATTCTTGCTTCCATGCTCTATGCTTCATTTATAAACCTTTACTTAATGATTACCAATAATTTGTTTAGAATGATCACTTTAACTGGCCACTCAACTTGACATGTCCACACTAAAAATCGGCCGTAACTTTTGATTTAGAATTCAGAATGATACGAATCCAATGACAACGTTAAGCTAGCTCAATTTTCTATATTTTGAGAAAATTTGAGACAGAAATATATACGGAAAGGCATCTAAACAGTCCAATCTATCCAAAACTTTGTGTTCCCAACACTTATGCTTCATTTATAAGGCTTTACTCAATGAGAACCAATGATCAGTTTAGAATAATCACTTTAACTGGCCGATCAACTTGACATGTCCACAATAAATCGTCCGTAAGTTTTGATTTAGAGCTCTAAATGACACAAATCGAATGCCCACATTAATCTAGCTCAATTTTCTATATTGTAACAAAATTTGTGATAGGAATAGATACGACAAAGCGTCCAAGTAATCCAGTCCATCCCAAACTGTGTGATGCTATGCGTTATTCTTCATTTATAAGCTTTTACTCAACGAGCACCAACAATCACTTTAGAATGATCATTTTAACTGGTTAATCAATGAACACCAATGATCAGTTTAGAATGACCACTTTAACTGTCCAATCAACTTGACACATCCGCAATAAATCATTCGTAACTTTTGATTTCAAGCTCCGAATGACACGAATCCAATGCCCACGATAAGCTATCTCAATTTTCTATATTGTGACAAAATTTGAGACAGAAATAGATACGACAAAGCGTCCATGTACTCCAAGCAATCCCAAACTGCGTGATGCCATAGATTATTTTTCATTTATAAGTTTTTTCTCCATAAGCACCCATGATCAGTTTAGAATGATCATTTTAACTGGCCTATCAACCTGACATTTCTGCACTAAATTGTCCATTACTTTTGATTTAGAACTCAGAATGACATGAATCCAATGCCCACATTAAACTAGTTCAATTTTCTATATTGTAAAAACATTTGAGACAAAACTAGAAACGACAAAACGTCTAAGTTATCCAACCTATCCCAAACTGCGGGATGCCAAGCATTATGCTTCATTTATAAGCCTTTACTTAATGAGCACCAATGACTAGTTTAGAATAATAATATTAACTGACCGATCAACCTGACATCTCCACACTAATTCATCCGTAACTTTTGATTTAGAGCTCAAAATGACACGAATCATATGCCCCCTTAAGCTAGCTCAATTTTCTATATTGTGAAAAAATTTGACACCGAAATAGAAACGAGAAATTTTCCAATTAATCCAGTCCATCACAAACTTTTTGATGCCATGCGTTATTCTTCATTTATAAGCTTTTACTCAACGAGCACCAACGCTCAGTTTAGAACGATCATTTTAACCAGTTGATCAACTTGATATGTGTGCACTAAATCGTCAATAACTTTTGATTTATAATTTAGAATGACACGAATCCAATGCCCACATTAAACTAATTCACTTTTCTATATTGTGACAAAATTCGAGATAGAACTAGATATGACAAATTGTCCAAGTAATCCAATCTATCTAAAACTGTGTGATGCCATGCATTAGGCTTCATTTATAAGCTTTTACTCAATGAGCACCAATGATCAGTTTAGAATGACCAATTTAACTGGCCAATCAATTTGACACATCCGCACTAAATCCTCTGTAACTTTTGATTTAGAGCTAAGAATGACACGAATCCAATGTCCACGTTAAGCTAGCTCAATTTTTTATATTTTGGCAAAGTTTGAGATAGAAATAGACACGAAAAAGCGTCCAAGTATCCAATCTATCCTAAACTGTGTGATGCCATGCATTATTTTTCATTTATAAGCATTTACTCAGTGAGCACCAATGATCAGTTTAGAATGATCATTTTAACTAGCCGATCAACTTGTCATCTTTGCACTAAATCGTCCATAACTTCTGATTATAGCTCAGAATGATACGAGTCCAATGCCCACATTACATTAGTTCAATTTTCTATATTGTGACAAAATTTGAAACAGAACTAGATAAGAAAAAGCAACCCAATAATTCAATCTATCCCAAACTGCGTGATACAATGCATTATGCTTCATTTATAAGCCTTTACTCAGTGACCACCAAGGATCAGTTTAGAATGACCACGTTAACTCGTCAATCAACATGACACATCTGCCGTAAATATTCGGTAACTTTTGATTTAGAGCTCAAAAAGACACGAATCCAATGCCCACGTTAAGCTAGCTCAATTTTCTATATTGTGAAAAAATTTGAGAGTGAAATAGATATAACAAAGCATTCAAATAATCCAATCTATCCCAGACTGCGTGATGCCATGCATTATTTTTCATTTATAAGCTTTTACTCAATGAGCAACAATGATCAGTTTAAAATTATAATTTTAACTGGCCGATCAACTTGACATGTCTGCACTAAATCATCCATAAGTTTTGATTTATAGCATAGAGTGATACGAATCCAATGCCCACATTAAGCTAGTTAAATTTTCTATATTGTGACAGAATTTGAAAGAGAACTAGATACAACAACGCGTCCAAGTAATCCAATCTATCCAAAACTTCATGATGCCATGTATTATGTTTCATTTATAACCATTTACTCAATGAGCACCAATGATCAGTTTAGAATGACCACTTTAACTAACCAATCAACTTGACACATCCGCATTAAATTGTCCGTAACTTTTCATTTAGAGCTCAGAATGACATGAATCCAATGCCCACGTTAAGCTAGCTCAATTTTCTATATCAGCACTATTCATTTGTCTGCCGTAGCGTCTGCGGCAGCAACCTATGGTCAGGCGCTACGGTTAGATGCTTTAGTATTGTTGTTCGTTATCGCCGCAAGTTATCACCGCAACAGCTGACCGCAGGTTATCGCTGCAGGTTTGTTTGTTTAGCGAACGCACGGTTGATCGCATATTGTCACCGCAGGTTTGTTCGTTTGGCAAACGCACGGTTGATTGCAAATTGTCGCCGCATGTTTGTTCGTTTGACAGTCGCGCGGTTGATCGCATCGTTTGACCTCAAGTTTGTTCGTTTTGTTGCCGTAGCGATAATTTTTTAACTTAACTTATATTTTAATTTTTATAAATTTCTACAATTATTTTTTATAAATTTATATAATTTTATCTTTATAAATTTATACAATAGAGATTTTTTTGTTAACAATCATAATAATAAAGTTTTAGTTAAATATAGTTATATAGTTAATAATAAAATCATAAATTAAATTAAAAATAATAAAATAACTTTTTAATTAAATAAAATAAAAATAATTCATCAAAGTTATATATTAAACTAAAATAAATTAAAATAATACATCAAATTCTTAACTAAAAAATTTAATATGGTAGTCGACATCTTCTACCATATTCATTTGTAATGTTTTCACGCAGGATTTCCATTGCTCTATCACCAGTCGGCTCATATAGAATATGCTCACCATATACATTATCACCATCACCTTCTTCTCCTTCTTCTTCTTCATCACCATGAGCATGATATTCTTCTCTGTTTTGCCACTATGCAAAATCATAATCCTCTCGGTGTGAATTCCGAATGAAATTGTGTAGTGTCATCGTTATTGTTACAAGCTTAATCCACTTAGTCAAACCATACTTCGGATGCTTACGATCTAAAATCTTCCATTTTGCTTTCCATACTCCAAATGTCCGCTCAATCACTGATCTCAAACTTGAATGTTTTCGATTGAACAGTTCTCGTGTGTTTGTTGGTGGTCCTCCTCCGGTAAATTTACCTAGATGATATCAAATCCTACGATGCGGACCAAGATACCCTGTTCTATTAGGATATCCAAAGCCAACTAGATAGTACTTTCCATTAAGCGGTTGTGTAAATGAAGACTCATTTTTTGCACAATGAGTCAATACCTTTGTATCATGTGCTCTACCGGGTACACTGACATATGCGTATATGAACTTCATATCAAAGTTACATACAACAAGAACATTCATTGTAGGTTCTTGTTTTCTACCTCTATACGCTTCTGCAGTTCGAGTAGGACGGTGAACTGGGACATGAGTTCCATCAAGTGCTCCAATACAATCTTTAAAAAATGACCAATATCGATCATCATTCCTTAAAAACAGGTTTTACTCTTGTAAACTAACATTCTTCGGGTTTAGTGTATCCGCTGCAAACTTGAGAAGAACACTCAAAGCATCAGCAAGTTTTTTTTTCACTGTATCCAATGACCATTGATATCTTTCAGCTATAACCCGCATTCTTTTGTCTTGACCAACCACCTAAAGAAGCATGGCAATAGATTCTTCAATGTAGACATTTTCAGACTCTTGTAATCCATATTTCCTATTTTGTATCCTACATAACTCTTCAAATATTTTTTCATTCATTCAAATAATATCATAGCATTGTTGATCTGATCCATGCGTAAGCTGTTGAACATGACGCCATCCTGCTCCTCGATCTGTTCTATGACTCAATCTCTCAATACTAAGCACACCAAGCAAACCAAATTCATCATCTTCATCATCATCCAATATCCATCTTCTAACCATCTGAAAAATATATTGAAAATACAAAAGTTAAATACATAATTGTAAACCAAAAGACATGTGCTGTTATATACCAAATTATATATATAAACTGAAATCATAATCCAAAATATTTAAAAAGTTCATAGCAGTTAAAAATTTAATTTTATGATCATAGTACTTAAGCTAAAATATTAGACCATAAAAACATAAACAAAAGCTAATCATCAAGTTTTCTCCCGGTCCTATGCTCCAAATAGTTGATCTTATCTTCAACACTAGAAAATGCTACAAAGCCTTGGCGATTCGGTGCATCATCTAAAAGATGGTCAATCGATGCTCGGTGAAATGGAGAGCACTTCCTCACTCCAGGCAATTCATTAAGTATCTCAACTACACGTTCAACACTAGAAGCATAATCACGTTAGAGCATTTGTTCTACTATTTTGTTCTTCTTCTCTAGAATTTCATTGCGTTCAACACAAGTCTTTATAACTACATCTTTCTCTTTGCGCTTTCTTTTTGTTTTTGAACTTCCAGCTTTGGTTTGTAGCTCTGCCGCTGGCACTGACATATCTATATCAATAGAGTCACCTTAATCTTCATTATCTCCATCCACTCAAGAATTTAAACTAACTTCACCTTGCTGAGCGCTCCATACTTCTGCTCCAGTTATTACTTTAGTACCAAACTCCTCTTCAAACACATCCAGATTGGGAATCAATTTTATTTTGTATTTTCTATCTTCAGGCCATTCCTATAATAGAAACAAAGATATTGTATATGAGCAAATATATATACACATTACAATTAACAAATTTGATTATTAATTCCATACAAAAATATTAAAAAGCTATTATTCAATAGAAATTACCTTATTACGTTCCTCCCACCAATCATCTGACATGTTTATTCTTCCCATAGCATCATATCCAAATCCATTTCTATTGTGAGTTAACCTCTTAAATTTATCGTATACGTTTTTACTAGTATCGTACTTGTTTTTGAAATGTTTCCATTGGAGGAGTCCTTTCCCAAATCTCTACTCAAACTTCTTCATAATTTAGTCTTTCCCAGTTTGATTCATTCCAAATTTGGGCCTGTTTCCTTTCTTTTCTCATCTGCATAAAGTTGAGAAAAGTACCGACATTTTTCATCGGTCCAATTCTATAAAAAATATATAAATTTGCTACAAATCAACCAATAAATAACCTATAATTTACTTACCTCAATAGCCATCTTAAATTGAGGATTTGATTGATGTTTTTATCCTTTAAAGCTACTGCAAAAAAAAGAAAATATGGTTAAAGAGAAGACAAACCGCAGAAAATTGCATTCAAATTACATCCATCGTCCAAAAAGAAAATTGCAGCAAGAAAACTGCACGACACTGCAAAACTTATTTTACCCACCTCCATTAGTTGTTCATCTGGAGACAATCCAAAACTTATAACTACAAAAGATGTTGATTAAAAAACAATTTAGCTCAGTTTTTATACATAGACATTAATATTAAAAGTTTCTCAAAAATACTCACAAATTCAACACATCCCACTACGAATCCCACTACGAATCATTAACTACCCAATGAAACTCACAAATTCTCCAAGAAGAGTAAGCATCTGCATTGGCTATTACTTAAACTAATGATTCAACCATGATACCTTCTTAAAATCTATCACAAAAAAGTTTAGTGTTACTGATGAAATGCTATAGGACCAGAGAATAAAGTTGATACGAAAAGAACACAAAACTTGGGAATAATCAACTTATGCCAACACCCTTACAAGGCAGTTCCAGTCAACGCCAAATACAAACAAAGCAAACCTACAACCACGCAAAGTTACTATCCCCAAATAAACGTAACTTTTTTGTTCGTTTGGGATTCAAGGAGAAGCTCCCAGTCTATAACAACCTGAAATTTCAAACTCAGAAACACAGATCCACATGTTACTCTTTTTCAAGTTCTTTCAGTTCACTACATTGAAACAGACTTGTGCTTACGCAGCCCGTGTTCACAATTGAGTTGCATTTCAAAAGCACACAAGTAACCAGAAGATTCAAAGACTACTCAGAAATACAGATCCAAAGTTTACTCTTTTTCAAATTTTTTCAGTTCAGCTACTAACCAAGCACGGCTCAAATATCTACCGTCAAGTTCACAATTCAATTCGATTTCACAAGCAATCATATATTACTTAAACTTAAGCAAACTCATTTTAAACGCTGCTCAGGGCTCATCATCTTCAATCATGCAACAAAGCTATCCATTTTACAGGGTAAGGTGAGAAATAGAATCACCAAAAGTGATCTTAGTGAAAGCACCCCAAAACCATTACTTAATCAAAATGTGATCCTTTGCCTTGTTTAATGCCACACAGACTAAACCATTTAACGGAAACACAAAAAACTGATCTCTTTCAGCTTCTCCATTTCACAAGTATAATTTTCGACACCCCTATTTTTAGATGCATTTAAATCAGTTGCTCAAAATCATGTGCAGGTAGCACAGTGAATCTGAGTCTCTGTTAGAATCTCTTTCCAACATATGATTCTCACGTAAACTCTAAAAACGCTTTGAAAAATTAACTCAGAAAAGGCGAAATCAAAAGGACTACAAAGTCACCTTCAAAATGGTGGAGTTTGACTTCCTTCGTCTTGATTCGTTTTCCCCAGATAACCAAAAACAAACAAATCTTCAGGGAGAAACGAAATCATGAGAAGAAAAAGGCGAATTTGCATTCTCCCTTTACGGGTGTGCGGCGAAAGTGTGCGGCAAAAGAATACAAAAACATATTTAGGGTTAGGTTTTTATATGTAATTATCATTAGAAATAGGGGTAGTTTTTGACATTTATGGGTTCTATTGCAATTTTTTGACCGCAACACAAAACATTAGTGGGGATTAAAATTTTATGTCGCTGGTTACTGCGGTCGACTAGAGCGTTTGACCACAGGAAGCTGTGGCGTGCAAACGAACACCATTTCGCCGCAAGACGCAACTGCAGCTTCCAGCAGCTCCGAAACGAACAGCACTATCGTGACAAACTTTGAGTCAGAAATAGATACGACAAAGTGTCCAAATAAACCAATCTATCCCAAACTGCATGATGCCATGCATTATTTTTCATTTAAAAGCTTTTACTCAATGAGCACCAATGATCAGTTTAGAATGATCATTTTAACTGGCCGAGCAACTTGTCATGTCTGCACTAAATCATCCATAACATTTGATTTACAGCATATAATGACACGAATTCAATGTCCACATTAAGCTAGTTCAATTTTCTACATTGTGACAAAGTTTGAGACAGAACTAGATACGACAAAACATCCTAGTAATTCAATCTATCCCAAACACCATGATACCATGCAATATGCTTCATTTAGAGGCCTTTACTCAATGAGCAATAATGATCAGTTTAAAATAATCATATTAACTGGCCGATCAATTTTACATGTCCACACTAATTGGTTCGTAACTTTTGATTTATAGCTCAAAACAACACGAATCCAATGCCCACGTTAAGCTAGCACAATTTTCTATATTTTGACAAAATTTGAGACATAAATAGATATGAAAAAGCATCTAAGTAATCCAATCTATCCAAAACTGTGTGATGCCATGCATTATGCTTCATTTATTAGTCTTTACTCAATGAGAACCAATGATCAGATTAGAATAATCATATAAACTGGATGATCAACTTGACATGTCCGCACTAAATCGTCCGTCACATTTAATTTAACGCTTTGAAACACACGAATCCAATGCCCACGTTAAGCTAGATACATTTTCTATATTTTGACAAAATTTGAGACATGCATTATGCTTCATTTATTAGTCTTTACTCAATGAGAACCAATGATCAGATTAGAATAATCATATAAACTGGATGATCAACTTGACATGTCCGCACTAAATCGTCCGTCACATTTAATTTAACGCTTTGAAACACACGAATCCAATGCCCCCGTTAAGCTAGATACATTTTCTATATTTTGACAAAATTTGAGACTGAAGTAGAGACGACAAGGCGTCCAAGTAATCCAATCTATCCCAAACTGCGTGATGCCATGCTATATGCTTCAATATTAGGCCTTTACTGAAAGAGCAACAATGATCAATTTAAAATGATCACTATAACTAGCTGATCAACTTGACATGTCTACACTAAATCTTCCGTAACTTTTGATTTAGAGCTCAATTTTCTAGCTCAATTTTCTATACTATGACAAAATTTGAGACAAAATAGATACGACAAAGCGTCCAAGTCATCCAATCAA
>JAENJI010000012.1:6751818-6798573 GCA_018901935.1 Pugionium cornutum | reverse complement strand
TTCAACTGGCCAATCAAGTTGACATGTGCGCACTAAATCGTCAGTAACTTTTGATTTAGAGCTCAGAATGACCTCAATCCAATGCCCACGCTAAGCTAGCTCACTTTTCTATATTTTGACAAAATTTGAGACAGAAATAGATACGACAAAGTGTCCAATTAATCCAGTCTATCCCAAACTGTGTGATGCCATGCATTATTCTTTATTTACAAGCTTTTACTCAATGAGAACCAACAATCAGTTTAGAATGATCGATTTAACTGGCCGATCAACTTGTCATGTCTGCACTAAGTTGTCCATAACTTTTTATTTATAGCTCAGAATGACACGAATCTAATGCTCACTTTAAGCTAGTAAAATTATCTATATAGTGACAAAATTTGAGACAGAACTGGATCCGACAAAGCATCCAAGCAACCAATCTATCCCAAAGTGCGTTTCGCCATGCATAATGCTTCATTTACAAGCCTTTGCTCAATAAGCACCAATGATCAGTTTAGAATTATCACTTTAACTCGCCGATTAACTTGACATGTCTGCACTAAATCATCCGTAACTTTTGATTTAGAGCTCGGAACGACACAAATCAAATGCCTACGTTAAGCTAGCTCAATTTTCAATATTGTGACAAACTTTGAGACATAAGAAGATACGACAAAGCATCCAAGTAATCCAATCCTTCCAGAACTGCGTGATGCCATGCATTATTTTGCATTTATAAGCTTTTACCCAATGAGCACCAATGATCAATTTAGAATGATCATTTTAACTTGCCGATCAATTTGACATGTCCGCACCCATAACTTTTGATTTAGAGCTCCGAAACACACGAATCTAACTCAATTTTCTATAGTGTAACAACATTTGAAACAAAAATAGATATGAAAAAGCGTTCAAGTAATCGAGTCCATCCCAAACTGCGTGATGCCACACATTATTCTTCATTTATAAGATTTTACTCAATGAGAACCAACGATCAGTTTAGAATGATCATTTTAACTGGCCGATCAACTTGACATGTATGCAATAAATCGTCACTAACTTTTGATTTATCGCTCAAATGACACGAATCCAATGCCCACATTAAGCTAGTTCAATTTTCTATGTTGTCACAAACTTTGAAACATAATTGCATATGATAAAGTGTCCAACTAATTTATCCCAAACTGCGTGATGCCAGGTTTTATGCCTAGATACAACAAAGCGTCCAAGTAATCCAATCTATCCCAAACTGGTTGATGCCATGCATTATGATTCATTTATAAGCCTTTACTCAATGAGCACCAATTATTAGTTTAAAATGATCATTTTAACGGGCTGATCAACTTGACATGTCTGCACTACATCATCTATAATTTTTGATTTGTAGCTCCGAATGACACGAATCCAATGCCCACATTAAGCTAGTTAAATTTTCTATATTTTGAAAAAATTAGAGACAAAAATAGATACGACACAACATCCAAGTAATCCAATCCATCCAAAATTGCGTGATGCCATGCATTATGTTTCATTTATAAGCTTTTACTCAATGAGCACTAATGATCGGTTTGGAAAAATCATTTTAACTGGCCAATTAACTTGACATTTCTGCACTAAATCATTCGCCCCAAATCATTCGTAACTTTTGATTTAGAGCTCGCAAACACAGGAATCCAATGCCCACGTTAATCTAGCTCAATTTTCCATAGTGTAACCAAATTTGAGATAGAAATATATACGAAAAAGCGTCCAAGTAATCCAATCTATCCAAAACTATATTATGCCATGCATTGTGCTTCATTTATAAGTCTTTACTCAATCAGCACCACTGATCAGTTTAGAATGATGAGTTTAACTGACCAATCATCTTGACATATCCGCACTAAATCGTCCGTAACTTTTGATTTAGATCTCAGAATGACACGAATCCAATGCCCACGTTAAGCTAGCTCCATTTTCTATATTGAGACAATATTTGAAACTGAATTAGATACGACAAAGCGTCCAATTAATCCAGTCTATTCCAAACTGTGTGATGACATGAATTATTCTTCATTTATAAGCTTTTACTTAATGAGCACCAACGATAAATTCTAAATAATCATTTTAACTGGCCGATCAACTTGACATGTCTTCACTATATTGTTCATAACTTTTGATTTATAGCTCGGAATGACACAAATCCAATTCCCATATTGAGCTAGTTCAGTTTTCTATACTGTGACAAAATTAATCCAATCTATCCCAAAATATGTGATGCCATACATAATGCTTCATTAATAAGCCTTTACGAAATCAGCACCAATGATCAGTTTAGAATTATCACTTTAACTCTCCAATCAACTTGACATGTCAGGACTAAATCATCCGTAACTTTTGATTTAAAGCTCGGAACGACACAAATCAAATGCCCACGTTAAGCTAGCTCAAATTCAATATTGTGACATACTTTGATATAGAAGTAGATACGACAAAGTGTCCAAGTAATCCTATCCTTCCAGAACTACGTGATGCCATGCATTATTTTTCATTTATAAGTTTTTACCCAATGAACACCAATTATCAGTTTAGAATGATCATTTTAACTGGCCGATAAACTTGTCTTATCTGTACTAAATCGTCCATAACTTTTGATTTATAGCTCCGAATGACACGAATCCAATGGCCACATTAAGCTAGTTTAATTTTCTATATTGTGATAAAATTTGAGACAGAAATAGATACGACAAAGCGCCCAAGTAATCCAATCCATCCCAAACAGCGTGATGCAATGCATTATTTTTCATTTATAAGCTTTTACTCAATGAGCACCAATGATCATTTTAACAGGCTGATCAACTTGTCATGTCCGCACTCAATCATTTTCCCTAAATCTTCTGCAATTTTTGATTTAGAGCTCGGAAACACAGGAATCCAATGGCAAGGTTAAGTTAGCTTAATTTTCTATTATGTAGCAAAATTATAGATAGAAATTGATACGACAAAGCATCCAAGTAATCCAATCTATCAAAAACTGTGTGATGCCATGCACTATGCTTCATTTATAAGCCTTTACTCAATCAGCACCAATGATCCGTTCAGAATGATCACTTTAACTGGCCAATCAACTTGACATATCAGCACTAAATTGTCCGTAACTTTTGATTCGGAGTTTGAATGACACGAATCCAGTGCCCACGTTAACCTAGCTCAGCTTTCTATATTGTGACAAAATTTTAGACAGAAGTAGGTACGACAAAATGTCCAAGTAATCCGGTCTATCCCAAACAGTGTGACGCCATGCGTTATTCTTCATTTATAAGCTTTTACTCAATGAGCACCAACGATGAGTTGAGAATGATCATTTTAACTGGCCAATCAACTTGACATATTTGCACTATATCGTCCATAGCTTTTAATTTATAGCTCAGAATGCCACAAATCCAATGCCAAACTGCGTGATGCCATGCATCAGAAATAGATACGACAAAATTTGAATCAGAAATAGATACGACAAAGCATCCAAACTATCAAAAACTGTGTGATGCCCACATTAAGATCGTTCAATTCTCTATATTGTGACAAAATTTAAGACATAAGTAGATACAAAAAAACCTTTAAGTAATCCAAACTATCAAAAACTGTGTGATGCCATGCATTATGCTTCATGTATAAGTCTTTACTCAATTAGCACCAATGATCAGTTTATAATGATCACTTTAACTGGCCGATCAACTTGTCATGTCCACACTAAATCGTTCGTAACTTTTGATTTATATGTCAGAATGACATGAATCCAATGCTCACATCAAGCTATTTCAATTTTCTATATTGTGACAAAATTTGAAACATAACTAGATACGATAAACAGTCCAAGTAATTCAATATATCCAAACTGCGTGATGACATGCATTTTGCTTTATTTATAAACCTTTATTCAATGAGCACCAACGATCTATTTAGATTGATCACTTTAACTGGTCACTCAACTTGACATATCCCCACTAAATCATCCGTAACGTTTGATTGGGAGCCCAGAAAGATACAAATCCAATGCCCACGTTAAGCTAGCTCAATTTTCTTTATTGTAGCCAAATTTGAGACGGAAATAGAGATGAAAAAGTTTCCAAGTAATCCAATCTCTCCCAAAATGATTGATGCCATTCTTTATCCTTCATTTATAAGCCTTTACTTAATGAGCACCAATGATCAATTTAGAATAATCATTTTAACATGCCGATCGAATTGACATGTTCGCACTAAGTCGTTCATAATTGTTGATTTAGAGCTCAAAAACAGAAGAATCAAATGCACACGTTAAGCTAGATCAATTTTCTATAATTTGAGAAATTTTAAGACTTGAAATAGAGGCGACAAAGCGGCCAAGTTATCCAATCTATCCAAACTACTTCATGCCATACTTTATGCTTCATTTATAAAGCTTTATTTAATGAGCACCAATGATCAGTTTAGAATGATCACTTTTACTTGCCGATCAACTTGACATGTCCGCACTAAATTGTTCGTACCTTTTGATTTATTGCTCAGAATGACACGAATCCAATGACCACACTAAGCTAGTTCAATTTTCTATATTGTGACAGACTTTGAGAAAAAACTAGATACGACAAAGCGTCTAAGTAATTCACTATCCTCACCTGCGTTATGCCATGCATTATGCTTCATTTATAAGCCTTTACTCAATGAGCACCAATGAGCAGTTTAGAATAATCATATGAACTGGCTGATCAACTTGACATGTCCACATTAAATCGTCCTTTAACTTTTGATTTAGAGCTCATAATGACACGAATCCAATTCCCACATTAAGGTTACTCAATTTTCTATATTTTGACAATATTTGACACTGAAATAGAGACGACAAAGAGTCCAAGTAATCCAATCTATCCAAACAGCTTGATGCCATGCTTTATGCTCATTTATAAGCCCTTACTTAATGAGTACCAATGATCAGTTTAGAATGATCACTTTAACTTGACATGTCCGCACTAAATCGTTTGTAACTTTTGATTTAGAGATCATAATGACATGAATCCAATGCCCACGTTAAGCTATCTCAATTTTCTATAATGTAAAAAAATTTTAGACTAAAATAGAGACGACAAAGTGTCCAAGTAATCCAATCTATCCCAAAATGCTTGATGCCATGCTTTATGCTTCATTTATAAGCTTTTACTTAATGAGCACCAATGATCAGTTTAGAATGATCATTTTAACTGGCCAATCAACTTGACAGGTCTGCAGTAAATCGTATGTAACTTTTGATTTGGTGCTCATAAACACACGAATCCAATGCCCACATTAAACTAGCTCAATTTTCTATATTGTAACTAAAGTTGAGACAAAAATATATATTCGAAAAAGCGTCCAAGTATTCCAATCCATTCAAAAATCTATGATGCCATGCATTACGCTTCAGTTATAAGCGTTTACTCAATGAGCACCAATGATCAATTTAGAATAATCATATTAACTGGCGGATAAACTTGACATATCCGCATTAAATCGTTTTTAACTTTTGATTTTGAGCACAGAATGACACGAATTCAATGCTCACGTTAAGCTATCTCAATTTTCTATATAATGACAAAATTTGAGATAGAAATAGAGACGAAAAAAGCGTCTAAGTAACCCAATATATCCCAAACTATGTGATGCCATGCTTTATGCTTCATTTATATGCCTTTACTTAATGAGCAACAATGATCAGTTTATAATAATCATATTAACTGGCTGATTAACTTGACATGTACACATTAAATTGTCCATAACTTTTGATTTAGAGTTCAGAATGACATGAATCCAATGCCCATGTTAAGCAAGCTCAATTTTCAATATTTTGAAAAACTTTGAGACAAAAATTGAGACAAAAATTGAGACGACAAAGCGTCCAAGTAATCCAATAAATGCAAACTACTTGATGCCATGCTTTATGCTTCATTTATAAGCCTTTATTTAATGAGCTCTAATGATCAATTTAGAATTATCATTTTAACAGGCCGATCAAATTGACATGTCCGCACTAAATTGTCCGTAACTTTTGATTTAGAGCTTTGAAACACACAAATCAAATGCCCACGGTAATCTAGCTCAATTTTCTATATTTTTACAAAATTTGAGACAGAACTAGATATCACGAAGCGTCCAAGTAATCCAATCTATTCCAAATTGTGTGATGCCATGCATTATATTCCATTTATAAGCATTTACTCGATGAGCAACAATGATCAGTTTAAAATGATCATTTTAATTGGCCGATCAACTTTTCATGTCTGCACTAAATCGTCCATAACTTTTGATTTATAGCTCAAAATGACACGAATCTAATGCCCATATTAAGCTAGTTCAATTTTCTACATTGTGACAAAATTTGAAACAAAACTATATACGACAAAGAGTAAAAGTAATCCAATCTATCCCAATATGTGTTTTGCCACGATTTATGCATCATTTATAAGGCTTTACTTAATGAGCATCAATTATCGGTTTTGAATAATAATTTTAACTCGCCAATAACCTTGACATGTACACACTAAATCGTCCATAACTTTTGATTTAGAGCTCAGAAACAGACGAATCCAATGCCCACGTTAAGCTAGCTCCATTTTCTATATTATAACAAAATTTGAGATAAAAAATAGATACAACAAAGCGTCTAACTAATCCAGTCCATCCCAAACTGCATGATGCTATGCATTAATCTTCATTTAAAAGCTTTTACTCAATGAGAACCAACAATCAGTTTAAAATTATCATTTTAACTGGGAGATCAACTTGACATATATGCACTAAATCGTCCATATCTTTTGATTTATAGCTAAGAATGACACGAATTCAATGCCCACATTAAGCTAGTTCAATTTTCTATGTTATGACAAAAATTTGAAACAAAACTAGATACGAAAAAGTGTCCAAGTAATCCAATCTATCCTAAACTGCATGATACCATGTTTCATGTCTCATTTATAAGCCTTTTCTTAATGAGCACCAATGATCAGTTTTTAATGATCGTTTTAACTCGCCGATCAACTTGACATGTCCACAATAAATCATCTGTAACTTTTGATTTAAAGGTCAGAATGACACGAAGCCAATGCCCAAGTCAGGCTATCTCTATTTTCTATTTTGTGATAACATTTGAGATAGAAATAGATACGACAAATTGTCCAAGTAATCAAGTACATCACAAACTGCATGACACCATGTATTATTCTTCATTTATAAGCTTCTAATCAATGGCACCAACGATCAGTTTAGAATGATCATTTTAACTGGCAAATCAACTTGACTTGTCTGCACTATATCGTCCATAACTTTTGATTTATAGCTCAGAATGCCACGAATCCAATGCCCTTATTACGCTAGTTCAATTTTATATATTGTGACAAAATTTGAAACAGAACTAGATATGACAAACCATCCAAGTAATCCAATCTATCCCAAACTGCATGATGCCATGCATTATGCTTCATTTATAAGCCTTCACTCAATCAGCACCAATGATCAGTTTAGAATTATCACTTTAACTGGCCGATCAACTTGACATATCCGCACTAAATCGTCCGTAAATTTTTGATTTTGAGCTTGGAATGACACGAATCAAATGCCCACGTTAAACTAGATCAATTTTCAATATTGTGACAAACTTTGAAACAGAAATAGAAACGACAAAGTGCCCAAGTAATCCAATCCTTCCCGAACTTCGTGATGCCATGCATTATTTTTCATTTATAAGCTTTTACTCAATGAGCATAAATGATCAGTTCAGAATGATCATTTTAACTGGTCGATCAACTTGTCTTGTCTGCACTAAGTCGACAATAACGTTTGATTTATAGCTTAGAATGATATGAATCTAATGCCCATATTAAGCTAGTTTAGTTTTCTATATTGTGACAAAATTTGAGACAGAAATAGATACGACAAAGCATCCAAGTAATCCGGTCCATCCCAAACTGCGTGGTGCCATGCATTATTCTTCATTTAAGCTTTTATTCAATGAGAACCAACGATAAGTTTAGAATGATCATTTTAACTGGCCGATCACTGTGACATGTACGCACTAAATCGTCCATAATTTTTGATTTATAGGTCAGAATGACACGAATCCAATGCCCACATTAAGCTTGTTCAATTCTTTATGTTGTGACAAAATTTCCAGGAGAACTAGGTACGACAAAGCGTCCTAGTAATCCAATATTTTCCTAACTGCGTGATGTCATGCTTCATGCCTTATTTATAAGCCTTTACTTAATGAGCACCAATGATCAGTTTAGAATGATCATTTTAACTCGCCGGTCAACTTGAAATGTCCGCACTAAATCGGCTGTCACTTTTGATTTAGAGGTTAGAAACACACGAATCCATTGCCCACGTTAAGCTAGCTTAATTTTCTATAGTAGAACAAAATTTGAGACAGAAATAGATACAACAAAGCATCCAAGTAATCATGCCCATCCCAAACTCCGTGATGCCATGCATTATTCTTCATTTATAAGATTTTACTCATTGAGCACCAACAATTAGTTTTGAATGATCATTTTAATTGGGCAATCAACTTTACATGTATGCCCTATATCGTCCATGACTTTTGAGTTATAGGTCAGAATGACACGAATCAATTTCCCACATTTAACTAGTTCAATTTTCTATACTGTGACAAAATTTAAGACAGAACTAGATATGACAAAACATTCAAGTAATACAATATATCCCAAACTGCGTGATGCAATGCATTATGCTTCATTTATAACCCTTTACTCAATGAGCACCAATGATCAGTTTAGAATGATCACTTTAACTAGAAGATCAACTTGTCATGTCGGTACTAAATCGTCCATAACTTTTTATTTGTAGCTAAGAATGACATGAAAACGTCCATAACTTTCTATTTTGTTACAAAATTTGAGACAAAAATATATAAGAAAAAGCGTCCAAGTAATCCAATCCATCCCAAAATGTACGATGCCATGCATTATTTTTCATTTATAAGCTTTTACTCAATGGGCACCAATGTTTAGTTTAGAATAATCATTTTAACAGGCCGATCATAAATCGTTTGCACTAAATCGTCCATACCTTTCGATTTATAGCTCAGAAAAACACAAATCCAATGCTCACGTTAAGTTAGCTCAATATTCTATAGTGTAACAAAATTTGAAACACAAATAGATACGAGAAAGCATCCAAGTAATCCAATTTATCCAAAACTGTGTGATGCCATGCAGTATGCTTCATATAAAAGTCTTTACTCAATCCTCACCAATGATCAGTTTATAATGATCAGTTTAGCTCGCCAATAACCTTGACATTTCCGCACTAAATTGTCCATAACGTTTGATTTAGATCTCTGAAAGACACGAATACAATGCCCACATTAATGTAGCTCAATTTTTCTATATTGTAATAAAATTTGATACAGAATTAGATACGACAAAGCATCCAATTAATCTTGTCTATCCCAAAATATGTGATGCCATGCATTATTATTCATTATAAGCTTTTACTCAATGAGCACCAACGATCAGTTTAAAATAATCATTTTAACTGGCCGATCAACTTGACATGTATGCACTATATTGTTCATAACTTTTGATTTGTAGCTCAGAATGACACGAATTCAATGCCCACATTAAGCTAGTTCAATTTTCTATATTGTGACCAAATTTGAGACAAAACTAGATATGACAAAGCATCTAAGTAATCCAATCTATCCCAAACTACTTGATGCCATGAATAATGCTTCATTTATAAGCCTTTCCTCAATCAGAACCAATGATCATTTTAGAATTATCCCCTTAACTCGCCGATAAACTTGACATGGTCGCACTAAATCGTCCATAACTTTTGATTTAGAGCTCGGAACGATACGAATCAAATGCCCACGTTAAGCTTGCTCAATTTTCAATGTTGTGATAAACTTTGAGACAAAAGTAGATACGACAAAGCGTCCAAGTAATCCAATCCTTCCAGAACTGCGTGATGCCATGCATTATTTTTCATTTATAAGGTTTTATCCAATGAGCACCAATGATCAGTTTAGAATGATCATTTTAACTGGCCGATCAACTTGTCATGTCTACACTAAATCCTCCATAACTTTTGAATTATAGCTTAGATTGGCATGAATCTACTGCCCATATTAAGCTAGTTATTTTTTCTATATTTTGACAAAATTTGAAACAGAAGTAGATACAATAAAGCGTCCAAGTAATCCAATCTATCCCATAATGCCTGATGCCACGCTTTATTTTTCATTTATAAGCCTTAACTTAATGAGCACCTATGATCAGTTTAGAATGATCATTTTAAATCGCCGATCAACTTGACATGTCTGCACTAAATCATCTATAACTTTTGATTTAGAGCACCAAAACAAACGATCCAATACCCACGTTAAGCTAGGTCAATTTTCTATAGTGTAACAAAATTTGAGACAGAAATAGATACAACAAAGCGTCCAAGTAATCCAGTCCATCCCAAACTGCGTGATGCCACCCATTATTCTTCATTTATAAGCTTTTACTCAATGAGAACCAACGATCAGTTTAGTATGATCATTTTAACTGGTCGATCAACTTGACATGTATGCACTAAGTCGTCCATAGCTTTTGATTTATAGCTCAAATGACCCGAATCCAATACCCACATTAAGTTAGTTCAATTTTCCATGTTCTGAGAAACTTTGAAACAGTACTAGATACGACAAAGCATACAAGTAATCCAGTCTATCCCAAACTTCGTGATGCCATGTTTTATGCCTCATTTATAAGCATTTTCTTAATAAACACAACCGATCAGTTTAGAATGATCATTTTAATTCGCCAATCAAGTTGACATGTCCTCACTAAATTGTCTGTAACTTTTGATTAGAAGTCAGAACCACACGAATCAATTTCCTACATTAAGTTAGTTCAATTTTCTATACTTTGACAAAATTTGAAACAGAACTAGATACGACAAAGCGTCCTAGTAATCCAATCTACCCCAGCGTGATGTCATGCTTCATGCCTTATTTATAAGCCTTTACTTAATGAGCACCAATAATCATTTTAGAATGATCATTTTAACTCACCGTTCAACTTGACATGTCCGCACTAAATCGTCTGTAACTTTTGATTTAGAGGTCAGAAACACACAAATCCAATGACCACGTTAAGCAAGCTCAATTTTCCAAGTAATCCACTCCATCCCAAACTACGTGACCCCATGCATTATTCTTCATTTATAAGCTTTTACTCAGTGAGCACCAACGATCGGTTTAAAATAATCATTTTAATTGGCCAATCAACTTTACATGTATGCACTATATCATCCATAACTTTTGATTTATAGGTCAGAATGACACGAATCAATTTTCCACATTAAGCTTGTTCAATTTTCTATATTGTGACAATATTTGAGACATATCCCAAACTGCGTGATGTCATGCATAATGCTTCATTTTAAGCCTTTACTCAATAAGAAACAGTGATCAGTTTAGAATGATCAATTTAATAGGCTAATAACCTTGACATGTATGCACTACATCATCTATAACTTTTGATTTGTAGCTCCGAATGACACGAATCCAATACCCACATTAAGCTAGTTCAATCTTCTATATTGTGACAAAATTTGAGACCGAAATAGATATGACAAAGCATCCCACTAATCCAATCCATCCCAAACTGCTTGATGCCATGCATTATGCTTCATTTATAAGCCTTTACTCAATCAACACCAATGATCAGTTTAGAATGATCACTTTAACTGGCCAATCAACTTGACATGTCTGAACTAAATCATCCATGACTTTTGATTTACAGTTCTGAATGACACGAATCCAATTCCCACGTTAATCTAGCTCAATTTTCTATATTGTGACAAAATTTTAGACAAAAATAGATACGACAAAGAGTCCAAGTAATCCACTATATCCCAAACTTTGTGACGCCATGCATTATTCTTCATTTTTAACCTTTTACTCAATGAGCACCAACGATCAGTATATAATGATCATTTTAACTGGCCAATCAACTTGACATATCTGCACTATATCATCCATAGCTTTTGATTTATAGCTCAGGATGCTACGAATTCAATGCCCACATTAACCTAGTTCAATTTTCTATATTGTGACAAAATTTGAAACATAAGTAGACAGGGCAAAGCATTCAAGTAATCCAATCTATCCCACACTGTGTGATGCCATGCATTATGCTTCATTTATAAGACTTTACTCAATAAGAACCAGTGATCATTTTAGAATTATCACTTTAACTGGCTGATCAACTTGACATGTGTGCACTAAATTGTCCATAACTTTTGATTTCGAGCTAAGAAACACACGAATCTAGTGCCCACGTTAAGCTAACTCAATTTTCTATAGTGTAACAAAATTTGAGACAGAAATAGATACGATAAAGCGTCCAAGTAATCCAATCCTTTCCGAACAGCGTGATGCCATGCATTACTTTTCGTTTATAAGCTTTTACTCAATGAGTAGCAATGATCAGTTTAGACTGATCTTTTAACTGGACGATCAACTTGTCATGTCTACACTAAACCGTCCATAACTTTTGATTTATAGCTCAGAATGACATGAATCTAATACCCATATTAAGCAAGTCAATTTCTATATTGTGACAAAATTTGAAACAGACTAGATACGACAAAGCGTCCAGGTAATCCAATGTATCCCAAACTACGTGACGCCATGCTTTATGCCTCATTTACAAGCCTTTACTTAATGAGTACCAATGATCAGTTTAGAATGATCATTTTAACTCGCCAATCAACTTGACATGTCCGCACTAAATCGTCCGTAACTTTTGATTTATGGCTCAGAAACACGCGAATCCAATGCCCACATTAAGCTATCTCAATTTTCTATATTGTAACAAAATTTGAGGCAGAAATAGATATGACAAAGCGTCCAAGTAGTCCAATCTATCCAAAACTATGTGATGCCATGCATTATGCTTCATTTATAAGCCTTTACTCAATCATCACTAATGATCAGTTTAGAATGACAAATTTAACTGGCCAATCAACTTGACATATCTCCACTAAATCGTCCGTAACTTTTGATTTAGAGCTCAGAATGAGACGAATCCAATGCCCACGTTAAGCTAGCTCAATTTTCTATACTGTGACAAAATTTGAGACAAAAATAGAAGCGACAAAGCATCCAATTAATCCAGTCTATCCCAAACTGTGTGATGCCATGCATTATTCTTCATTTATAAGCTTTTACTCAATGAGCACCAACGATAATTTTAAAATAATCATTTTAATTGGCAGATCAACTTGACATGTCTACAATATATCGTTCATAACTTTGATATATAGCTCAGAATGACACGAATCCAATGCCCATATTAATCTATTTCAATTTTCTATATTCTTTCAAAATTTGAGACATAAATAGATAAGACAAAATGTCCAAGTAATCCAATCCATCCTTAACTGTGCGATGTCATGCATTATTTTTCATTTATAACCTTTTACTCAATGCGCACCAATGATCAATGTATAATGATCATTTTAACAAACCAATCAACTTGTCATATCCGCACTAAATCGTCCGTAACTTTTGATTTAGAGCTCAGAAACACACGAATCCAATGCCCACGTTAATCTAGCTCAATTTTCGATAGGGTAAAAAATTTGAGATAGAAATATATACGAAAAAGCGTCCAAGTAATCCAATCTATCCAAAACTTTGTTATGCCATGCATTATGCTTCATTTATAAGCCTTCACTCAGTCTACACCAATGATCAGTTTAGAATGATGAGTTTAACTGGCCAATCATCTTGACATGTCCACACTATATCGTCAGTAACATTTGATTTAGATCTTAGAATCACACGAATCCAATGCTCACGTTAAGCTAGCTCAATTTTCTATATTGAGACCAAATTTGAAACGAAAATAGATACGACAAAGAGTCCAAGTAATCCAATCTATCCTAAACTTCGTGACGCAAAGCATTATTCTTCATTTATAAGCTTTTACTCAATGAGCACCAACAATCAGTTTATAATGATCATTTTAACTGGCCAATCAACTTGGCATGTCTACACTATATCGTGCATAGCTTTGATTTATAGCTCAGGATGCCACAAATTCAATGCCCACATTAACCTAGTTCAATTTTCTATATTGTGACAAAATTTGAAACACAACTAGATACGACAAAGCATTCAAGTAATCCAATTTAACCCACACTGTGTGATTCCATGCATTATGCTTCATTTATAAGCCTTTACTCAATCAGAAGCAATGATCATTTTAGAATGATCACTTTAACCGGCCGATCAACTTGACATGTTTGCACTAAATCGTCCATAACTTTTGATTTAGAGCTAAGAAACACACAAATCAAAAAGTTACGTTAAGCTATCTCAATTTTCTATAGTGTAACAATATTTGAGACAAAAATACATAGGACAAAGCGTCCAAGTAATCCAATCCTTTCCGAACAGTGTGATGGCATGCATTACTGTTCATTTATAAGCGTTTACTCACTGAGCACCAATGATGAGTTTAGACTGATCATTTTAACTGGCCAATCAACTTGCCATGTCTGCACTAAATCATGCATACGTTTTTGATTTATAACTCAGAATGACATGAATCTAATACCCATATTAAGCTAGTCAATTTTCAATATTGTGACAAAATTTAAAACAGACTAGATACGACAAAGTGTCCAGGTAATCCAATCTATCCCAAACTACGTGATGCCATGCTTTATGCCTCATTTACAAGCTTTTACTTAATGAGCACCAATGATCAGTTTAGAATGATCATTTTAATTCGCCAATCAACTTGACATCTCTGCACTAACTACTCCTTAACTTTTGATTTAGGGCTGAGAAACACGCGAATCCAATGCCCCCGTTAAGCTATCACAATTTTCTATATTGTAGTAAAATTTGAGACATAAATAGATACGACAAATCGTCCAAATAGTCCAATCTATCCAAAACTGTGTGATGCCATGCATTTTGCTTCATTTATAAGTCTTTACTCAATCAGCACTAATGATCAGTTTAAAATGATCAGTTTAACTGGCCAATCAACATGACATGTCCACACTAAATTATCCGTAACTTTTGATTTAGAGCTCAGAATGACACGAATCTAATGCCCACGTTAAGCTAGCTCAATATTCTATATTGTGCAAAATTTGAGACAAAATAGATACGACAAAGCGTCCAATTAATCCAGTATATCTCAAATTGTGTGATGCCATGTATTATTCTTCATTTATAAGCTTTTACTCAATGAGCACCAACGATAATTTTAAAATAATCATTTTAATTGGCAGATCAACTTGACATGTCTGCACTATATCGTTCATAACTTTTGATTTATAGTTCAGAATGACACGAATCCAATGCCCACATTAAGCTATTTCAATATTCTATATTCTGACAAAATTTGAGACAAAAATAGATACGAAAAAGCATCCAAGTGATCAAATACATCCTTAACTACGCGATGTCATGCATTATTTTTCATTTATAACCTTTTACTTAATGGGCACCAATGATCAGTGTATAATGATCATTTTAACAAGCCGATCAATTTGTCATGTCCGCACTAAATCGTCCGCACTAAATTATCCGTAACTTTTGATTTAGAGCTTGCTGCGACACGAATCAAATACCCATGGTTTTTTCAATATTGTGACATACTTTGAGACAGAGATAGATACGATAAAGTGTCCAAGTAATCTAATCCTTCCAGAACTGCATGATGCGATACATTATTTTCATTTATAAGCTTTTACCCAATGAGTACCAATGATCAATTTATAATAATCTGCACTAAATCGCCCATAACGTTTTATCTATAGCTCAGAATGACACGAATTCAATGCCCCCATTAAGCTATTCAAATTTTCTAAATTGTGACAAAATTTGAGACAGAAATAGATACGACAAAGCGTCCAAGTAATCCAATCTATCCAAACTACTTCATGCCATGCTTTATGCTTCATTTATAAAGCTTTACTTAATGAGCACCAATGATTAGTTTACAATGATCACTTTAACTTGCTGATCAACTTGACATGTCCGCCCAAAATCGTTTGTATTTTTCGATTTAGATCTCAGAAACACACGAATCCAATGCCAACATTAAGCTAGCTCAATTTTCTATATTGTAATAAAATTTGAGACATAAATAGATATGACAAAGCGTCCAAGTAATCCAATCTATCCAAAACTGTGTGATGCCGTCCATTATGATTCATTTATACACCTTTACTCAATGAGCACCAGTGATCAGTTTAGAATGATCACTTTAACAGGCCTACCAACTTGATATTTACGCACTAAATTGTCCGTAACTTTTGATTTATAGCTCAGAATGACACGAATCAAATGCTCACATTAAGCTAGTTCAATTTTCTATTTTGTGACAAAATTTGAAACCGAACTAGATATGAAAAACTGTCCAAGTAATTCAATCTATCCCAAATTGCGTGATGCCATGTATTATGCTTCATTTATAAATCTTTTCTCAATGGGCACCAATGATCTGTTTAGAATGATCACTTTAACTCACACTCAACTTGACATATCCGCACTAAATCGACCGTAACTTTTGATTGAGAGCTCAGAATGACACGGATCCAATGCCCACGTTAAGCTAGCTCAATTTTCTATATTGTAACAAAATTTGAGACAGAAATAGAGCCGACAAAGTGTCAAAATTATCCAATCTATCCAAGAATGCTTGATGTCATGCTTTATGGTTCATTTATAAGTCTTTACTTAATGAGCATAATGATCAATTTAGAATGATCATATTAACAGGCAGATCCAATCGACATGTTCGTAGTAAATCGTCTGAACTTTTGATTTAGAGCTCGAAAACACACGACTCAAATGCCCACGTTAAGCTATCTCAATTTCTATACTTTGACAAATTTTAAGACAGTAATAGAGATGACAAAGCGTCCAAGTAATCCAATCTATCCAAACTACTTGATGCCATGCTTTACGCTTCATTCATAGGACTTTACTTAATGAGCAACAATGATCAGCTTAGAATGATCACTTTAACTTTCCGATCACCTTGACATGTCCGCACTAAATCTTGTGTAATTTTTGCTTTAAAGCTCAGAACACACGAATCTAATGCCAACGTTAAGCTAGCTCATTTTAATATATTGTTACAAAATTTGAGACATAAATAGAAAGGAAAAGCGTCCAAGTAATCCAATCTATTCAAAACTGTGTGATGCCATGCATTATGCTTCATTTATATGCCTTTACTCAATGAGCACCAATGATCAGTTTATAATGATCACTTTAACTGGCCGATCAACTTGAAATGTCCGCCTAAATCGTCCGTGACTTTTGATTTATAGCTCAGAATGACACAAATCCAATTGTCACATTAAGGTAGTTCAATTTTATATATTGTGACAACATTTGAAACATAACTAGATACGAAAAACCGTCCAAATAATTCAATATATCCCAAACTGTGTGATGCCAAGCATTATGCTGCATTTATAAACCTTTACACAATGAGCACCAACGATCTATTTAGAATGATCACTTTAACTGGCCACTAAACTTGACATATCCGCACTAAATCATCTGTAACTTTTGATTAAGATCTCTGAATGACAAAAATGCAATGCCCACGTTAAGCTAGCTCAACTTTCTATATTGTAACAAATTTTGAAACAGAAATAGAGACGAAAAAGTGTCCAAGTAATCCAATCTCTCCCAAATTGCTTGATGCCATGCTTTATGCTTCATTTATAAGCCTTCACTTAATGAGCACCAATCATCAATTTAGAATGATCATTTTAACAGGCCGATCAAATTGAAATGTTCGCACTAAATCGTTCGTAGTTGTTGATTTAGAGCTTAGAAACAGACGATTCAAATGCCCACGTTAAGCTAGATTGATAGCAATAGTGACGACAAAGCGTCCAAGTAATCCAATCTATCCAAACTACTTCTTGCCATTCTTTATGCTTCATTTATAAAGCTTTACTTAATGAGCACCAATGATCAGTTTAGAATGATCACTTTAACTTGCCGATCACCTTGACATGTCCGCAATAAATCGTGTGTATTTTGTTATTTAAAGCTCATAAACACACGAATCCAATGCCAACGTTAAGATAGCCCAATTTTTTGTATTGTAACAAAATTTGAGACATAAATAGATATGATAAAGCGTCCAAATAATCCAATCTATCGAAAACTTTGTGATGCCATGCATTATGCTTCATTTATAAGCCTTTACTCAATTAGCATCAATTATCAGTTTATAATGATCACTTTAACTGGCTGATCAACTTGACATTTCCACACTAAATCGTCCGTAACTTTTGATTTAAAGCTTAGAATGACATGAATCGAATGCTCACATTAAAGTAGTTCAATTTTCGATTTTGTGAAAAAATTTGAAACAGAACTAGATACGAAAAACCATAGAAGTAATTTAATCTATCCCAAACTGTGTGATGCCTTGCATTATGCTTCATTTATAAACCTTTACTAAATGAGCACCAATGATCTGTTTAGAATGATCACTTTAACTGGCCACTCAACTAGAAATATCCGCAGTAAATGGTCTGTAACTTTTGATTGAGAGAATGACACGAATCAAATGCCCACGTTAATCTAGCTCAATTTTCTATATTGTAACAAAATATTTGAAACAGAAATAGGGACGACAAAGTGTCCAATCAAATCTATCCCAAAATGCTTGATGCCATGCTTTATGGTTCATTTATAAGCCTTTACTTAATGGACACTAATGATCAATTTAGAATGATCATATTAACAGGCCGATCCAATTGACATGTTCACACTAAATCGTCTAAACTTTTGATTTAGAGCTTGAAAACACATGAATTAAATGTCCACGTTAAGGTAGCTCAAGTTTCTATATTTTGACAAATTTTAAGACAGTAATAGAGACGGCAAAGCGTCCAAGTAATCCAATCTATCCAAACTACTTGATGCCATGCTTTACGCTTCATTTATAGGACTTTACTTAATGAGCACTAATGATCAGTTTATAATGATCACTTTAACTGGCCGATCAACTTTACATGTCCGCACTAAATCGTCTGTAACTTTTGATTTATAGCTCAGAATAAAAAGAATCCAATGCTCACATTAAGCTATATCAATTTTCTATATTCTGACAAATTTTAAGACAGAAATAGAGACGACAAAACGTCCAAGTAATCCAATCTATCCAAAAAATTTCATGCCATACTTTATGCTTTATTTATAAAGCTTTACTTAATGAGCAACAATGATCAGTTTAGAATGATCACTTTAACATGCCGATCACATTGACATGTCCGCACTAAATCGTGTATATTTTTCGATTTAAAGCTCAGAAACACACGAATCCAAGGCAACCGTTAAGCTAGCTCATTTTCTATATTGTAACAAAATTTGAGACATAAATAGATATAACAAAGCGTCCAAGTAATCTAATCTATCCCAAACTGTGTGATGCCAATCATTATGCTTCATTTATAATCCTTTACTCAATGAGCACCAAATATCAGTTTATAATGATCACTTTAACTGGCCGATCAACTTGACATGTCTGCACTAAATCGTTCGTAACTTTTGATTTAGAGCTCCGAATAACACGAATCTAATGGTAACATTAACCTAGTTCAATTTTCTATTTTCTGACAAAATTTGAAACAGAACTCGATACAAAGAACAGTCCAAGTAATTCAATCTATCCCAAACATCGTGATGCCATGCATAATGCTTCATTTATAAACCTTTACTCAATGAGCACCAATGATCTGTTTAGAATGATCACTTGAACTGGCCACTCAACTTGACATATCCACACTAAATTGTCCGTAACTTTTGATTGAGAGATCAGAATGACACGAATCCAATGCCCACTTTAAGCTAGCTAGATTTTCAATATTGTAACAAAATTTGAGACCGAAATAGAGACGAAAAAGTATCCAAATAATCCTATCTATCCAGACTCCTTGATGCCATGCTTTATGCTTCATTTATAAGCCTTTACTTAATGAGCACTAATGATCAATTTAGAATGATCATACTAACATGCCGATCAAATTGACATGTTCGCACCAAATCGTCTGAACTGTTGATTTAGAGCTCAGAAACACACTAATCAAATGCCCACGTTAATCTAGCTTAATTTTTTATATTTAAACAAATTTTGAGACTGTAATAGAGATGACAAAGGGTCCAAGTAATCCAATCTATCCAAACTACTTGATGCCAAGCTTTATGCTTCATTTATAAGGCTTTACTTAATGACCACTAATGATCAGTTTAGAATAATCACTTTAACTGGCCAATCAACTTGACATGTACGCACTAAATGGTGTGTATTTTTAGATTTTGAGCTCAGAAACACACGAATCCAATTTTCTATATTGTAATAAAATTTGAGAAGAAAGAGATATGAAAAAGGGTCCAAATAACCCAATCTATCCAAAACTGTGTGATCCTATGCATTATACTTCATTTATAAGCATTTACTCAATGAGCACAAATGATCAGTTTAAAATGATCACATTAACTGTCTGATCAACTTGACATATATGCACTAAATCGTCCGTAGCTCAAAATGACACGAATCCAATGCCCACGTTAAGATTGCTAAATTTTCTTTATTTTGACAAAATTTGTAACAGAAATAGAGACGACAAAGCATCCAAGTAATCCAATCTATCCTAAGTTGTGTGATGCCATGCTTTATTCTTCATTTATAAGCCTTTACTTAACAAACACCAATGATCAGTTTAGAATGGTCATTTTAACTGGCTGATCAACTTGACATATCCACACTAAATCGTGCGTAACTTTTGATTTAGAGCTCAGAAACAGACGAATCAAGTGCCCACGTTAAGGTTGCTCAATTTTCTATAGTGTAACAAAATTAAAGACACAAATAGATACGACAAAGTGTCCAACTAATCCAATCTGTCCAAAACTGTGTGATGCAATGCATTGTGCTTCATTTATTAGCCTTTACTAAATCAGCACCAATGATCAGTTTAGAATGATCACTTTCACTGGCCGATCAACTTGACATTTGCGCACTAAATGGCGCGTAACTTTTGATTTAGAGCTCATAATGACATGAATCCAATGCCCATGTTAAGCTCGTTCAATTTTCTATACTGTGGCAAAATTTGAGACAAAACTATATATCACAAAGCGTCTAAATAATCCAATCTATCTCAAACTGCGTTCTACCATGCATTATGTTTTTTTTATAAGCCTTTACTCAATGAACACCAATGATCAGTTTAGAATAATCATATTAATTGGCCGATCAACTTGACTTGTCCACACTAAATCATCCGTAACTTTTGATTTAGAGCTCAGAATGATATGAATCCAATGCCTACGTAAAGCAAGCTCAATTTATTATATTTTGACAAAATTTGAGAAAAAAAATAGAGATGACAAAGGTTCCAAGTAATCCATTCTAGCCAAACTACTTGATGCCATGCTTTGTGCTTCCTTTATAAGCATTTACATAATGAGCACAATTGATATATTTAGAATGATCACTTTAACTTGCCACTCAACTTGACATATCCCCAATAAATCATCCGTAACTTTTGATTGAGAGCTCAGAATGACACAAATCCAATGCCCCCGTTAATCTAGCTCAATTTTCTATATTGTAACAAAATTTGAGATAGAAATAGAGACGAAAAAGTGTCCAAGTAATCCAGTCTCTTCCAAAATGCTTGATGCCATGCTTGATGCCATGCTTGATGCCATGCTTGATGCTTCATTTATAAGTCTTTACTTAATGAGCAACAATGATCAACTTAGAAAAAAAAATTTTAACAAGCCGATCAAATTGACATGTTCGCACTAAATTGTTCGTAATTGTTGATTTACAGCTCAGAATGACACAAATCCAATGCCCATGTTAATCTAGCTCAATTTTCTATATTGCAAAAAAATTTGAGATAGAAATAGAGACGAAAAAGTATCCAAGTAATCCGATCTATCCAAAACTGTGTGATGACATGTATTATGCTTCATTTATAAGCCTTTACTTGATGAGCACCAATTATCAGTTTAGAATGATCAGTTTAAATGGCCGATACACTCGACATGTCCGCAATAAATTGTCCGTAACTTTTGATTTAGGGCTCAGAATGAGAAGAATCCAATGCTCACATTAAGCTAGTTCAATTTTCTATATTTTGACAAAATTTGAAACATAACTAGATACGACAAACCGTACAAGCAATTCAATCTATCCCAAACTGCATGATGCCATGAATTATGCCTCATTTATAAGTCTTTTCTCAATGAGCACCAATGATCCATTTGGAATGATCATTTTAACTGGCCACTCAACTTGACATATCCGCACTAAATCATCCATAACTTTTGACTGAGAGGTCAAAATGAAACGAATCCAATGCCCATGTTAAGTTAGCTCAATTTTCTATATTGTTACAAAATTTGAGACAAAATTAGAGACGAAAAAGTGTCCAAATAATCCAATATATCCCAAAATGCTTGATGCTATGCTTTATGCTTCAATATAAGCCTTTACTTAATGAGCACCAATGATCAATTTAGAATGATCATTTTAACAAGCCGATCAAATTGACATGTTCGCACAAACCGTTTGTAACTTTTGATTTAGAGCTCCGAAACACATGAATCAAATGCCCATGTTAAGCTAGGTCAATTTTCTATGTTTTGACAAATTTTAAGACAGAATTAGAGACAACAAAGCGTCCAAGTAATCTAATCTAGCCAAACTATTTGACTCCATGCTTTACGCTTCATTTATAAGGCTTTACTTAATGAGCACCAATGATCAGTTTAGAATGATCAGTTTAGAATGATCAGTTTAGAGTGATCACTTTAACTGGCCCATAAACTTGACATGTCAACAATAAAGCGTGTCTATTTTTCAATTCACAACTAAGAAACACACGAATCCAATGCCAAGATTAAGCTAGCTCAATTTTCTATATTGTAACAAAATTTGAGACAGAAATAGATATGACAAACGTCCAACTATTCCAATCTATCCAAAACTATGTGATGCCATGCATTATGCTTCATTTATAAGCATTTACTCAATGAACACCAATGATCAGTTTAGAATGATCAATTTAAATGGCCGATCAACTTGACATCTCCGCATTAAATCGTCTATAACTTTTGATTTCTTGCTCAGAATGACACGAATCCAATGCCCATAATTAGCTATATTGTGACAAAATTTGAGACAGAACTAGATACGACAAAGCATCCAAGTAATCCAATATATCCCAAATTGCGTGATGTCATGCATTATGCTTCATTTATAAGCCCTTACTCAATGAGCCCTAATGATTAGTTTAGAATGATCACATTAACAGGCCGATCAACTTGACATGTCCGCACTAAATCGTCCATAACTTTTGATTTAGAGTTCAGCAACACACGAATCCAATGCCCACGTTAAGCTAGCTCAATTTTCTACATTGAAACAAAATTTGAAAGAGAAATAGATATGACAAAGCATCCAAGTAATTCAATATATCCAAAACTGTGTGATGCCATGCATTGTGCTTCATTAATCAACCATTACTCAATGAGCGCCAATGATCAGTTTAGAATGATAACTTTAACTGGCCGATCAACTTGACGTGTCCGCACTAAATCGTATATAACTTTTGAATTAGTGCTCAAAAAGCACACGAATCCAATGCCCACATTAAGGTAGCTCAATTTTCTATATTGTAACAGAATTTGAGATAGAATAGATACTACAAAATGTCCAAGTAATCCAATCTATCCAAAATTGTGTGATGCCATGAATTATGCTTGATTTATAAGCATTTACTCAATGAGCACCAATGATCAGTTTAGAATGATCACTTTAACTAGCTGATCAACTTGACATGTCCATACAAAATCGTTGGTAACTTTTGATTTAGAGATCAGGAAACACACGAATCCAATGCCCACATTAAGCTATCTCAATTTTCTATATTGTAAAAA
Organism: Pugionium cornutum; assembly: GCA_018901935.1. Taxonomy (NCBI): domain Eukaryota; kingdom Viridiplantae; phylum Streptophyta; class Magnoliopsida; order Brassicales; family Brassicaceae; genus Pugionium; species Pugionium cornutum. Next base: position 6,774,572 of record JAENJI010000012.1, on the reverse strand, counting down.
AATTTGAGATAGAAATATATAAATGACAAAGCGTCTAAGTATTTCAATATATCCAAAACTGTGTGATGCCATGCATTATGCTTCATTTATAAGAGTTTACTCAATAAGCACCAATGATCAATTTATAATAATCATATTAACTGGCGGATAAACTTGACGTGTCCACACTAAATCATCAATAACTTTTGATTTTGAGCCCCGAATGACACTAATCCAATGCCCACGTTAAGCGAGCTCAATTTTCTATATTTTGACAAAATTTGAGACAGAAATAGAGACGACAAGGCGTTCAAGTAATCCAATTAATCCAAACTACTTGATGCCATGCTTTATGCTTTATTTATAAGATTTTACTTAATGAGCACCAATGATCAACTTAAAATGATCATTTTAACAAGCCGATGAAATTAACATGTCCACACTAAATCGTCCGTGATGCCAATCATTATGCTTCATTTATAAGCATTTACTCACTGACCAACAATGATCATTTTAGAATAATCACTTTAACTGGCCGATTAACTCTACATGTCCACACAAAACGTTTGTAACTTTTTATTTATAGCTCAGAATGACACGAATCCAATGCCCACATTAAGCTACCTCAATGTTCTATATTGTTACAAAATTTGAGACATAAATAGATACGACAAACCGTCCAAGTAATCCAATCTATCCAAAACTGTGTGATGCCATGAATTATGCTTCATTTATAAGCCTTTACTCAATGAGCACCAATGATCAGTTTAGAAGGATCACTTAAACTGGCCGATCAACTTGACATGTCCGCACTAAATCGTCCGTAACTTTTGATTTATAGCTCAGAATGACACAAATCCAATGCCCACACTAAGCTAGATCAATTTTCTATATTGTGACAAACTTTGAGAAAAAACTAGATACGACAAAGCGTCTAAGTAATTCGCTATCCCAACCTGCGTTATGCCATGCATTATGCTTTATTTATTAGCCTTTACTCAATGAGCACCAATGATCAGTTTAGAATAATCATATTAACTGGCTGATCAACTTGACATGTCCACACTAAAACGTGCTTAACTTTTGATTTAGAGCTCAGAATGACACGAATCTAATACCCATATTAAGGTAGCTCAATTTTATATATTTTGACAAAATTTGACACAGAAATAGAGACGACACAGCGTCCAAGTAATCCAATCTTTCCAAACGGTTTGATGCCATGCTTTACACTCATTTATATGCCTTTACTCAATGAGCACCAATGATCAGTTTAGAATAATCATATTAACTAGCCAATCAACTTGACATGTCCGCACTAAATCATCAATAACTTTTGATTTTGAGCTCAAAATAACTAGAATTCAATGCCCCGTTAATCTAAATAAATTTTCTATATTTTAACAAAATTTGAGACAAAAATAGAGATAACAAAGCATCCATGTAATCCAATCTATCCAAAACTGTGTGATGCCATGCGTTATGCTAGATTAATAAGCCTTTACTCAATGAGCATCAAACATCAGTTTAGAATAATCATATTAATTGGCCGATCAACTTGACATGTCTGCACTAAATCGTCCGTAACTTTTGATTTTGAGCTCAGAATGACACGAATCCAATGCCCAAATTAAGCTAGCTCAATTTTCTCTATTATTACAAAATTTGAGACATAACTAGATACGAGAAAGCGTGGAAATCCAATCTATCCCAAACAGCATGATGCCATGCATTAAGCTTCATTTATAAGCCTTTACTCAATGAGCACCAATGATCAGTTTAAAACGATCATATTACTGGCCGATCAACTTGGCATGTCCTCACTAAATCGTCCCTAACTTTTCATTTTGAGCTCAGAATAACATGAATTCAACGCCCACGTTAAGCTAGATAAATTTTCTATATTTTATCAAAGTTTGTTAAAGAAATAGAGACGACAAAGCATCCAATTAATCCAATTTATCCAAAACTGTTTGATGTCATGCATTATGCTTGATTTATAAGCCTTTAGTCAATAAGCACCAATGATCACTTTAGAATAATCATATTAACTGGCCGATCAACTTGACATTTCCGCACTAAATCGTCCGAAACTTTTGATTTTGAGATCAAAATGACATGAATCCAATGCCCACGTTAAGCTAGATCAATTTTCTCTATTGTTACAAAACTTGAGACATAGCTAGATACGGCAATGCGTCCAAATAGTCCAATATATCCCAAACTGCATTATGCCACACATAATGTTTGATGCTCATTGAGTAAAGGCTTATTCTCAATGAGCACCAATGATCAGTTTAAAATGATCATATTAACAGGCCAAAATGTCCGCCCTAAATCATCTGTAACTTTTGATTTTGAGCTTGGAATGACAGGAATCATTATGGCATGCATTATGCTTGATTTATAAGCATTTAATCAATGAACACCAATGATCAATTTAGAATAATAATATTAGCTGGCCGATCAACTTGACATGTCCGCACTAAGCTGTCCACAACTTTTGATTTTGAGCTCAGAATGGCACGAATCCAATGCCCACGTTAAACTAGCTCAATTTTCTCTATTGTTACAAAATTTGAGACATAACTAGATATGACAAAGCGTCCATATAATCCAATCTATCCCAAACTGCATGATCCCATGCATTATGCTTCGTTTGTAAGCTTTTACTCTATGAGCACCAATGATAAATTTAAAATAATCATATTAAGAGGCCGATCAACTTGACATATCCGCACTAAATTGTTCTTAAATTTAGATTTAAAGCTCATAATGACACGTATCCAATGCCCACGTTAATCTTGCTAATTTTTTTTTATAATTTGCCAAAATTTAAGACAGAAATAGAGTTCACAAAGCGTCCAAGTAATCGATGCTTTCCCAAACTTTGTGATGCCATGATTTATGCTTCAGTTATAAACCTTTGCTGAAAGAGCACCAATGATCAATTTAGAATGATCACTTTAACTGGTCATTCAACATGACATGTCCGCACTAAACCGTCCATAACTTTTGATTTTGAGATCAGAATGACACGAATCCAAGCCCACGTTAATCTAGCTCAATGTTTTGAATTGTATCAAAATTTGAGATGGAAATAGATACGAAAAACTGTCCAAGTAATCCAATCTATCCAAAACTGTGTGATGCCATGCATTATGCTTCATTTATAAGCCTTTACTCAATGAGCACCAATGATCAGTTTAGAATAATCATATTAACTGGCCGATCAACTTGACATGTCTGCACTAAACCGTCCATAACTTTTGATTTTGAGCTCAGAATGACACGAATCCAATGCCCACATTAATCTAGCTCAATTTTTTCTAGCCTATAAAGTTGTCATGTACGCACTAAATCGTCCGGAACTTTTGATTTAGAGTTCAGAATGACACCAATCGAATGCCCACGTTAAGCTAGGTAAATTTTCTATATTTTGCAAAGTTTGAAACATAAATAGAGACAAAAAAGCATCCAAGTAATCCAATCTATCCAAGTATTCTAATAAAATTTGAGACAGAAATTGATACGACAAAGTGTCCAAATAATCCAATCTATCCAAAACAGTGTGATGCCATGCTTATGGTTCATTTATAAGCCTTTACTCAATGAGCACCAATGATTAGTTTAGAATGATCACTTTAACTGGCCGATAACCTTGACATGTCCGCACCAAATTCTCCGTAACTTTTGATTTAAAGCTTAGAATGACACAAATCCAATGCCCACATTAAGATAGCTCAATTTTCTATAATGTTACAAAATTTGAGACATAAATAGAGACGACAGATCATCTAAGTAATCCATTCTACCCCAAACTACGTGATGCGATGCTTTATGCTTTATTTATAAGCCTTTAATTAATGAGCACCAACGATTAGCTTAGAATGATTACTTTAACTGGCCGATCAACTTGACATATACGCACTAAATCGTCCGTAACTATTGCTTTAGAGCTCAGAATGACACAAATCCAATGCCCACGTTAATCTAGCTCAATTTTCTATATTGTAACAAAATTTCTAACAGAAATAGATACGAAAAACCATCCAAGTAATCCAATCTATCAAAAACTCCCTGATGACATGCATTATGCTTCATTTAAAAGCCTTTACTCAATGAGCACCAATGATCAGTTTAGAATAATCATATTAATTGGCCGATCAACTTGACATGTCCGCACTGAATCATCCGTAACTTTTGATTTTGAGCTCAGAATAACACAAATTCAATGCCCCTGTTAATTTAGATAAATTTTCTATATTTTAACATATTTTGAGACAGAAATAGAGATGACAAAGCATCCAAGTAGTCCAATCTATCCAAAACTGTGTGATGCCATGCATTATGCTTGATTTATAAGCCTTTACTCAATGAGCACCAATGATGAGTTTAGAATAATCATATTAACTGGCCGATAAACTTCACATGTCCGCACTAAACCGTCCGTAATTTTTGATTTTAGCTTAGAATGACACGAATCCATTGCCCACGTTAAGCTTGCTCAATTATCTCTATGTTACAAAATTTGAGACATAACTAGATACGACAAAGCATCCAAATAATCCAATCTATCCCAAACTGCATGATGCCACGCATTATGCTTCATTTATAAGCCTTTACTCAATGAGCACCAATGATCAGTTTAAAATAATCATATTAAGTTGTCTATCAACTTGACATATCCGCACTAAATCGTTCATAAATTTTGATTTAAAGCTCATAATGACACGTATCCAATGCCCACGTTAATCTTACTAAATTTTCTATATTTTGACAAAGTTTGAGACAAAAATAGAGTCGACAAAGCGTCCATGTAATCCATTCTTTCCCAAACTTTGTGATGCCAAGCTTTATGCTTCATTTATAAACCTTTTCTTAAAGAGCACCAATGATCAGTTTAGGATCACTTTAACTAGCCAATCAGCATGACATTTTTGCACTAAATCTTACAGAATTTTTGATTTAGAGCTCAGAATGACATGAATCCAATGTCTACGTAAAGCTAGCTCAAATTTCTATATTATAACAAAATTTAAGACAGAAATATATACGTAAAACAGTCCAAGTAATTCAATCTATCCAAAAATGTGTGATATCATGCATTATGTTTCATTTATAAGACTTTATTTAATTAGCACCAATGATGAGTTTAGAATTATTACATTAACTAGCTGAATCAACTTGACATGTCCGCACTAAATCGTACGTAACTTTTGATTTAAAGTTCAGAATGACACCAATCGAATGCCCACGTTAAGCTAGGTAAATTTTCTATATTTTGCAAAATTTGAGACAGAAATATAGATAACAAAGCGTCCAAGTAATCCAATCTATCTCAACCTGTGTGATGCCATGCTTTATGCTTCATCTATAAGCATTTACTCAATGAGCACCATTGATCAGTTTAGAATAATCATCTTATCTGGTCGATAACCTTGACATGTCCCCCAACAAATCGTCCGTAGCTTTTGATTTAGAGCTTATAATGACATGAATCCAATGCCCACGTTAAGCTAGCTCAATTTTCTATATTGTGACAAAATTTGAGACATAAATAGAGATGACAAATCGTCTAAGCAATCCAATCTATTCCAAACTGTGTGATGCCATGCTTTATGCTTTATTTATAAGCCTTTAATTAATGAGCACCAATGATCAGCATAAAATTATTTCTTTAACTAACAGATCAACTTGACATATATGCACTAAATCGTCTGTAACTTTTGCTTTGGACCTCAGAATGACACAAATCCAATGCCCACATTAAGCTATCTCAATTTTCTATATTGTAACTATATTTTAGACAGAAATAGATACAAAAAACCGTCCAAGTAATCAAATCTATCCAAAACTATGTGATGCCATGTATTATGCTTCATTTATAAGCCTTTACTCAATGAGCATGAATGATCAGTTTAGAATTATCACATTATCTAGCTGATCAAGTTATCATGTCCGCACTAAATCGTACGTAACTTTTGATTTTTAGTTCCGAATGACACCAGTTAAATCCCCACGTTAAGCTAGGTAAATGTTCTATATTTTGCAAAATTTGAGATAGAAATAGAGTCAACAAAACGTCCAAGTAATCCAATCTATCCCAACCTGCGTGATAACTTCCTTTATGCCTCATTTATAAGGCTTAACTCAATCAGCACCATTGATCAGTTAAGAATAATCATCTTAACTGGCCGATAACCTTGTCATGTCCGCACAAAATCGTTCGTAACTTTTGATTTAGAGCTCAGTATGACACGAATCCAATGCCCACGTTAAGCTAGCTCAATTTTCTTTTTTGTGACCAAATTTGAGACAAAAATAGAGACGAAAAATTGTCTAAGTAATCCAATATATCCCGAACTGCGTGATGCCATGCTTTATGCTTCATTTATTAGCCTTTACTCAATAAGCAGCAATGATCAGTTTAAAATGATCATATTAATTGGCCGATCAACTTGACATTTCCGCCCTGAATTGTATGTAAATTTTGATTTAAAGCTCATAATGACACGTATACAATGCCCACGTTAATCTTGCTAAATTTTCTATATTTTGACAAAATTTGAGTCAGAAATAGAGTCGATAAAGCGTCCGAGTAATCCAATCTTTCCCAAACTTTGTGATGCCATGCTTTATGCTTCATTTATATACCTTTCCTTAAAGAGCATCAGTGATCAGTTTTGAATGATAACTTTAACTGTCCGATCAACATGTCATGTCCACACTAAATTGTATGTATCTTTTGATATAGAGCTCAGAATGACATGAATCCAATGTTTACGTTAAGCTAGCTAAATTTTCTATATTGTAACAAAATTTGACATGGAAATAGATACGAAGAACAGTGCTAGTAATCCAATCTATTCAAAACTGTGTGATTTCATGCATTATGCTCATTTATAAGCCTTTACTCAATGAGCAACAATGATCTGTTTAGATTGATCATATTTGTTGGCCGATCAACGTGACATGTCCGTACTAAATCATCTGTAATTTTTGATTTAGAGTTCAGAATTACACCAATCGAATGCCCACGTTAAGCTAGGCACAAATTTTCTATATTTTGCAAAATTTGACACAGACATAGAGACAACAAAGCGTCCAAGTAATCAAATCTATCCCAACCTGCGTGATGCCATGCTTTATGCTTCATTTATAAGCATTTACTCAATCAGCACCATTGATCAGTTTAGAATAATCATCTTAACACCAATTTAAGTTAGCTCAATTTTCTATATTGTGACAAACTTTGAGACAGAAACAGATATGACAAAGCGTCCAAGTAATCCAATCTATCCCAAACTACGTGATCCATGCTTTATGCTTCATTCACAAGCCTTTACTCAATGAGCACCAACGATCAGTTTAAGATGATCACTTTAACTCGCCGATCAACTTGATATGTCTGCACTAAATCGTCCGTAAGTTTTGACTTAAATCTCAAAGTTACACAAATCCAATGTCCACGTTAAACTAGCTCAATTTTCTATATTGTAACAAAATTTGAGACAGAAACAGATACAACAAAGCATCCAAGTAATCCAATATATCCAAAACTATGTGATGCCATGCATTATGCTTTATTTAAAAGCCTTTACTCAATGAGAACTAATGATCAGTTTAGAATAATCATATTAACTGGCTGATCAACTTGATATGTTCGCACTAAATCGTCCGTATCTTTTGATTTAGATCTCAGAATGACATGAATCCAATGTCGACGTTAAGCTAGATTAATTTTCTATATTGTAACAAAATTTGAGACAAAAATAGATACGATAAAAGTTCAAGCAATCAAAAATATCCAAAACTTTTTGATGACATGCATTATGGTTCATTTTGAAGTCTTTACTCAATGAGCAGCACTGGCCAGTTTAGAATAATCAGATTAACTGGCTGATCAACTTGACATGTCCGCAGTAAATCGTCCGTAACTTTGGATTTTGAGCTCAAATTGAAACGAATCCAGTGCGCATGGTAAACTTGCTTAATTTTCTATATTTTGGCAAAACTTGAAACAGAAATAGAGACGACAAACCATTCAAGTAATCCAATCTATCCCAAACTACGCGATGCAATGTTGTATGCTTTATCTATAAGGCTTTACTTAAAGAGCACCAATGCCCAGTTTAGAATTGTAACTTTAAATGGCCGATAAACTTGATATGTCTGCACTAAATCATCCATAAGTTTTGATTTAGATCTTAGAATTACACAAAACCAATGTCCACGTTAAGCTAGCTCAATTTTCTATATTGTAACAAAATTTGAGATAAAAATAGATACGACAAAGCGTCCAAGTAATCCAATATATCCAAAACTATGTGATGCCATGCATTATGCTTCATTTAGAAATCTTTACTCAATGAGAACCAATGATAAATTTAGAATAATCATATTAACTGGCCGATCAACTTGATATGTCCGCACTTAATCGTCCATAACTTTTAATTTAGAGCTCCGAATGACACGAATCCAATTTCCACGTTAAGCTAAACTAATTTTCTATATTGTAACAAAATTTGAGACAAAAATAGATACGAGAAAAGTTTAAGCAATAAAATATATGCAAAACTTTGTGATGCCATGCATTATGGTTCATTTAGAAGTCTTTACTCAATGAGCAGCACTGACCAGTTTAGAATAATCATATTAACTGGATGATCAACTTGACATGTCTGCAGTAACTCATCCGTAACTTTGGATTTTGAGCTCAGATTTACATGTATCCTGTGCGGATGGTAAAGTTGCTTAGTTTTCTATATTTTTGCAAAAATTGAAACAGAAATAGATATCACAAACCGTCCAAGTAATCAAATCTATCCCAAACTACATGATGCAATGTTGTACACTTCATTTATAAGGCTTTACTTAAAGATCACCAATGATCAGCTTAAAATCATAACTTTAAATGGCCAAAAAACTTGATATGTGTACAATAAATCATCCATAATTTTTGATTTAGAGCTAAGAATTACACAAATGCAATGTCCACGTTAAGCTAGCTCAATTTTCTATATTGTAACAAAATTTGAGTCAAGAATAGATACGACAAAGCGTCCAAGTAATCCAATATATCCAAAACTATGTGATGCCATGCATTATGCTTCATTTAGAAGCCTTTACTCAATGAGAACCAATGATCAATTTAGAATAATCATATTAACTGGCCGATCAACTTCATATGTCCACACTAAATCGTTAGTAAATTTTGATTTATAGCTCACAATGACACGAATCTAATGTCCACGTTAAGGTAGTTTAATTTTCTATATTGTAAAACCATTTGAGGCAAAAATAGATACAATAAAAGTCCAAGTAATCAAATATATCCAAAACTTTGTGATGTCATGCATTATGGTTCATTTAGAGGTCTTTACTCAATGAGCAGCACTGATCAGTTTAGAATAATCGTATTAACTGGCCGATCAACTTGACATGTCCGCAGTAAATCGTCTGTAACTTGTGATTTTGAGCTCAGATTGACCAGAATCCAATGCGCACGTTAAGCTTGCTTAATTTTCTTTATTTAGACAAAATTAGAGATAGAAATAGACATGACAAAGGGTCCAAGTAATCCAATCTATCCCAAACTACATGATGCAATGTTGTATGATTCATTTATAAGCCTTTACTTAAAGAGAACCAATGATAAGTTTAGAATCAACTTTAAATGGCCCATCAACTTGATATGTCTGCACTAAATCCTTTATGAGTTTTGATTTAGATCTCAGAATTACACAAATCTAATGTCCATGTTAACACTACAAGAAAAAATGAATATTTTCAACGGCATTTCCAACGGAAATAAAACCGTCGGAATTTTCCAACGCCTATGCGATGGTTTTCCGATAGACTACCGATAGAATATATTTCGTCGGTGATCCGTCGCAAAATACCAATGCATGCACTACTGTCTGGAAATTGATGGTAAAACCTGACGGATTTTCGTCCACTTTCCAACAAAAACGTAGGCGTCGGGATATCCTCTTAAAACCATCGCACATTACCAAAGAATTACAAGCCGTCAGGTTTTTCTGACTATTTTCCGATGGAATATTGTTTTTGCTATCCATCTGAAATCCGTCGGGAACATATCGATGGGCTGAAGCCGAGTATCGTTGGTTTGTAATCGGAAATATCCGGCAATGGACGGAAACCCTCGGAAATCCGTCGGAAATGGGAATATTCTTAAGAATAATCTATTAAGAATTTGTGATTATCTGTTAAAAATTCGTAATAATCTGTTAAAAATTTGTAATAATCTGTTAAAAATTCGTAATAATCTGTTAAAATTCCGTGGTAATCTTCTAATTTTCAATATAAATACGTTATGCTCCTTCACAATTTCACCAGAACAAAAAAATCTTAAGAAAATATCTTTTTCGGGTTCTTATGATTATTTTTGATCATGGATGGATAAACCTCGGTATGATTCAACAACGGGGAAATTGACTGATGAATTTGCGCAAGGTGTTGAAGAGTTCATGACATTTGCATCAAACAATAGCATGACATCAGATTACGTTAAAATGTATTGTCCATGTATTAAATGTCAAAATCATAGATTAATCTTTGTTAGAGAAGTACGTAATTATTTGTATAGGGCTGGATTTATGCCGGGTTACAAAATTTGGTATTCAGCTGGAGAAATTGATGCAACGATACAATATTATGGTAGTACTTCAAAAAGGTTAGATAGTACTATTGTTAGGGTAGAGGAACCAGCATCACAAGTTGATATAAACGGAGGTAATATTTAGATGGTGAATGATGCATTTCGTGAACAAAGAGCATCATACATTGAAGATAGTAGCAGAATAGAGGAACCTAATTTGGAAGCCCGAAAGTTTTTTGATATGTTAGATGCATCCAAGCAACCATTGTATAAAGGATGTAGAGATGGATTATCGCCTTTATCTGCTGCAACCAGGTTGATGACGATAAAGGCAGATTTCAACTTAGCTGAATATTCTGTGAATGCGATAGCTGATTTTGTTAGACATATATTACCTGAAGATAATATTGCACCTGCTTCATATTACGAGGTTCAAAACTTGTAACTGGTCTTGGATTGCCATTATCAGATGATCGATGTATGTATTGAGAATTGCATGATCTATTGGAAAATGATGAAAACCGCATGAAGTGCTGATTTCAAGAGACAAGCGGCAGAGTACCTATTCCACATAAACGGATGTGGTATTTGCCATTAACAGAGAGGTTAAAGAGGTTATATCAATCTGAACACACGGGAAAACCTATGAGATGGCATGCAGAATATAATTCGAATGGAGAAAGTGTGCATCCCTCGGATGCAGAAGCATGGAAACATTTTCAACACGTTTATCCTAGTTTTGCATATAAGCCTAGGAACGTATACCTTCGGTTTTCTACAGATGGATTCAACCCTTTTGGGAGGCATGGGAGGCAATACTCGTTGTGGCCAGTTATCGTGACACCTTATAATTTGCCTCCTTTGTTGTGCATGAAACGAGAGTTTTTGTTTTTAACAATTCTCGTCCCCGGTCCAAAGCATCCTAAGCGATCACTTGATATTTTCTTGCAGCCACTAATTCATGAGTTAAAAATATTGTGAGAAAATGGTGTCGAAGCATTCGATGTTTCCAACCAACAAAACTTCTTGATGCGAGCAGTACTTATGTGGATCATAAGTGATTTTCCAGCATATGGTATGTTATCAGTATGGTCGACACATGGAAGATTAGCATGCCGATATTGTCAAGATAATACTGATGCGTTCCAACTGAAACAAGGACGAAAGACTAGTTGGTTCGATTGTCATCGTCGATTTCTACCACGAGATCATCCATATCGCCGGAGCACGAAATTATTTAGGAAAAACAAAAAAAATTTGATGGTACATGATGAGGACATCAGGTCGTACATCCAGCCAGGAAACCAGACTGGCTGACCAGGAAGCTTGCCCGAGACAGCCGGGCCATCTGGCCTGCCTGCCGGTCGAAGCGGTACCGCCGGACCCTCGACCAATAGGACCAGACCAACCAGCATTGCCGGCGGAGAGGCCCAAGCTTCCGGCACACTTGGTGGCGACGTGGAGGACACCGCCGGTCCCCTTGGTGATGCCACCAACTCCGGGATCAACTTGGCCGGTCCTGAAGGCATTCCGGCCAGTACCTCGCACAGTCCAGCCGGTACAGCCGATCCAGCTGAGTGCACGAGCATTTCAACTTCTACACAAGGAAACTCGGACCAGATAAGCTACCAGCTTCAGGACATGCATCTAGAGGAAGTATCCACACAAGTAGTGCCACCAGGAGCAATGACAAGGAGTAGATCAAGAGCACTCTTCCACAAGTTCAGCTTATGGGTGGACAAGCTCCTAGAGGAAGATCGACTAAGGACAATGGGCCAGAAGTGCAAAGAAGAGTCCAAAGGCTTCTCAACAACACAAGGGACATCAGAGACTTGGCTTTAGTGGCAAGAGAGGTCAGGGCCCAAAGATTCCTAACCCTACTCCAAGTCGAAGACTAGGAGCAAGGCGCGTGCATGCCACAAGGACGGCCCCCTTCCATTTCTTGGCCGTGAGGTAAGTAAGGTAAGTTTTCAATAAGAATATTTGCCTCTTTCTGTTTTCAGGGTAGGATCTAGAATATTTACTTTTATTGAGTCAAAGACATTTTAGGAATAGGTCCTTTTTCGATTATACACTTTTGTATCTTTTCCTTTTGTGCACTTTTGTAAATTTTCCTTTTCTTATTTGAATCGACCCTAGAAGGTCAAGCTGTCGAGCATATTAATAAGGCTCCTTCCAGTATTGTAGTTCGACAACCTTTTTGATATTAATAAAGTAGAACTTTTTTCCAACAAGTTTTCTCTCTAAGAATCTTGTGCGCTTAGAACCTAGTTGAGACCAGCCCTCCTAGCTCTAAGTTTGTGATTTATCACGAGGTTCATCACCCTCGTGTGGTTCACTTCACCCTTCCATCGAATACCAACCCAAAACCCCCTATCCAAGAAGTCTAAGGTCGAGTTTCTCACCTAACCTTCTCCAAACAGCCCACGCGCATATAAGCCTTGAATCGAGGCTTGTATCATTTTGGTATCAGAGCTTAAAGCTCCTAAACCAGGTTGTTTCTATCCTTTAGCTTGTTTTGTTTTTAGTTCTTGCATTAGTTTAAGTCGCATTCAAGAAAAATAAAAAAATAACATCAAACTCCAAACCGAGCGCATCTAGACTTCTACGTGTATCACTAGGGTTTAGATTCACTTTTGCATTGCCATTCACGTTTTCCTTTTTGTTTAATTCATATTTCCATTATTTTTAAGTTAAATTAAAAAGAAAAGAAAAAGAAAAGAAAAGAAAATAGGAAAAATACCAAAAGATTTCGAATTGGACAGCTAGCAATAGTTGTCAAGAAAATTTCCTTTTATTCAAATATCCTTATATTCGAATTTTCCATTCCTTAGAATTTTCCTTTTTGCATTTTTTCGAATCCCTTATAAAAAGAAAACCCTCCTAACAATTTAGGAGTAGCATAACTTGTTTCTTCCTTGTAGTACGCAATGGGAGAAGAAAATAGAGATGCAGCCGAGGCCATGATGGCCATGTTCACCACACTCCAAACACAACTCGCATCCATAGGCGAGAGATTGGAGCGCGTGGAGAGGCCTGTGAGATTCCAGGCCATAAGGCACGTGAGAGCTGAGGAAGACCGTCCTGAGGGTCCTGAGCACCTTAGGACACAGCACGAACAGGAGGAACCCGAGCCAGATGGAGATGAGGACACACAACCTCATAACTATCACCATAGGCCGAGAGGACCTCCACGGCAACCAGAGGCAGAAGATGATGGCTTTGAGCCATATGGTCTTCACCAGAGACCAAGAATGCCTCCTAGACATCATGAGGATGGAGATGAACACGCCTATAATCGGGTAACTCATCCTGATGTTAAGCTAACTCCTCCAAGTTTTGCAGGAAAAGTAGACCCCGAGGCTTACCTAGATTGGGAGAGAAGAATGGATCATATCTTTGATCATTACAACCAACCAAGACCTAGGAGAGTCTCAATGGCAGTAGCACAACTCACGTACAATGCCCTCATCTGGTGGGATCGTGAGGTATCTGACAGAAGGAGGAAAAGAATGAGGCCTATAGATTCATGGGTCGACATGAAGGATGTCATGCGACAAAGGTTTGTTCCACCTTATTTTCATAGGAACTTGCAACGTCGTTTTCGTACTCTTAAGCAGGGTACCAGATCAGTAGAGGAGTACTTTGAAGAGTTCGAGAAGCTAAGGAACAGATTGGAGCTCAATGATGATGAAGAAGCATTGATGGCACAATTCTTGGATGGACTCCAAGAAAGAATCAGCCGCAAGGTGGAAAGGCAAATCTACAATGACTTCAAAGACTTGTTCCACCTATCTGTCCAGGCTGAGCAGCACATCAAACATAAGAGCTAAGACATCCGCAGCAAGCCTAAGACACCTTGGGCACCAAACAACCGGGTCATGTTGATTACGGAGGCTGGAGAATATGAGTCCCAAGATGAAGAGGACTATGAACCAGAAGAGGAATATGGTGACATTGAGTACCCTGATGTGGGGGAAGTGCTGGTCACTAGACGCATCCTCAGTGCAATGGTGGATCCTTCAGAGACCATCCAAAGGAAGAACATCTTCCACAGCCGTTGCACCATCAAGGGCAAGGTATGTAACCTCATCATAGATGGTGGTTCTTGCACTAACGTTGCTAGTGCATATATGGTTGATAAGCTAGGTCTAGAGAAGACAAGGCATCCTCGACCATATAGACTGAGATGGCTGGATGACAAAGTGGAGCTCAAGATCCATGAGCAAGTCACTGTGCCATTCAGTGTGGGCAAGTACCAAGACCAAGTCGTGTGCGACGTGGTGCCCATGCAAGCTGGCCATCTTCTGCTAGGAAGACCATGGCAGTTTGACAAAGAGACCAGGCATGATGGCCGAACCAATCTCTAGACTTTTGTGCATGACAAAAGAAAGGTCAGCTTGGCTCCTCTTACACCTGCCCAGGTACAAGAGCTACAACTTCAAATGAGTAAGGAAAAGAAACTCATTAAATCTAATTTTCTTATTCAACCAAGTCATGTCCGGAGAGCTTTAGCCTCAAAGGATTTAATGTTACTAATGGTTTTCAAAGAAGTGTTGAGTATAGAACAAGAACAGGTAGAGCTACCTCCTGAAGTAGCAACTCTCCTCAACAAGTTCCAGGATGTGTTTCCAGAGGAGATACCAGCAGGCTTGCCTCCCTTACGTGGCATAGAACACCAGATCGATCTAGTGCCCGGAGCAGCCCTGCCCAACCGGCCAGCCTACCGGATGAGTCCAGAGGAGTCCAAGGAGCTTGAGAAGAAAGTCAAGGAGCTCCTGGAGAAAGGATATGTTCGAGAGAGCCTCAGTTCATGTGCCGTACCAGTGCTACTAATGCCCAAGAAAGATGGGACTTGGCGAATGTGCGTGGACTGCCGAGCAATCAACAACATCACTGTCAAGTACCGGCATCCAATACCACGGCTGGATGACATGCTAGATGAGCTGAGTGGAGCCACGGTCTTTTCCAAGATAGACCTCAAGAGTGGATACCACCAGGTCAGGATGAAGGAAGGTGATGAATGGAAGACTGCTTTCAAGACAAAGCAAGGGCTCTACGAGTGGACAGTCATGCCATTTGGCTTGACTAATGCCCCAAGCACCTTCATGCGCCTTATGAACCAAGTTCTTAGGGCGTACATCAGTAAGTTTGTAGTGGTTTACTTTGATGACATACTAGTTTATAGTAAGTGCCTACGGGAACACCTCACACATCTTGAGATGGTACTTAAAACCCTTCGACAAGAAGAGCTTTATGCCAATCTCAAGAAGTGCATCTTTTGTACTGATAAACTTGTCTTTTTAGGTTTTGTTGTAAGTTCACAGGGCCTACAGGTTGATGAAGAGAAGATTCGAGCCATACAAGAATGGCCAACACCAGGCAACACCAGCCAAGTAGGGAGCTTCCACGGACTGGCCAGCTTCTAAAGGAGATTCGTGCCCAACTTCAGCAGTATTGCCTCACCACTGACGGCAGTAGTGAAGAAGAACATGGGATTCAGCTGGGAGAAGCTCAGGAGAAGGCATTCAAGGCCTTGAAGGACAGCCTTACACACGCACCAGTGTTAGTCCTTCCCGACTTCAACAAGACCTTTGAAGTGGAGTGTGATGCCTCTGGAATAGGCATAGGAGCAGTGCTAACCCAAGGAGGGAGACCAATGGAATACTTCAGTGAGAAGCTAGGTGGTGCCTCACTGAACTACCCCACTTATAACAAGGAGCTTTATGCCCTTGTCTGAGCATTGGAGACTTGGCAGCATTACTTGCTGTCCAAGGAGTTTGTGATCCACACTGATCATGAGACTCTCAAACACCTCAGAGGGCAAACCAATCTCAGGAGGAGACATGCCAGGTGGATGGAGTTCATAGAGACCTTCCCGTACATCATCAAGTACAAGAAGGGCAGAGACAATGTGGTAGCCGATGCACTATCAAGGAGGCTTGCCTTGATATCAACCATGGAGGCAAAGGTCCTAGGATTCGAGCACATCAAGGACCTATACAAGGATGATCCTGACTTTGCTGAGAGCTACAAGGAGTGTGGCACAGGGAGTCATGGCAAGTTTTACATCCATGAGGGATTCTTGTTCCGAGAGAGAAGGCTGTGCATACCAGAAGGGTCATTGAGGGAGCTTATCATCCGAAAAGCTCATGGAGGAGGACTCACGGGCCACTTTGCTGTTGACAAGACTCTAGCAGTGGTCAAGGAGCATTTCTAGTGGCCACACATCAAGAGGACAGTAGAAGCTCATTGTGCAAGATTCATCACTTGCAAGAAGGCAAAGTCCCGAGTGCAACCTCACGGGTTGTATCTCCCAGTGCCCATACCTACACATCCATGGGTGGACATCTCAATGGACATTGTTCTAAGTCTGCCCAAGATCAACCACAAAGATTCCTAACCCTACTCCAAGTCGAAGATTAGGAGCAAGGCGCGTGCAAGCCACAAGGACGGCCACCTTCCATTTCTTGGCCGTGAGGTAAGTAAGGTAAGTTTTCAATAAGAATATTTGCCTCTTTCTATTTTGCAGGGTAGGATCTAGAATATTTACTTTTATTGAGTCAAAGACATTTTAGGAATAGGTCCTTTTTTGATTATACACTTTTGTATCTTTTCCTTTTGTGCACTTTTGTAAATTTTCCTTTTCTTATTTGAGTCGACCCTAGAAGGTCAAGCTGTCGAGCATATTAATAAGGCTCCTTCCAGCATTGCAGTTCGACAACCTTTTTGATATTAATAAAGTAGAACTTTCTTCCAACAAATTTTCTCTCTAAGAATCTTGTGCTCTTAGAACCTAGTTGAGACCAGCCCTCCTAGCTCTGAGTTTGTGATTTATCACGAGGTTCATCACCCCTTGTGTGGTTCATTTCACCCCTCCATCGAATACCAACCCAAAAACCCCTATTCAAGAAGTCTAAGGTCGAGTTTCTCACCTAACCTTCTCCAAACAGCCACGTGCATATAAGCCTTGAATCGAGGCTTGTATCAGTCCACCTCCTATTCTTGACGGGAATTAAATGATGACTCAATTTAGAGATTTTGGTGCTGAGAGAACAGCTTCATGTGGAGGTAACAGACATTACCCTATGGATGGTTGTGGCGAATACCATAATTGGCACAAGAATAGCATTGTTTTGGGATGTACCATACTGGAAGGACCATTTGTTGCGCCATAATCTAGATGTTATGCACATTGAGAAGAATTTTTTCGACAACATAATGAATACCGTTCTAAATGTGCAAGGAAAAACAAAAGATAATTTGAAAGCTAGATTGGATTTGCCGGATATTTGTTCCTGGAAGGAACTACATGTAATGTCAAATGGAAAATCATTGTCTCCCGCATTCCGGTTGGATGCCCATGAAAATGACGAATTCTTTGACTGGATTAAGCATAGTGTCAAATTTCCCGATGGGTACGCATCTAATCTTCGTAATTGTGTCGATACTATTGAAGGCAAATTTTCAGGGATGAAATGTCATGATTGTCATGTCTTCATGCAAATACTATTCCCATTTGCCTTTAGAGACCTTCTGCCTAAAAACGTCCACGGAGCAATTGCAGGTACGTTTACATTATTTTATATATAAATAATCATAATTTCATGTATTATATGATATTAATTTTTTTTTATGTAGGGATTGGTGTTTTTTCCGAGATTTATGTACAAGATCATATACTGCAGACGCTATCCGAAATTTGGAGGAAAAAATACTAGTTCTCATTTGTAACTTAGAGAAAATATTTCCACCAGCGTTTTTCGATGTTATGGAGCATCTTCCTATTCACCTCCTAGAGAAGCAGCGCTTGAAGTACCTGTTCAGTACCGACGGATGTATCATTTTGAGAGATATATGTTCTACCTAAAGAAAAAAAGTTAAAAATCTTACCAGGGTTGAAGGTTCAATCGTCGCACAAAGTATTAATGAAGAAACATCTAACTTCGCCAGCTACTATTTTCCATCACAAGTTCAAACAAAAAATAGACGACCTGCATGACATGATGATGGAGGAGAAAAACCAAGCTATCCAGTGTATGTGCCAGAAGTATTTGTACAAATTGGACGTTTAAGTGGAAAAGGGAAGACGCGACGCCTATCAGAGGAGGAACACAATCACTTGCATTTGTATATTTTGAGAAATTGCGATGACATTTTGGATTATGAAAGGTACATTCAATTAAATTTTGTTTTTAATTGTTATTATAATTTATTGTTAATTATTTTGTTCATAATTAACAAGATATACATGCAATAAATACGTGTTCATTATTTAGATTACACAAAGAATGAGTTGGTCGAACTTGCAAGATGGTTGCATTTTTATATTAGTGTTACCACAATTATGTAATTTTCAATAATAGTTTCCTATAATTGACTACATCAATTATTTTGTAGGTTACTACAGGTCCTTCTACGGGGATAACGTTTCCCACGTAGTTAGTTGAGTTGGTGAGTGGTACTACATTTACAGCAAAATCTTATCCAATGTACTGCACTCGTGGATATGCTTTTAAGAGTCATCGCGAAGGAAACTCACAAACAACTTGTAATTATGGTGTATCACCTCAATTGGGAGAAATTGTATACAACGGTGTTCTTCGTGACATATTAGAAGTTCACTATCCAGGAATGATTGATTTGAGGTGTATTGTGTTCTACTGTGACTGGTGTGACCCTGTCATGGGTTAGTGTCAAGACGAATTCGATGTTATATCTGTCCACTCTTGTAAACGACATCTAAAATATGATCCTTTTACACTTTCATCACAAGCGGACTACGTTTGATACATTCGATATCCTCGTGTGAGGAACAAGAAAGATCCTTGGATTACAGTGACCTCAATTTATCCTTGAGGAATGGTATGTGGTATTACCGAACAAGACCCTATGTGATACAAGCCTTGATTCAAGGATGTATGCGCGTGGGCTGCTTGGAGAAGTTTAGGTGAGAAACTCGACCTTAGACTTCTTGGATAGGGGTTTTTGGGTTGGTATTCAATGGAAAGTTGAAGTGAACCACACGAGGGGTGATGAACCTCGTGATAAATGACAAACTTAGAGCTAGGAGGGCTGGTCTCAACTAGATTCTAAGCGCACAAGATTCTTGAGAGAAAACTTGTTGGGGAAAAAGTTCTATCTTTATTAATATCAAAAAGGTTGTCGAACTACAATGCTGGAAGGAGCCTTATTAATATGCTCGACAGCTTGACCTTCTAGGGTCGACTCAAACAAATAAAAGGAAAGTTTACAAAACTGCACAAAAGGAAAATATACAAAAGTGCATAACCAAAAAAGGACCTATTCCTAAAATGTTCTTGACTCAAAAATGTAAAGCAACTAGATCCTACCCTGCAAAACAGAAAGAGGCATATATTCGAATGTAAACTTACCTTAACTCACCTCACGGCCAAGAAATGGAAGGTGGCCGTCCTTGTGGCATGCACGCGCCTTGCTCCTAGTCTTCGACTTGGAGTAGGGTTAAATATCTTTGGGCCCTGACCTCTCTTGCCACTAAAGCCCAAGTCTCTGATGTTCCTTGTGTTGTTGAGAAGCCTTTGGACTCTAATTTGCTCTTATGGCCCATTGTCCTTAGCTGCTCTTCCTTTAGGAGCTTGTCGACCCATAAGCTGAATTTGTGGAAGAGTGCTCTTGATCTGCTTCTTGTCATTGCTCCTGGAGGTACCACTGGTGTAGATACTTCTTCTAGGTGCATGTCCTGGAGCTGGTAGCTCATTTGGTCCGAGTCTTCTTGTGTAGAAGTGGAAGTGCGCGTGTACTCGGCTGGATCGGCTGTACCGGCTGGATTGTGTGCGGTACTAGCCGGAATGACAAACTTAGAGCTAGGAGGGCTGGTCTCAACTAGATTCTAAGCGCACAAGATTCTTGAGAGAAAACTTGTTGGGGAAAAAGTTATATCTTTATTAATATCAAAAAGGTTGTCGAACTACAATGCTGGAAGGAGCCTTATTAATATGCTCGACAGCTTGACCTTCTAGGGTCGACTCAAACAAATAAAGGAAAGTTTACAAAAGTGCACAAAAGGAAAAAGATACAAAAGTGTATAACCGAAAAAGGACCTATTCCTAAAATGTTCTTGACTCAAAAATGTAAAGCAACTAGATCCTACCCTGCAAAACAGAAAGAGGCATATATTCGAATGTAAACTTACCTTAACTCACCTCAGCCAAGAAATGGAAGGTGGCCCCTTCTTGCATGCCGCGCTTTGCTCCTAGTCTTCGACTTGGAGTAGGGTTAAATATCTTTGGGCCTCTCTCTTGCCAAAAGCCCAAGTCTCTGATGTTCCTTGTGTTGTTGAGAGAAGCCTTTGGACTCTAATTTGCTCTTCTGGCCCATTGTCCTTAGCTGCTCTTCCTCTAGAGCTTGTCACCCATAAGCTGAATTTGTGGAAGAGTGCTCTTGATCTGCTTCTTGTCATTGCTCCTGGAGGTACCACTGGTGTAGATACTTCTTCTAGGTGCATGTCCTGGAGCTGGTAGCTCATTTGGTCCGAGTCCTCTTGTGTAGAAGTGGAAGTGTGCGTGTACTCGGCTGGATGGCCTGTACCGGCTGAATTGTGTGCGGTACTGGCCGGAATGACTTCAGGACCGCCCAAGTTGATCCCGGAGTCGGCGGTGTCATCAGGGGGACCGGCGGTGTCATTCACGTCCCCACCAAGTGTGCCGGAAGCTTGGGCCTCTCCGCCGGCGATGTTGACCGTCTGGTCCTATAGGTCGAGGGTCCGGCGGTACTGTCTGGTCCGGCAGGCGCGCCAGATGGTCCTGCTGTCTCGGGCAAGCTTCCTGGTTGGCCAGTCTGGTCTCCTGGCTGGATGTACGACCTGATGTCCTCATCATCCCCTCCCTCTTCAGTAGGTTTTGTCCTCAAAACTGGTTCATCTGCATGGAAAGGGGCTAAGTCAGTAACATTGAACGTATTGGATACATTAAACTCACCTGGTAGCTCGATCCGGTAGGCGTTGTTGTTGATCCTCTCGAGCACTCTGAATGGTCCATCTCCTCTTGGTGCTAGCTTGAAACTCCTTAGGTTTGGGAACCTCTCCTGCCGTAGGTGTAGCCACACCCAATCGCCTGGTTGAAAGATCACCTCCTTCTTCCTTTGTTGGCATGAGTCACGACTGTCCGGTCCTCTTCTCCAAGTTTTCTGCTACCTTCTGGTGTAACCTCCTTATGAACTCTGCTTTGGATGTCCGCTGAGGTTGGTCATCTCAGCTGGTGGCAGTGGTGTTTGCCCAAATGGGGTGAGAGGGTTGAAACCGTAGATACCACTTCAAATGGTGTCTTCTTGGTTGCTGAGTGCACGGCTCGGTTGTAGGCGAACTCAATGAATGGCAGGCACTCCACCCAAGTCTTTAGGTTCTTCCCTAGTGTAGTTCTGAGAAGAGTTGATAGTGTCCTGTTGACAACTTCAGTTTGGCCATCGGTTTGAGGATGGCAAGTGGTTGAGAAGAGTAGCTTCGTGCCTAGCTTTCTCCAAAGGGTCCTCCAGAAATGGCTGAGGAACTTGGTGTCCCTGTCTGATACGATGGTCCTTGGCACTCCATGAAGCCGTATTATCTCCCTGAAGAACAGCTCAGCTATTTGCGTGGCATCATTGACATTGGCACATGGGATGAAGTGTGCCATATTGGAGAATCTGTCCACCACTAGAAAGATTGCATCTTTGTGGTTGATCTTGGGCAGACCTAGAACAAAATCCATCGAGATGTCCACCCATGGATGTGTTGGTATGGGCAGTGGAAGATACAACCCGTGAGGTTGCACTCGGGACTTTGCCTTCTTGCAAGTGATGCATCTTGCACAATGTGCTTCTACTGTCCTCTTGATGTGTGGCTAGTAGAAGTGCTCCTTGACCACTGCTAGAGTCTTGTCGACACCAAAGTGGCCCATGAGTCCTCCTCCATGAGCTTCTCGGATGATAAGCTCCCTTAGTGATCCTTGTGGTATGCACAGCCTTCTTTCTCGAAACAAGAATCCCTCATGGATGTAGAATTTACCATGACCCCCTGTGCTACACTCCTTGTAGCTCTCAGCAAGGTCAGGATCATCCTTGTACAGATCCTTGATGTGCTCGAATCCTAGGACCTTTGCCTCCATGGTTGATATCAAGGCAAACCTCCTTGATAGTG
>JAENJI010000012.1:5849065-6002312 GCA_018901935.1 Pugionium cornutum | reverse complement strand
GCCCCTTTCCATGCAGATGAACCAGTTTTGAGGACAAAACCTACTGAAGAGGGAGGGAATGATGAGGACATCAGGTCATACATCCAGCCAGGAGACCAGACTGGCCGACCAGGAAGCTTGCCCGAGACAGCAGGACCATCTGGCACGTCTGCCGGACCAGACAGTACCGCCGGACCCTCGACCTATAGGACCAGACCGGTCAGCATCGCCGGCGGAGAGGCCCAAGCTTCCGGCACACTTGGTGGGGACGTGGATGACACCGCCGGTCCCTCTGGTGATGCCGCCAACTCCGGGATCAACTTGGCCGGTCCTCAAGGCATCCCGGCCAGTACCGCGCACAATCCAGCTGGTACAGCCGATCCAGCCGAGTACACGCGCATTTCCACTTCCACACAAGAGGACTCGGACCAAATGAGCTACCAGCTCCAGGACATGCACCTAGAAGAAGTATCTACACCAGTGGTACCTCAAGGAGCAATGACAAGAAGCAAATCAAGGGCACTCTTCCACAAATTCAGCTTATGGGTCGACAAGCTCCTAGAGGAAGATCATCTAAGAACAATGGGCCAGAAGAGCAAAGTAGAGTCCAAAGGCTTCTCAACAACACAGGGAACATCAGAGACTTGGGCTTTAGTGGCAGGAGAGGTCAGGGCCCAAAGATTTTTAACCCTACTCCAAGTCAAAGACTAGGAGCAAGGCGCGTGCATGCCACAAGGACGGCCACCTTCAATTTCTTGGCCGTGAGGTAAGTTAAGGTAAGTTTCAATTCGAATATATGCCTCTTTCTGTTTTGCAGGGTAGGATCTAGGTGCTTTACATTTTTGAGTCAAGAACATTTTAGGAATAGGTCCTTTTCGGTTATACACTTTTGTATCTTTTCCTTTTGTGCACTTTTGTAAACTTTCCTTTTCTTTGTTTGAGTCGACCCTAAAAGGTCAAGCTGTCGAGCATATTAATAAGGCTCCTTCCAGCATTGTAGTTCGACAACCTTTTGCTAATTAATAAAGATCGAATTTTCTTTACAAGTTATTCTCTCAAAGAAGCTTGTGCGCTTAGAACCTAGTTGAGACCAGCCCTCCTAGCTCTAAGTTTGTGATTTATCACGAGGTTCATCACCCCTCGTGTGGTTCACTTCACCCTTCCATCTTTACCAACCAGAAAACCCCCATCCAGAAGCCTAAGTTTGAGTTTCTCACCTAATCTTCTACAAACAGCCCACACGCATACATCCTTGAATCAAGGCTTGTATCATTTTGGTATCAGAGCTTAAAGCTCCTAAACCAGGTTGTTTCTATCCTTTGCTTGTTTTGTTTTGTGTTCTTGCATTAGTTTAAGTCGCATTCAAGAAAAATCAAAAAAATAACCTCAAACTCCAAACCGAGTGCATCTAGCCTCCTACGTGTATCACTAGGGTTTAGATTCACTTTTGCATTGTCATTCACGTTTTTCCTTTTTGTTTAATTCATATTTCCATTAATTTTAGGTTAAATTAAAAACAAAAAGAAAAGAAAAGAAAATAGGAAAATACCCAAAAGATTTCGAATTGGACAGCTAGCACAAGTTGTCTAGGAAGTTTCCTTTTTGCCTTTTATTCGAATTTCCTTTCCTTAGGATTTTTTCCTTTTTGCATTTTTTCAAACCCCTTATAAAAAGAAAACCCTCCTAACAATTTAGGAGCATCCTAACTTGTCTTCTTTCTTTGTAGCACACCATGGGAGAAGAGAATAGAGAAGCAGCCGAAGCCATGATGGCCATGTTCACCACACTCCAAACACAACTCGCATCCATAGGCGAGAGGTTGGAGCGCATGGAAAGACCGGTGAGATTCCAGGCCATAAGGCACGTGAGAGCTGAGCAAGACCGTCCTGAGGGTCCTCGGCACGAACAGGAGGAACCCCAGCCAGATGGAGATGAGGACACACAACCTCATAACTATCACCATAGACCGAGAGGACCTCCACGGCAACCAGAGGCAGAAGATGATGGCTTTGAGCCATATGGTCTTCACCAGAGACCAAGAATGCCTCCTAGACATCATGAGGATGGAGCTGAACACACCTACAACTGGGTAATTCATCCTGATGTTAAACTAACTCCTCCAAGTTTTGCAGGAAAAGTAGACCCCGAGGCTTACCTAGATTGGGAGAGGAGAATGGATCATATCTTTGATCACTACAACCAACCAGGACCTAGGAGAGTCTCAATGGCAGTTGCACAACTCACGGACAATGCCCTCATCTGGTGGGATCGTGAGGTATCTGACAGAAGGAGGAAGAGAATGAGGCCCGTAGACTCATGGGTCGACATGAAAGACCTCATGCGACAAAGGTTTGTTCCACCTTACTTTCATCGAGATTTGCAACGTCGTTTTCGTACTCTTAAGCATGGTACCAGATCAGTAGAAGAATACTATGAAGAGTTCGAGAAGCTAAGGAACAGATTGGAGGTCAATGATGATGAAGAAGCATTGATGGCACAATTCTTGGATGGACTCCAAGAAAGGATCAGCCGCAAGGTGGAAAGGCAAATCTACAATGACTTCAAAGACTTATTCCACCTATCTGTGCAAGCTGAGCAGCACATCAAACGTAAGAGCCAAGACATCCGCAGCAAGCCTAAGACACCTTGGGCACCAAGCAACATGCCCAAGCCTGTAGACAAAGGCAAGAGCATAGAGATCGAGTCAAGGTTCAAGAGCAAGCCTCCTGAACCCACCCGTTACTAGAGAGAGCCTAGTAAGTCTTCTAACCCTCAAAGATCACGTGACATAACTTGTTTCAAGTGCAGGGGACGTGGACACATCTCAAGAGAGTGCCCAAACAACCGAGTCATGCTGATTACAGAGGCAGGAGAGTATGAGTCCCAAGCTGAAGAGGACTATGAACCAGAAGGAGAGTACGGTGACATTGAGTACCCTGATGTGGGGGAAGTGCTGGTCACTAGACGTATCCTCAGTGCAATGGTGGATCCTTCAGAGACCATCCAAAGGGATAACATCTTCCACAGCCGTTGCACCATCAAGGGCAAGGTATGTAACTTCATCATAGATGGTGGTTCTTGCACTTATGTTGCTAGTGCTTATATGGTTGATAAGCTAGGTCTAGAGAAGACAAAGCATCCTCGACCATATAGACTGAGATGGCTCGATGACAAAGTGGAGCTAAAGATCCATGAACAAGTCATTGTACCATTCAGTGTGGGCAAGTACCAGGATCAAGTCGTGTGCGACGTGGTGCCCATGCAAGCTGGCCATCTTCTACTAGGAAGACCATGGCAGTTTGACAAAGAGACCAGGCATGATGGCCGAACCAATCTCTACACCTTCGTGCATGACAAGAGAAAGGTCAGCCTAGCTCCTCTTACACCTGCTCAGGTACACGAGCTACAACTCCAAATGAGTAAGGAAAAGAAACTTATCAAGTCTAATTTTCTTATTCAACCAAGCCATGTCCGGAGAGCTTTAGCCTCAAAGGATTTAATGTTACTAATGGTCTTCAAAGAAGTTTTGAGTGTAGAACAGGGACAGGTAGAGCTACCTCCTGAAGTAGCAACTCTCCCCAACAAATTCCAGGATGTATTTCCAGAGGAGATACCAGCAGGCTTGCCTCCTTTACGTGGCATAGAACACCAGATTGATCTAGTGCCCGGAGCAGCCCTGCCCAACCGGCCAGCCTACCGGATGAGTCCAGAGGAGTCCAAGGAGCTTGAGAAGCAAGTCAAGGAGCTCCTGGAGAAAGGATATGTTCGAGAAAGCCTCAGTCCATGTGTCGTACCAGTGCTACTAGTGCCCAAGAAGGATGGGACTTGGCGCATGTGCGTGGACTGCCGAGCTATCAACAACATCACAGTCAAGTACAGGCATCCAATACCACGACTGGATGACATGCTAGATGAGCTGAGTGGAGCCACGGTCTTCTCCAAGATAGACCTCAAAAGTGGATACCACCAGGTAAGAATGAAGGAAGGTGATGAGTGGAAGACTGCTTTCAAGACAAAGCAAGGACTCTACGAGTTGACAGTCATGCCATTCGGCTTGACTAATGCCCCAAGCACCTTCATGCGCCTTATGAACCAAGTTCTTAGGGCATACATCAGTAAGTTTGTGGTAGTTTACTTTGATGATATACTAGTTTATAGTAAGTGCCTACGGGAACACCTCACACATCTTGAGATGGTACTTAAAACCCTTCGACAAGAAGAGCTTTATGCCAATCTCAAGAAGTGCACCTTTTCTACTGATAAACTTGTCTTTTAGGTTTTGTTGTAAGTTCACAGGGCCTACAGGTTGATGAGGAAAAGATTCGAGCCATACAAGAATGGCCAACACCAGGCAACATCAGCCAAGTGAGGAGCTTCCACGGACTGGCCAGCTTCTATAGGAGATTCGTGCCCAACTTCAGCAGTATTGCCTCACCACTGACGGCAGTAGTGAAGAAGAACGTGGGATTCAGTTGGGGAGAAGCTCAGGAGAAGGCATTCAAGGCCTTGAAGGACAGCCTTACACACGCACCAGTGTTAGTCCTTCCCGACTTCAACAAGACGTTTGAAGTGGAGTGTGATGCCTCTGGAATAGGCATAGGAGCAGTGCTAACCCAAAGAGGGAGACCAGTGGCATACTTCAGTGAAAAGCTAGGTGGTGCCTCACTGAACTACCCCACTTATGACAAGGAGCTCTATGCCCTTGTCCGAGCATTGGAGACTTGGCAGCACTACTTGCTGTCCAAGGAGTTTGTGATCCACACTGATCATGAGACTCTCAAACACCT
Organism: Pugionium cornutum; assembly: GCA_018901935.1. Taxonomy (NCBI): domain Eukaryota; kingdom Viridiplantae; phylum Streptophyta; class Magnoliopsida; order Brassicales; family Brassicaceae; genus Pugionium; species Pugionium cornutum. Next base: position 5,997,546 of record JAENJI010000012.1, on the reverse strand, counting down.
CAGAGGGCAAACCAATCTCAAGAGGAGACATGCCAGGTGGATGGAGTTCATAGAGACCTTCCCGTACGTCATCAAGTACAAGAAGGGCAAATATAATGTGGTAGCCGATGCACTATCAAGGAGGTTTGCCTTGATATCAACCATGGAGGCAAAGGTCCTAGGATTCGAGCACATCAAGGATCTATACACGGATGATCCTGACTTTGCTGAGAGCTACAAGGAGTGTGGCACAGGGAGTCATGGCAAATTCTACATCCATGAGGGATTCTTGTTCCGAGAAAGAAGGCTGTGCATACCACAAGGATCATTAAGGGAGCTTATCATCCGAGAAGCTCATGGAGGAGGACTCATGGGCCACTTTGGTGTCGACAAGACTCTAGCAGTGATCAAGGAGCACTTCTACTGGCCACACATCAAGAGGACAGTAGAAGCACATTGTGCAAGATGCACCACTTGCAAGAAGGCAAAGTCCCGAGTGCAACCTCACGGGTTGTATCTCCCACTGCCCATACCAACACATCCATGGGTGGACATCTCGATGGATTTTGTTCTAGGTCTGCCTAAGATCAACCACAAAGATGCAATCTTTGTAGTGGTGGACAGGTTCTCCAAGATGGCACACTTCATCCCATGTGCCAATGTCAATGATGCCACACAAACAGCTGAGCTGTTCTTCAGGGAGATAGTACGGCTTCATGGAGTGCCAAGGACAATCGTATCAGACAGGGACACCAAGTTCCTCAGCCATTTCTGGAGGACCCTTTGAGAAAGCTAGGCACGAAGCTACTCTTCTCTACCACCTGCCATCCTCAAACCGATGGCCAAACTGAAGTTGTCAACAGGACACTATCAACTCTTCTCAGAACTACACTAGGGAAGAACCTAAAGACTTGGGTGGAGTGCCTGCCATTCATAGAGTTTGCTTACAACCGAGCTGTGCACTCAGCAACCAAGAAGACACTATTTGAAGTAGTATATGGCTTCAACCCTCTCACCCCATTGGAGCAAACGCCACTACCACCAGCTGAGATGACCAACCTCAACGGAGCATCCAAGGCAGAGTTCATAAGGAGATTACACCAGAAGGTAGCAGAAAACTTGGAGAAGAGGACCAGACAGTACGTGACTCATGCCAACAAAGGAAGAAAGGAGGTGATCTTTCAACCAGGCGATTGGGTGTGGCTACACCCACGGCAGGAGAGGTTCCCAAACCTAAGGAGTTACAAGCTAGCACCAAGAGGAGATGGACCATTCAGAGTGCTCGAGAGGATCAACAACAACGCCTACCGGATCGAGCTTCCAGGTGAGTTTAATGTGTCCAATACGCTCAATGTTACTGACTTGGCCCCTTTCCATGCAGATGATCCAGTTTTGAGGACAAAACCTACTGAAGAGGGAGGGAATGATGAGGACATCAGGTCATACATCCAGCCAGGAGACCAGACTGGCCGACCAGGAAGCTTGCCCGAGACAGCAGGACCATCTGGCGCGCCTGCCGGACCAGACAGTACCGCCGGACCCTCGACCTATAGGACCAGACCGGTCAACATCGCCGGCGGAGAGGCCCAAGCTTCCGGCACACTTGGTGGGGACGTGGATGACACCGCCGGTCCCTCTGGTGATGCCGCCAACTCCGGGATCAACTTGGCCGGTCCTCAAGGCATCCCGGCCAGTACCGCGCACAATCCAGCCGGTACAGCCGATCCAGCCGAGTACACGCGCATTTCCACTTCCACACAAGAGGACTCGGACCAAATGAGCTACCAGCTCCAGGACATGCACATAGAAGAAGTATCTACACCAGTGGTACCTCAAGGAGCAATGACAAGAAGCATATCAAGGACACTCTTCCACAAATTCAGCTTATGGGTTGACAAGCTCCTAGAGGAAGATCATCTAAGGACAATGGGCCAGAAGAGCAAAGTAGAGTCCAAAGGCTTCTCAACAACACAAGGAACATCAGAGACTTGGGATTTAGTGGCAAGAGAGGTCAGGGCCCAAAGATTTGTAACCCTACTCCAAGTCGAAGACTAGGAGCAAGGCGCGTGCATGCCACAAGGACGGCCACCTTCCATTTCTTGGCCGTGAGGTGAGTTAAGGTAAGTTTACATTCGAAAATATGCCTCTTTCTGTTTTGCAGGGTAGGATCTAGTTGCTTTACATTTTGAGTCAAGAACATTTTAGGAATAGGTCCTTTTTCGGTTATGCACTTTTGTATCTTTTCCATTTGTGCACTTTTGTAAACTTTTCTTTTCTTTATTTGAGTCGACCCTAGAAGGTCAAGCTGTCGAGCATAATAATAAGGCTCCTTCCAGCATTGTAGTTCGACAACCTTTTTGCTAATTAATAAAGATCGAATTTTCTTTACAAGTTATTCTCTCAAAGAAGCTTGTGCGCTTAGAACCTAGTTGAGACCAGCCCTCCTAGCTCTAAGTTTGTGATTTATCACGAGGTTCATCACCCCTCGTGTGGTTCACTTCACCCTTCCATCTTTTACCAACCAGAAAACCCCCATCCAGAAGCCTAAGGTTGTGTTTCTCACCTAATCTTCTACAAACAGCCCACGCGCATACATCCTTGAATCAAGGCTTGTATCATTTTGGTATCAGAGCATTCTGAATCAAGAGTTAGGAATCAAGAGTTAGGAACAATTTACGGCCGAAATGTCAAGTTGATCGGCCTGTTAAACTGATCACTTTAAATTCATCGTTGGTGCTCACTAAAAAAACGGTTATAAATAAAGCATAATGCATGACATCAAGCAGTATGGATGGATTGGATTATTTGGAAGCCTTGTCGTCTCTATTTTTGTCTCAAATTTTGTCAAAATATAAATAATTGATATAGCTTAACGTGGATATTAGATTCATGTCATTCTGAGCTCTAAATCAAGAGTTACGGACGATTTAGTGCGGACATGTCAAGTTGATCAGCTAGTTAAAGTGATCATGCACAACTGATCATTGGTGCTCATTAACTAAAGGCTTATAAATGAAGCCTAAAGAATGGCATCATACAGTTTAGGATAGATGTGATTACTTGTACGCTTTGTCGTCTCTAATTATGTCTCAAATTTTGTCAAAATATAGAACATTTATCTAGCTTAACCTGGGAATTTGATTTGTGTCATTATGAGCTAAAATCCAGAGGTAGGGATGATTTATAGAGGACATGTCAAGTTGATCAGCTAGTTTATATGATTATTTTAAACTGATCAATGGTACTCATTGAGTAAAGGCTTATAAATGAAACATAATATATGGCATCAAACAGTTTTTGATAGTTTGCATTACTTGGATGCTTTTTCGTATCTATTTAATGCGGACATGTCAAATTGATCGGCCAGTTAAAGTGATCATTCTAAATTGATCATTGATGCTCTTTAAGTAAAGGCTTATATATGAAGCATAAAGCATGTCATCACGAAATTGGGGATAGATTGGATTACTTGGACGCATTATTGTCTCTATTTCTGTCTCAAATTTTGTGACAATATAGAAAATTGAGCTAGCTTAACGTCGGCATTCAATTGGTGTTATTCTAAGCTCTAAATCAAAAGTTATAGACGATTTAGTGCGGACATGTCAAGTAGATCGGCCAGTTAAATTTATCATTCTAAACTGGTCATTGGTGCTCCACAAGTAAAGGCTTATAAACGAAGCATAAAGCATGACATCACGCAGTTTGGGAAAGATTGGATTAATTGGACGCTTTGTCATCTCTATTTATGTGTCAAATTTTATCAAATATAGAAAATTTAGCAAGTTAAACGTGGGCATTGATTCGTATCATTCTGAGCTCAAAATCAAAAGTTTACGGAAAATTTAGTGCGCCACATCAAGGTTATCAGCATGTTAATATGATTATTCTAAACTTATCATTGGTGCTCATTGAGTAAAGGTTTATAAATTAAGCATAATGCATGACATCACACAGTTTTGGATAGAATGGATTACCTAGACTCTTTTTCGTCTCTATTTCTGTCTCAAATTTTGTTAAAATAAAGAAAATTTATCTAGCTTATCGTGTGCATTGGATTCGTGTCATTCTGAGCGCAAAATCAAAAGTTACTGACGATTTAGTGTGGATATATCAAGTTCATCATCCAGTTAATATGATTATTCTAAATTGATAATTGGTGCTAATTGAGTAAAGGCTTATAAATGAAGCATAATGCATGGCACCACACAGTTTTGGATAGATTGGATTACTTGGATGCTTTGTCATATGTATTTTTGTCTCAAATTCAGTTACAATAGAAAATTGAGCTAGCTTAACGTGGATATTGGATTTTTGTCATTCGGAGCTGTAAATCAAAATTTACGAACGATTTGTTGCGGACATGTCAAGTTGATCGGCCGCTTAATGTTATCATTCTAAACTGGTCATTGGTGCTCCATAAATAAAGGCTTATAAATGAACCATATTGCATGACATCACGCAGTTTGGGAAAGATTGAATTACTTGGACACTTTGTCATCTCTATTTCTGTCTCAAATTTTGTCAAAATATAGAAAATTTAGCAAGCTTAACGTGGGCATTGATTCATATCATTTTGAGCTCAAAATCAAAAGTTTACGGGCAATTTAGTGCGCCACGTCAAGTTGATCGGCCAGTTAATATAATTATTCTAAACTGATCAATGGTGGTCATTGAGTAAAGGTTTATAAATGAAGCATAATGCATGGCATCACACAGTTTTGGATAGATTGGATTACTTGGATGCTTTGTGTCGTCTCTATTTTTGTCTCAAATTTTGTTAAAATATAAAAAAATTATCTAGGTTAATGTGGGCATTGGATTCGTGTCATTCATAGCACGAAATCAAAAGTTACTGACGATTTAGTGTGGACATGTCAATTTCATCGGCCAGTTAATATGATTATTCTAAATTGATAATTGGTGCTCATTGAATAAAGGCTTACAAATGAAGCATAATGCATGGTATCACACAGTTTTGGATAGATTGGAATAGTTGGACGCTTTGTCGTATATATTTCTATCTCAAACTTTGTTATAATATAGAAACTTGAGCTAGCTTAACGTCGGTATTGAATTTGTGTCATTATGAGCTCTAAATCAAAGTTAAAAACGATTTACTGTGGACATGTAAGTTTATCCGCCAGTTAAAGTAATCATTCTAAACTAATCATTGGAGCTCATTAAGTAAAGGCTTATAAATGAAGCACAAAGAATGGCATCACGTAGTTTGGGAGAGATTGGATTACCTAAACACTTTTTCGTCTATTTCTTTCTCAAATTTTGCCACAATATAGAAAATTGAGCTAGTTTAACGTGGGCATTGGATTCGAGTCATTCTGAGCTCTAAATCAAAAATTACGGATGATTTGGTGCAGACATATGAAGTTAATTGACCAGTTAAGATGATTATTCTAAACTGATTAATGGTGCTGATTGAGTAAAGGCTTATAAATAAAGCATAAAGCATGACATCATGCATTTTGGGATAGATTAGATTACTTGGACGCTTTGTTGTCTGTATTTATGTCTGAAATTTTGCAAAATATTATAATTTTTGCTAGCTGAACCTGGGCATTGGATTCGTGTCATTCTGAGCTCAAAATTAAAAGTTACGGATGATTTAGTGCAAACATGTCAAATTGATCGGCCTGTTAATACGATTATTTTAACCTGATCATTGGTGCTCATTGAGTAAATGCTTCTAACTGAAGCATAATACATGGCATATCACAGTTTTGGATTTATTGGATTACCTGGACGCTTTGTGAACTTTATTTCTGTCTCAAAATTTTTAATATATAGAAAATTTAGCTAGCTTAACGTGGGCATTGGATTCGTGTCATTTTGAGCTCTAAATCAAAAATTACAGACGATTTAGTGTGGACATGTCACGTTGATCGGCCAAATAATATGATTATTCTAAACCGATCATTGGTGCTCATTCCGTAAAGGCTTCTAAATGAAGCATAGTGCATGGCATCACACAGTTTTGGATTTATTGGATTACTTGCACGCTTTGTCGTATCTATTTCTATCTCAAAATTTGTTACAGTATATAAAATTGAGCAAGCTTAACGTAGCATTGGATTCGTGTCATTCTAAGCTCTAAATCAAAAGTTATGGACGATTTAGAGTGGACATGTAAAATTGATCGGTCAGCTAAAGTGATCATTCTCAACCGTTCGTTGGTGCTCTTTAATTAAGGGCTTATAAATGATAGTTTAAGATAGATTGGATTACTTGGACATTTTTTCGTCTCTGTTTCACTTTCAAATTTTGTTAGAATATAGAAATTTTAGCTAGCTTAACGTGGGCATTGGATTCATGTCATTCTGACCTCAAAATCAAAAGTTATGGACGATTTTTTGCGGACATGTCAAGTTGATCGGCCAGTTAGTATGATTATTCAAAACTGATGATTGGTTCTCATTGAGTAAAGGATTCTAAATGAAGCATAATGCATTGCATCACACAGTTTTGGATAGATTGGATTCCGTGTTTGCTTTGTCGTATTTATTTTTGTCTCAAATTTTGTTACAATATAGAAAATTGAGCTAGCTTTACGCGGGCATTGGATTCGTGTCATTCCGAGCTCTAATTCAAAAATTACACACGATTTAGTGCGTACATGTCAATTGATCGCCCACTTAAAGTTATCATTCAAAACTTGTCATTGGTGCTCTTTAAGTAAAGGCTTATAAATGAATCATAAAGCGGGCACCACGCAGTTTGAGAAAGATTCGATTAGTTGGACGCTTTGTCGTATGTATTTCTGTCTCAAATTTTGAAAAAATTTAGAAAATTTAGCTGGCTTAATGCGTGCACTGATTCTTATCATTCTGAACCCAAAATCAAAAGTTACGGACGATTTAGTGCGGCATATCAAGTTGATCGACCAGTTAATATGATTATTCTCAACTGATCATTGGTGCTCATTGAGTAAAGGCTTATAAATGAAGCATAATGCATGGCATCACAAAGTTTTGGATATATTGGATGACTTGGACGCTTTGTCTTGTCTATTTCTGTCTCAATATTTGTTAAAATATCAAAAATTTATCTAGCTTAACGTGAGTATTGGATACGTGCCATTCTGAGCTCAAAATCAAAAGTTACTGACGATTTAGTGCGGACATGTCAAGTTCATCGGTCAGTTAATATGATAATTCTAAATTGGTCATTGGTGCTCATTGAATAAAGGCTTATAAATGAAGGATAATGCATGGCATGAAAACGTTTTGGATAGATTGGAATACTTGGATGATTTGTCGTATGTATAATTTTGTCTCAAATTTTGTTACAATGTAGAAAGTTGAGGTAGCTTAAGGTGGGCTTTGGATTTGTGTCATTCTACATTCTAAATCAAAGTTATGGGCAATTTAGTGCGGACAAGCCAAGTTGATCGGCCAATTATATTAATCATTCTAAACTGATCATTGGAGCTCATTAAGTAAAGGCTTATAAATGAAGCATACAACATTGCATCACGCAGTTTGGGATAGATTGGATTAGTTGGACGCTTTGTAGTCTCTATTTCTGTCTCAAATTTTGTCAGAATATAGAAAATTAAGCAAGCTTAACGTGCGCATTTGATTCGTGTCATTCTGAGCTCAAAATCCAAAGTTACCGACGATTTACAGTGGACATGTCAAGTTGATCGGCCAGTTAATATGGTCACTCAAAACTGATCATTTCTGCTCATTGAGTAAAGACTTCTAAATGAAGCATAATGCATGCCATAACACAGTTTTGGATATATTTGATTACTTTGATGCTTTGTCGTATCTATTTTTGTCTCAAATTTTGTTATAATATAGAAAATTAAGCTAGCTTAACGTTGGTATTGGATTCGTGTCATTCTCAGCTCTAAATAAAAAGTTATGGATAATTTAGTGCAGACATGTCAAGTTGATCGGCTAGTTAATATGTTTATTTTAACTTATCGTTGGTTCCTATTCAGAAAGACTTCAAAATGAAGCATAATGCATGGTATCACATAGTTTAGGATATATTAGATTATATGGACGCTTTGTCATATCTATTTCTGTCTCAAATTTGGTTACAATAAAGAAAATTGAGCTTGCTTAACGTGGATATAGGATTTTAGTCAATATGAGCTCTAAATCAAAACTGACAGACGATTCAGTGCACACATCTCATGTTGATCGACCATTTAAAGTTATTATTCTAAACTGATCATTGGTGCTCTTTAAGTAAAGGCTTAATAATGAAGCATACAACATTGCATCATGCAGTTTGGGATAGATTGGATTACTTGAATGCTTTTTCATTTCTATTTCTGTCTCAAATTTTGTCAAAATATGGAAATTAAGCAAGCTTAACGTGTGCATTGGATTCGTCTCATTCGGAGATCAAAATCAAAAGTTACGGATGATTTACAGCGGATATGTCAAGTTGATCTGCCAGTCAATATGATTATTCTAAACTGATCATTGGTACTCATAGAGTAAAGACTTCTAAATGAAGCATAATGCATGGCATCACACAATTTCGGATATATTTGATTACTTTGACTTTTGTCATATCTATTTTTGTCTCAAATTCTGTTACAATATAGAAAAGTAAGTTATATTAACGTGGGCATTGGATTTGTGTCATTCCGATCTCTAAATCAAAAGTTACGGACGATTTAGTGCGGACATGTCAAGTTGATCGGCCAGTTAATATGACTATTCTAAACTGATCATTGGTGCTCATTGACTAAAGTCTTATAAATGAAGCATAATGCATGACATCGTTCAGTTTGGAATAGATTGAATTATTTGTACGCTTTGTCGCATCTAGTTTTGTCTAGAATTTTGTCACAATATAAAAAATTGGATAGCTTAACGTGGGCATTGGATTCATATCATTCCGAGCTCAAAATCAAAAGTTATGGATTATTTAGTGTGGACAGGTCAAGTCGATCGGCTAGTAAATATGATTATTCTAAAATAAGAATTGGTCCTCATTGAGTAAAGTCTTATAAATGAATCATAATACTTGGCATTACACAGTTTTAAATAGATTGGATTACTTGGATGCTTTGTCGTATCTATTTGTGTCTCAAATCTCGTTACAATGTAGAAAGATGAGCTCGCTTAACGTGGACATTGGAATTGTATCATTCTGAGCTCTAAATCAAAACTTACGGAAGATTTAGTGGAGACATATCAAGTTGATCGGCCATTTGGAGTTATTATTCTAAACTGATCATTGGTGCTCTTTAAGTAAAGGCTTATTAATGAAGCATACAACATTGCATCATGCAGTTTGGGATAGATCAGATTACTTGAATACTTTGTCATCTCATTTTCTGTCTCAAACTCTGTCAAAATATGGAAATTAAGCAAGCTTAACGTGTGGATAGGATTCGTCTCATTCGGAGCTCAAAATCCAAAGTTACAGACGATTTAGAGTGGATATTTCAAGTTGATCTGCCAGTCAATATGATTATTCTAAACTGATCATTGGTGCTCATTGAGTAAAGACTTCTAAATGAAGCATAATGCATGGCATCACACAATTTTGAATATATTTGATTGCTTGGACTTTTGTCATATCTATTTTTGTCTCAAATTCTGTTACAATATAGAAAAGTAAGTTATATAGTAATGTGGGCATTGGATTTGTGTCATTCTGAGCTCTAAATAAAAAGTTACGGACGATATAATGCGGACATACCAAGTTTATCGGCCAGTTAGTATGATTATTCTAAACTGATCATTGGTTCTCATTGAGTAAAGGGTTCTAAATGAAGCATAATGCATGGCATCACATAGTTTTGGATATATTGGATAACTTGGATGCTTTGTCATATCTATTTCAGTGTCAAATTTTGTTACATTATAGAAAATTAAGCTAGCTTAATGTGGGCTTTGTATTCATGTCATTCTGTGATCTAAATTAAAAGGTATGGACGATTTACTAGGGACATGTAAAATTGATCGGCCAGTTAAAGTGATCATTGGTGCTCATTGAGTAAAGCCTTATAAATGAAGCATAAAGCATGGATCACGTAGTTTGGGATAGATGGGATTAATTGGACGCTTTGTCGTCTCTATTTCTGCCTCAAAATTAGTCACAATATAGAAAATCAAGAAGGTTAACGTGGGCATTGCATTCATGTCATACTGAGCTCTAAATCAAGAGTTATAGACAATTTAGTGTAGACAAGTCAAGTTGATCGACTAGTTAAAGTGATCATTCTAAACTGATAATTGGTGCTCATTAAGTAAAAGCTTATAAATGAACTATAAAGCACGACGTCACGCAGTTTGAGATAGATTGGATTACGTGGATGCTTTTTCGTCTCTATTTCTGTTTTAAATTTTGCAAAATATAGAAAATTTAGCTAGCTTAACGTGGGCATTGGATTTGTGTCAATCTGATCTCTAAATCAAAAGTTACGGACGATTTAGTGCGGACATGTCAAGTTGATCGGCCAGTTAATATGACTATTCTAAACTGATCATTGGTGCTCATTGACTAAAGTCTTATAAATGAAGCATAATGCATGACATCGTTCAGTTTGGGATAGATTGAATTATTTGTACGCTTTGTCGTATCTAGTTTTGTCTGCAATTTTGTCACAATATAAAAAATTGAATAGCTTAACGTGTGCATTGGATTCATATCATTCCGAGCTCAAAACCAAAAGTAATGGGTGATTTAGTGTGGACAGGTCAAGTCGATCGGCTAGTAAATATGATTATTCTAAAATAAGAATTGGTCCTCGTTGAGTAAAGTCTTATAAATGAATCATAATGCATGGCATTACACAGTTTTAGATAGATTGGATTACTTGGACGCTTTGTCATATATATTTGTGTCTCAAATATTGTTACAATGTAGAAAGATGAGCTCGCTTAACGTGGACATCGGAATTGTATCATTCTGAGCTCTAAATCAAAACTTACGGAAGATTTAGTGGAGACATATCAAGTTGATCAGCTATTTAGAGTTATTATTCTAAACTGATCATTGGTGCTCTTTAAGTAAAGGCTTATTAATGAAGCATACAACATTGCATCATGCAGTTTGGGATAGATCGGATTACTTGAATACTTTGTCATCTCATTTTCTGTCTCAAATTCTGTCAAAATATGGAAATTAAGCAAGCTTAACGTGTGCATAGGATTCGTCTCATTCGGAGCTAAAATCCAAAGTTACGGACGATTTAGAGCGGATATGTCAAGTTGATCTGCCAGTCAATATGATTATTCTAAACTGATCATTGGTGCTCATTGAGTAAAGACTTATAAATGAAGCATAATGCATGGCATCACACAATTTTGAATATATTTGATTGCTCGGACTTTTGTCATATCTATTTTTGTCTCAAATTCTGTTACAATATAGAAAAGTAAGTTATATTAGCGTGGGCATTGGATTTGTGTCATTCTGAGCTCAAAATAAAAAGTTACGGACGATATAATGCGGACATATCAAGTTTATCGGCCAGTTAATATGATTATCCTAAACTGATCATTGGTTCTCATTGAGTAAAGGGTTCTAAATGAAGCATAATGCATGGCATCACATAGTTTTGGATATATTGGATAACTTGGATGCTTTGTCATATCTATTTCTGTGTTAAATTTTGTTACATAATAGAAAATTAAGCTAGCTTAATGTGGGCTTTGTATTCATGTCATTCTGAGATCTAAATTAAAAGGCACGGACGATTTACTATGGACATGTCAAGTTGATCGGCCAGTTAAAGTGATCATTGGTGCTCATTGAGTAAAGCCTTATAAATGAAGCATAAAGCATGGATCACGTAGTTTGGGATAGATGGGATTAATTGGACGCTTTGTCGTCTCTATTTCTATCTGAAAAGTACTCACAATATAGAAAATCAAGAAGGTTAACGTGGGCATTGCATTCATGTCATACTGAGCTCGAAATCAAGAGTTATAGACAATTTAGTGTAGACAAGTCAAGTTGATCGACTAGTTAAAGTGATCATTCTAAACTGATCATTGGTGCTCATTAAGTAAAAGCTTATAAATGAACTATAAAGCATAACATCACGCAGTTTGAGATAGATTGGATTATGTGGATGCTTTTTAGTCTCTATTTCTGTTTTAAATTTTGCAAAATATAGAAAACTTAGCTAGATTAACGTGGGCATTGGATTTGTGTCATTCTGAGCTCTAAATCAAAAGTTACGGATGATTTAGTGCGGACATGTCAAGTTGATCGGCCAGTTAATATGACTATTCTCAACTGATCATTGGTGCTCTTTGACTAAAGTCTTAAAAATGAAGTGTAATTCATGACATCGTTCAGTTTGGGATAGATTGAATTATTTGTACGCTTTGTCGTATCTAGTTTTGTCTCCAATTTTTGTCACAATGTAAAAAATTGAATAGCTTAACGTGGGCATTGGATTCGTATCATTCCGAGCTCAAAATCAAAAGTTATGGATGATTTAGTGTGGACAGGTCAAGTCGATCGGCTAGTTAATATGATTATTCTAAAATGAGAAAGTGTGCTCGTTGAGTAAAGGCTTATCAATGAATCATAATGCATGGCATTACACAGTTTTAGATAGATTGGATTACTTGGACGCTTTGTCGTATCTATTTGTCTCTCAAATATTGTTACAATGTAGAAAAATGAGCTCGCTTAACGTGGACATTGGAATTGTATCATTCTGAGCTCTAAACCAAAACTTATGGAAGATTTAGTGGAGACATATCAAGTTGATCGGCCATTTAGAGTTATTATTCTAAACTGATCATTGTTGCTCTTTAAGTAAAGGCTTATTAATGACGCATACAACATTGCATCATGCAGTTTGGGATAGATCGGATTACTTGAATACTTTGTCATCTCATTTTCTGTCTCAAATTCTGTCAAAATATGGAAATTAAGCAACCTTAACGTGTGCATAGGATTCGTCTCATTCGGGGCTCAAAATCCAAAGTTACGGACGATTTAGAGCGGATATGTCAAGTTGATCTGCCAGTCAATATGATTATTCTAAACTGATCATTGGTGCTCATTGAGTAAAGACTTATAAATGAAGCATAATGCATGGCATCACACAATTTTGAATATATTTGATTGCTTGGACTTTTGTCATATCTATTTTTGTCTCAAATTCTGTTACAATATAGATAAGTAAATTATATTAACGTGGGCATTGGATTTGTGTCATTCTGAGCTCTAAATAAAAAGTTACAGACGATTTAATGCGGACATATCAAGTTTATCGGCCAGTTAATATGATTATTCTAAACTGATCATTAGTTCTCATTGAGTAAATGGTTCTAAATGAAGCATAATGCATGGCATCACATATTTTTGGATATATTGGATAACTTGGATGCTTTGTCATACCTATTTCTGTGTCAAATTTTGTTACATTATAGAAAATTAAGCTACCTTAATGTGGGCTTTGTATTCATGTCATTCTGAGATCTAAATTAAAAGGTACAGACGATTTACTAGGGACATGTCAATTTGATCGGCCAGTTAAAGTGATCATTGGTGCTCATTGAGTAAAGCCTTATAAATGAAGCATAAAGCATGGATCACGTTGTTTGGGATAGATGGGATTAATTGGACGCTTTGTCGTCTCTATTTCTGTCTCAAAATTAGTCACAATATAGAAAATCAAGAAGGTTTACGTGGGCATTGCATTCATGTCATACTGACCTCCAAATCAAGAGTGATAGACAATTTAGTGTAGACAAGTCAAGTTGCTCGACTAGTTAAAGTGATCATTCTAAATTGATCATTGGGGCTCATTAAGTAAAAGTTTATAAATGAACTATAAAGCACGACATCACGCAGTTTGAGATAGACTGGATTACGTGGATGCTTTTTCGTCTCTATTTCTGTTTTAAATTTTGCAAAGTATAGAAAATTAAGCTAGCTTAACGTGGGCATTGGATTTGTGTCATTTTGAGCTCTAAATCGAAAGTTACGGACGATTTAGTGCGGACATGTCAAGTTGATCGGCCAGTTAATATGACTATACTAAACTGATCATTGGTGCTCTTTGACCAAAGTCTTATAAATGAAGCATAATGCATGACATCGTTCAGTTTGGGATAGATTGAATTATTTGTATGCTTTGTCGGATCTAGTTTTGTCTACAATATTGTCACAATATAAAAAAATTGAATAGCTTCATGTGGGCATTGGATTCATATCATTCCGAGCTCAAAATCAAAAGTTATGGTTGATTTAGTGTGGACAGGTCAAGTCGATCGGCTAGTTAATATGATTATTCTAAAATGAGAATGGGTCCTCGTTGAGTAAAGTCTTATAAATGAATCATAATGCATGGCATTTCAAAGTTTTAGATAGATTGGATTACTTGGACGCTTTGTTGTATCTATTTGTGTCTCAAATATTGTTTCAATGTAGAAAAATGAGCTCGCTTAACATGGACATTGGAATTGTATCATTCTGAGCTCTAAATCAAAACTTACGGAAAATTTAGTGGAGACATATCAAGTTGATCGGCCATTTATAGTTATTATTCTTAACTGATCATTGGTGATCTTTAAGTAAAGGCTTATTAATGAAGCATACAACATTTCATCATGCAGTTTGGGATAGATATGATTACTTGAATACTTTGTCATCTCATTTTCTGTCTCAAATTTTGTCAAAATATGGAAATTAAGCAAGCTTAACGTGTGCATTGGATTCGTCTCATTCGGAGCTCAAAATCCAAAGTTACGGATGATTTACAGCGGATATGTCAAGTTGATCTACCAGTCAATATGATTATTCTAAACTGATCATTGGTGCTCATTGAGTAAAGACTTCTAAATGAAGCATAATGCATGGCATCACACAATTTTGAATATATTTGATTTCTTGGACTTTTGTCATATCTATTTTTGTCTCAAATTCTGTTACAATATAGAGAAGTAAATTATATTAACGTGGGCATTGGATTTGTGTCATTCTGAGCTCTAAATAAAACGTTACGGACGATTTAATGCGGACATATCAAGTTTATTAGCCAGTTAATATGATTATTGTAAACTGATCATTGGTTCTCATTGAGTAAAGGGTTCTAAATGAAGCATAATGCATGGCATCACATAGTTTTGGATATATTGGATAACTTGGATGCTTTGTCATATCTATTTCTGTGTCAAATTTTGTTACATTATAAAAAATTAAGCTAGCTTAATATGGGCTTTGTATTCATGTCATTCTGAGATCTAAATTAAAAGGTACAGACGATTTACTAGGGACATGTCAAGTTGATCGGCCAGTTAAAGTGATCATTGGTGCTCATTGAGTAAAGCCTTATAAATGAAGCATAGACCATGGATCACGTAATTTGGGATAGATGGGATTAATTGGATATTTTGTCGTTTCTATTTCTGTCTCAAAATTTGTCACAATATAGAAAATCAAGAAAGGTTAACGTGGGCATTGCATTAATGTCATACTGAGCTCTAAATCAAGAGTTATAGAAAATTTAGTGTAGACAAGTCAAGTTGATCGACTAGTTAAAGTGATCGTTCTAAACTGATCATTGGTGCTCATTAAGTAAAAGATTATAAATGAACTATAAAGCGTGACATCACGCAGTTTGAGATAGATTGGATTATGTGGATGCTTTTTAGTCTCTATTTCTGTTTTAAATTTTGCAAAATATAGAAAATTTAGCTAGCTTAACGTGGGCATTGGATTTGTATCATTCTGAGCTCTAAATAAAAAGTTACGGACGATTTAGTGCGGACATGTCAAGTTGATCGGCCAGTTAATATGACTATTCTAAACTGATCATTGGTGCTCTTTGACTAAAGTCTTATAAATGAAGCATAATGCATGACATAGTTCAGTTCGGGATAGATTGAATTATTTGTACGCTTTGTCGTTTCTAGTTTTGTCTCCAATTTTGTCGCAATATAAAAAATTGAATAGCTTAACGTGGGCATTGGATTCGTATCATTCCGAGCTCAAAATCAAAAGTTATGGATGATTTAGTATGGACAGGTCAAGTCGATCGGCTAGTTAATATGATTATTCTAGAATGAGAATTGCTGCTCGTTGAGTAAAGGCTTATAACTGAATCATAATGGATGGCATTACACAGGTTTAGATAGATTGGATTACTTGGTCGCTTTGTCGTATCTATTTGTGTCTCAAATATTGTTACAATGTAGAAAACTGAGCTCGCTTAACGTGGACATTGGAATTGTATCATTCTAATCTCTAAATCAAAACTTATGGAAGATTTAGTGGAGACATATCAAGTTGACCGGCCATTTAGAGTTATTATTCTAAACTGATCATTGGTGCTCTTTAAGTAAAGGCTAATTAATGAAGCATACAACATTGCATCATGCAGTTTGGGATAGATATGATTACTTGAATACTTTGTCATCTCATTTTCTGTCTCAAATTTTGTCAAAATATGGAAATTAAGCAAGCTTAACGTGTGCATTGGATTCGTCTCATTCGGAGCTCAAAATCCAAAGTTACGGATGATTTAAAGCGGATATGTCAAGTTGATCTGCAAGTCAATATGGTTATTCTAAACTGATCATTGGTGCTCATTGGCTAAAGACTTCTAAATGAAGCATAATGCATGGCATCACACATATTTGAATATATTTGATTGCTTGGACTTTTTTCATATCTATTTTTGTCTCAAATTCTGTTACAATATAGAAAAGTAAATTATATTAACGTGGGCATTGGATTTGTGTCATTCTGAGCTCAAAATAAAACATTACGGATGATTTAATGCAAACATATCAAGTTTATTAGCCAGTTAATATGATTATTCTAAACTGATCATTGGTTCTCATTGAGTAAAGGGTTCTAAATGATGCATAATGCATGGCATCACATAGTTTTGGATATATTGGATAACTTGGATGCTTTGTCATATCTATTTCTGTGTCAAATTTTGGTACATTATAGAAAATTAAGCTAGGTTAATATGGGCTTTGTATTCATGTCATTCTGAGATGTAAATTAAAAGGTACAGACGATTTACTAGGGACATGTCAAGTTGATCGGCCAGTTAAAGTGATCATTGGTGCTCATTGAGTAAAGCCTTATAAATGAAGCATAGAGCATGGATCACGTAATTTGGGATAGATGGGATTAATTGGACGTTTTGTCGTCTCTATTTCTGTCTCAAAATTCGTCACAATATAGAAAATCAAGAAAGGTTAACGTGGGCATTGCATTCATGTCATACTGAGCTCTAAATCAAGAGTTATAGACAATTTAGTGTAGACAAGTCAAGTTGATCGACTAGTTAAAGTGATCATTCTAAACTGATCATTGGTGCTCATTAAGTAAAAGCTTATAAATGAACTATAAAGCGCGACATCACGCAGTTTGAGATAGATTGGATTATGTGGATGCTTTTTAGTCTCTATTTCTGTTTTAAATTTTGCAAAATATAGAAAATTTAGCTAGCTTAACGTGGGCATTGGATTTGTGTCATTCTGAACTCTAAATCAAAGGTTACGGACGATTTAGTGCGGACATGTCAAGTTGATCGGCCAGTTAATATGACTATTCTAAACTGATCATTGGTGCTCTTTGACTAAAGTCTTATAAATGAAGCATAATGCATGACATAGTTCAGTTCGGGATATATTGAATTATTTGTACGCTTTGTCGTTTCTAGTTTTGTCTCCAATTTTGTCGCAATATAAAAAATTGAATAGCTTAACGTGGGCATTCGATTCGTATCATTCCGAGCTCAAAATCAATAGTTATGGATGATTTAGTGTGGACAGGTCAAGTCGATCGGCTAGTTAATATGATTATTCTAAAATGAGAATTGGTGCTCATTGAGTAAAGGCTTATAAATGAATCATAATGCATGGCATTACACAGTTTTAGATAGATTGGATTACTTGGATGCTTTGTCGTGTCTATTTGTGTCTCAAATATTGTTACAATGTAGAAAACTGAGCTCGCTTAACGTGGACATTGGAATTGTATCATTCTGATCTCTAAATCAAAACTTACGGAAGATTTAGTGGAGACATGTGAAGTTGACCCGCCATTTAGTGTTATTATTCTAAACTGATCATTGGTGCTCTTTAAGTAAAGGCTAATTAATGAAGCATACAACATTGCATCATGCAGTTTGGGATAGATATGATTACTTGAATACTTTGTCATCTCATTTTCTGTCTCAAATTTTGTCAAAATATGGAAATTAAGCAAGCTTAACGTGTGCATTGGATTCATCTCATTCAGAGCTCAAAATCCAAAGTTACGGACGATTTACAGCGGATATGTCAAGTTGATCTGCCAGTCAATATGATTATTCTAAACTGATCATTGGTGCTCATTGAGTAAAGACTTCTAAATGAAGCATAATGCATGGCATCACATAATTTTGAATATATTTGATTGCTTGGACTTTTGTCATATCAATTTTTGTCTCAAATTCTGTTACAGTATAGAAAAGTAAATTATATTAACGTGGGCATTGGATTTGTGTCATTCTGAGCTCTAAATAAAAAGTTACGGACGATTTAATGCGGACATATCAAGTTTATCGGCCAGTTAATATGATTATTCTAAACTGATCATTGGTTCTCATTGAGTAAAGGGTTCTAAATGAAGCGTAATGCATGGAATCACATAGCTTTGGATATATTGGATAACTTGGATGCTTTGTCATATCTATTTCTGTGTCAAATTTTGTTACATTATAGAAAATTAAGCTAGCTTAATGTGGGCTTTGTATTCATGTCATTCTGAGATCTAAATTAAAAGGTACGGACGATTTACTAGGGACATGTCAAGTTGATCGGCCAGTTAAAGTGATCATTGAGTAAAGCCATATAAATGAAGCATAAAGCATGGATCACGTAGTTTGGGATAGATGGGATTAATTGGACGTTTTGTCGTCTCTATTTCTGTCTCAAAATTTGTCACAATATAGAAAATCAAGAAAGGTTAACGTGGCATTGCATTAATGTCATACTGAGCTCTAAATCATGAGTTATATACAATTTACCGTAGACAAGTCAAGTTGATCGACTAGTTAAAGTGATCATTCTAAACTTATCATTGGTGCTCATTAAGTAAAAGCTTATAAATGAACTATAAAGCATGACATCACGCAGTTTGAGATAGATTGGATTACGTGGATGCTTTTTAGTCTCTGTTTCTGTTTTAAATTTTGCAAAATATAGAAAATTTAGCTAGCTTAACATGGGCATTGGATTTGTGTCATTTTGAGCTCTAAATCCAAAGTTACGGACGCTTTAGTGCGGACATGTCAAGTTGATCGGCCAGTTAATATGACTATTCTAAATTGATCATTGGTGCTCTTTGACTAAAGTCTTATAAATGAAGGATAATGCATGACATCGTTCAGTTTGGGATAGATTGAGGTATTTGTTTGCTTTGTCGTATCTAGTTTTGTCTCCAATTTTATCACAATATAAAAAATGGAATAGCTTAACATGGGCATTGGATTCATATCATTCCGAGCTCAAAATCCAAAGTTATGGATGATTTAGTGTGGACATGTCAAGTCGATCGGCTAGTTAATATGATTATTCTAAAATGATCATTGGTGCTCGTTGAGTAAAGACTTCTAAATGAAGCATAATGCATGGCATCACACAATTTTGAATATATTTGATTGCTTGGACTTTTGTCATATCTATTTTTTTCTCAAATTCTGTTACAATATAGAAAAGTAAATTATATTAACGTGGGCATTGGATTTGTGTCATTTTGAGCTCTAAATAAAAAGTTACGGACGATTTAATGCGGACATATCAAGTTTATCGGCCAGTTAATATGATTATTTTAAAGTGATCATTGGTTCTCATTGAGTAAAGGGTTCTAAATGAAGCATAATGCATGGCATCACATAGTTTTGGATATATTGGATAACTTGGATGCTTTGTCATATCTATTTCTGTGTCAAATTTTGTTACATTATAGAAAATTAAGCTAGCTTAATGTGGGCTTTGTATTCATGTGATTCTGAGATCTAAATTAAAAGGTACGGACGATGTATTACGGACATGTCAAGTTGATCGGCCAGTTAAAGTGATCATTGGTGCTCATTGACTAAAGCCTTATAAATGAAGCATAAAGCATGGATCATGTAGTTTGGGATATATGGGATTAATTGGACGTTTTGTCGTCTCTATTTCTGTCTCAAAATTTGTCACAATATAGAAAATCAAGAAAGGTTAACGTGGGCATTGCATTATTGTCATACTGAGCTCTAAATCAAGAGTTATAGACAGTTTACTGTAGACAAGTGAAGCTGATGGACTAGTTAAAGTGATCATTCTAAACTGATCATTGGTGCTCATTAAGTAAAAGCTTATAAATGAACTATAAAGCATAACATCACGCAGTTTGAGATAGATTGGATTATGTGGATGCTTTTTAGTCTCTATTTCTGTTTTAAGTTTTGCAAAATATAGAAAATTTAGCTAGCTTAACGTGGGCATTGGATTTGTGTCATTTTGATCTCTAAATCAAAAGTTACAGATGATTTAGTGCGGACATGTCAAGTTGATCGGCCAGTTAATATGACTATTCTCAACTGATCATTGGTGCTCTTTGACTAAAGTCTTATAAATGAAGTATAATGCATGACATCGTTCAGTTTAGGATAGATTGAATTATTTGAACGCTTTGCCGTATCTAGTTTTGTCTCCAATTTTTTCACAAAATAAAAAATTGAATAGCTTAACGTGGGCATTGGATTCGTATCATTCCGAGCTCAAAATCAAAAGTTATGGATGATTTAGTGTGGACAGGTCTAGTCGATCGGCTAGTTAATATGATTATTCTAAAATAAGAATCGGTGCTTGTTGAGTAAAGGCTTATAAATGAATCATAATGCGTGGCATTACACAGTTTTAGATAGATTGGATTACTTGGAAGCTTTGTCGTTTCTATTTGTGTCTCAAATCTTGTTACAATGTAGAATCCTGAGCTCGCTTAAGGTGGACATTGGAATTGTATCATTCTGAGCTCTAAATCAAAACTTACGGAAGATTTAGTGGAGACATATCAAGTTGATCGGCCATTTAGAGTTATTATTCTAAACTTATCATTGGTGCTCTTTATGTAATGGCTTATTAATGAAGCATACAACATTGCATCATGCAGTTTGGGATAGATTGGATTACTTGAATACTTGGTCATCTCATTTTCTGTCTCAAATTTTGTCAAAATATGGAAATTAAGCATGCTTAACATGTGCATTGGATTCATTTCATTCGGAGCTCAAAATCCAAAGTTACGGACGATTTAGTGCAGACATGTCAAGTTGATCGGCCAGTTAATATGACTATTCTAAACTGATCATTGGTGCTCTTTGACTAAAGTCTTATAAATGAAGCATAATGCATGACATCGTTCAGTTTGGGATAAATTGAATTATTTGTAAGCTTTGTCGTATCTAGTTTTGTCTCCAATTTTCTCGCAATATATAAAATTGAATACCTTAACGTGGGCATTGGATTCGTATCATTCCAAGCTCAAAATCAAAAGTTATGGTTGATGTAGTGTGGACAGGTCAAGTCGATTGGCTAGTTAATATGATTATTCTAAAATGAGAATTGGTGCTCGTTGAGAAAAGGCTTATAAATGAATCATAATGCATGGCTTTACACAGTTTTAGATAGATTGGATTACTTGGACGCCTTGTCGTATCTATTTGTGTCTCAAATATTGTTACAATGTAGAAAACTGAGCTCGCTTAACGTGGACATTGGAATTGTATCATTTTGATCTCTGAATCAAAACTTACGAAAGATTTAGTGGAGACATATCAAGTTGACCGGCCATTTAGAGTTATTATTCTAAACTGATCATTGGTGCTCTTTAAGTAAAGGCTAATTAATGAAGCATACAACATTGCATCATGCAGTTTGGGATAGATATGATTACTTGAATACTTTGTCATCTCATTTTCTGTCTCAAATTTTGTCAAAATATGGAAATTAAGCAAGCTTAACGTGTGCATTGGATTCGTCTCATTCGGAGCTCAAAATCCAAAGTTACGGACGATTTACAGCGGATATGTCAAGTTGATCTGCCAAAGAATATGATTATTCTAAACTGATCATTGGTGCTCATTGAGTAAAGACTTCTAAATGAAGCATAATGCATGGCATCACACAATTTTGAATATATTTGATTGCTTGGACTTTTGTCATATCTATATTTGTCTCAAATTCTGTTACAATATAGAAAAGTAAATTATATTAACGTGG
This sequence comes from Pugionium cornutum, assembly GCA_018901935.1. Taxonomy (NCBI): domain Eukaryota; kingdom Viridiplantae; phylum Streptophyta; class Magnoliopsida; order Brassicales; family Brassicaceae; genus Pugionium; species Pugionium cornutum. The sequence continues at coordinate 5,975,341 of JAENJI010000012.1, read as the reverse complement.
GCATTGGATTTGTGTCATTCTGAGCTCTAAATAAAAAGTTACAGACGATTTAATGCGGACATATCAAGTTTATCGCCAGTTAATATGATTATTCTAAACTGATCATTGGTTCTCATTGAGTAAATGGTTCTAAATGAAGCGTAATGCATGGCATCACATAGTTTTGGATATATTGGATAACTTGGATGCTTTGTCATATCTATTTCTGTGTCCAATTTTGTTACATTATAGAAAATTAAGCTAGCTTAATGTGGGCTTTGTATTCATGTCATTCTGAGATCTAAATTAAAAGGTACGGACGATTTACTAGGGACATGTCAAGTTGATCGGCCAGTTAAAGCCATCATTGGTGCTCATTGACTAAAGCCTTATAAATGAAGCATAAAGCATGGATCACGTAGTTTGGGATAGATGGGATTAATTGGACGTTTTGTCGTCTCTATTTCTGTCTCAAAATTTGTCACAATATAGAAAATCACGAAAGGTTAACGTGGGCATTGCATTAATGTCATACTGAGCTCTAAATCATGAGTTATATACAATTTACTGTAGACAAATCAAGTTGATCGACTAGTTAAAGTGATCATTCTAAACTGATCATTGGTGATCATTAAGTAAAAGCTTATAAATGAACTATAAAGCATGACATCACGCAGTTTGAGATAGATTGGATTACGTGGATTCTTTTTAGTCTCCATTTCTGTTTTAAATTTTGCAAAATTTGGAAAATTAAGCTAGCTTAACATGGGCATTGGATTTGTGTCATTTTGAGCTATAAATCAAAAGTTACGGACGTTTTAGTGCGGACATGTCAAGTTGATCGGCCAGTTAATATGACTATTCTCAACTGATCATTGGTGCTCTTTGACTAAAGTCTTATAAATGAAGGATAATGCATGACATCGTTCAGTTTGGGATAGATTGAATCATTTGTACGCTTTGTCGTATCTAGTTTTGTCTCCAATTTTGTCACAATATAAAAACTTGAATAGCTTAACGTGGGCATTGGATTCGTATAATTCCGAGCTCAAAATCAAAAGTTATGGATGATTTAGTGTGGACAGGTCTAGTCGATCGGCTAGTTAATATGATTATTCTAAAATAAGAATCGGTGCTTGTTGAGTAAAGGCTTATAAATGAATCATAATGCGTGGCATTACACAGTTTTAGATAGATTGGATTACTTGGAAGCTTTGTCGTTTCTATTTGTGTCTCAAATCTTGTTACAATGTAGAATCCTGAGCTCGCTTAAGGTGGACATTGGAATTGTATCATTCTGAGCTCTAAATCAAAACTTACGGAAGATTTAGTGGAGACATATCAAGTTGATCGGCCATTTGGAGTTATTATTCTAAACTGATCATTGGTGCTCTTTAAGTAAAGGCTTATTAATGAAGCATACAACATTGCATCATGCAGTTTGGGATAGATTGGATTACTTGAATACTTGGTCATCTCATTTTCTGTCTCAAATTTTGTCAAAATATGGAAATTAAGCAAGCTTAACGTGTGCATTGGATTCGTCTCATTCGGAGCTCAAAATCCAAAGTTACGGACGATTTACAGCGGATATGTCAAGTTGATGTGCCAGTCAATATGCTTATTCTAAACTGATCATTGGTGCTCATTGAGTAAAGACTTCTAAATGAAGCATAATGCTTGGCATCTCACAATTTTGAATATATTTGATTGCTTGGACTTTTGTCATATCTATTTTTGTCTCAAATTCTGTTACAATATAGAAAAGTAAATTATATTAACGTGGGCATTGGATTTGTGTCATTCTGAGCTCTAAATAAAAAGGTACGGACGATTTAATGCGGACATATCAAGTTTATCGGCGAGTTAATATGATTATTCTAAACTGATCATTGGTTCTCATTGAGTAAAGGGTTCTAAATGAAGCATAATGCATGGCATCACATAGTTTTGGATATATTGGATAACTTGGATGCTTTGTCATATCTATTTCTGTGTCAAATTTTGTTACATTATAGAAAATTAAGCAAGCTTAATGTGGGCTTTGTATTCATGTCATTCTGAGATCTAAATTAAAAGGTACGGACGATTTACAAGGGACATGTCAAGTTGATCGGCCAGTTAAAGTGATCATTGGTGCTCATTGACTAAAGCCTTATAAATGAAGCATAAAGCATGGATCATGTAGTTTGGGATAGATGGGATTAATTGGACGTTTTGTCGTCCCTATTTCTGTCTCAAAATTTGTCACAATATAGAAAATCAAGAAAGGTTAACGTGGGCATTGCATTAATGTCATACTGAGCTCTAAATGAAGAGTTATAGACAATTTACTATAGACAAGTCAAGTTGATCGACTAGTTAAAGTGATCATTCTAAACTGATCATTGGTGCTCATTGAGTAAAAGCTTATAAATGAACTATAAAGCATAACATCACGCAGTTTGAGATAGATTGGATTATGTGGATGCTTTTTAGTCTCTATTTCTGTTTTAAATTTTGCAAAATATAGAAAACTTAGCTAGATTAACGTGGGCATTGGATTTGTGTCATTCTGAGCTCTAAATCAAAAGTTACGGATGATTTAGTGCGGACATGTCAAGTTGATCGGCCAGTTAATATGACTATTCTCAACTGATCATTGGTGCTCTTTGACTAAAGTCTTAAAAATGAAGTGTAATTCATGACATCGTTCAGTTTGGGATAGATTGAATTATTTGTACGCTTTGTCGTATCTAGTTTTGTCTCCAATTTTTGTCACAATGTAAAAAATTGAATAGCTTAACGTGGGCATTGGATTCGTATCATTCCGAGCTCAAAATCAAAAGTTATGGATGATTTAGTGTGGACAGGTCAAGTCGATCGGCTAGTTAATATGATTATTCTAAAATGAGAATTGGTGCTCGTTGAGTAAAGGCTTATGAATGAGTCATAATGCATGGCATTACACAGTTTTAGATAGATTGGATTACTTGGACGCTTTGTCGTATCAATTTGTGTCTCAAATATTGTTACAATGTAGAAAACTGAGCTCGCTTAACGTGGACATTGGAATTGTATCATTCTAATCTCTAAATCAAAACTTATGGAAGATTTAGTGGAGACATATCAAGTTGACCGGCCATTTAGAGTTATTATTCTAAACTGATCATTGGTGCTCTTTAAGTAAAGGCTAATTAATGAAGCATACAACATTGCATCATGCAGTTTGGGATAGATATGATTACTTGAATACTTTGTCATCTCATTTTCTGTCTCAAATTTTGTCAAAATATGGAAATTAAGCAAGCTTAACGTGTGCATTGGATTCGTCTCATTCGGAGCTCAAAATCCAAAGTTACGGACGATTTACAGCGGATATGTCAAGTTGATCTGCCAAAGAATATGATTATTCTAAACTGATCATTGGTGCTCATTGAGTAAAGACTTATAAATGAAGCATAATGCATGGCATCACACAATTTTGAATATATTTGATTGCTTGGACTTTTGTCATATCTATATTTGTCTCAAATTCTGTTACAATATAGAAAAGTAAATTATATTAACGTGGGCATTGGATTTGTGTCATTCTGAGCTCTAAATAAAAAGTTACGGACGATTTAACGCGGACATATCAAGTTTATCGGCCAGTTAATATGATTATTCTAAACTGATCATTGGTTCTCATTGAGTAAAGGGTTCTAAATGAAGCATAATGCATGGCATCACATAGTTTTGGATATATTGGATAACTTGGATACTTTGTCATATCTATTTCTGTGTCAAATTTTGTTACATTATAGAAAATTAAGCTAGCTTAATGTGGGCTTTGTATTCATGTCATTCTGAATTTAAATTAAAAGGTACGGACGATTTACTAGGGACATGTCAAGTTGATCGGCCAGTTAAAGTGATCATTGGTGCTCATTGAGTAAAGCCTTATAAATGAAGCATAAAGCATGGATCACGTAGTTTGGGATAGATGGGATTAATTGGACGTTTTGTCGTCTCTATTTCTGTCTCAAACTTTGTCACAATATAGAAAATCAAGAAAGGTTGACGTGGGCATTGCATTAATGTCATACTGAGCTCTAAATCAAGAGTTATACACAATTTACTGTAGACAAGTCAAGTTGATTGACTAGTTAAAGTGATCATTCTAAACTGATCATTTGTGCTCATTAAGTAAAAGCTTTTAAATGAACTATAAAGCATGACAACACGCAGTTTGAGATAGATTGGATTACGTGGATGCTTTTTAGTCTCTATTTCTGTTTTAAATTTTGCAAAACATAGAAAATTTAGCTAGCTTAACGTGGGCATTGGATTTGTGTCATTCTGAGCTCTAAATCAAAAGTTACGGATGATTTAGTGCAGACATGTCAAGTAGATCGGTCAGTTATTATGACTATTCTAAACTGATAATTGGTGCTCTTTGACTAAAGTCTTATAAATGAAGCATAATGCATGACATCGTTCAGTTTGGGATAGATTGAATTATGTGTACGCTTAGTCGTATCTAGTTTTGTCTCCAATTTTGTCACAATATAAAAATTTGAATAGCTTAACGCTAGCATTGGATTCGTATCATTCCGAGCTCAAAATCAAAAGTTATGGATGATTTAGTGTGGACAGGTCTAGTCGATCGGCTAGTTAATATGATTATTCTAAAATAAGAATCGGTGCTTGTTGAGTAAAGGCTTATAAATGAATCATAATGCGTGGCATTACACAGTTTTAGATAGATTGGATTACTTGGAAGCTTTGTCGTTTCTATTTGTGTCTCAAATCTTGTTACAATGTAGAATCCTGAGCTCGCTTAAGGTGGACATTGGAATTGTATCATTCTGAGCTCTAAATCAAAACTTACGGAAGATTTAGTGGAGACATATCAAGTTGATCGGCCATTTAGAGTTATTATTCTAAACTTATCATTGGTGCTCTTTATGTAATGGCTTATTAATGAAGCATACAACATTGCATCATGCAGTTTGGGATAGATTGGATTACTTGAATACTTGGTCATCTCATTTTCTGTCTCAAATTTTGTCAAAATATGGAAATTAAGCAAGCTTTACGTGGGCATTGGATTCGTCTCATTCGGAGCACAAAATCCAAAGTTACGGACGATTTACAGCGGATATGTCAAAGTTATCTGCCAGTCAATATGATTATTCTAAACTGATCACTAGTGCTCATTGAGTAAAGACTTCTAAATGAAGCATAATGCATGGCATCACACAATTTTGGATATATTTGATTACTTGGACTTTTGTCATATCTATTTTTGTCTCAAATTCTGCTACAATATAGAAAAGTAAGTTATATTAACGTGGGCATTGGATTTGTGTCATTCTGAGCTCTAAATAAAAAGTTACAGACGATTTAATGCGGACATATCAAGTTTATCTGCCAGATAATATGATTATTCTAAACTGATCAGTGGTTCTCATTGAGTAAAGGGTTCTAAATGAAGCATAATGCATGGCATCACATAGTTTTGGATATATTGGATAACTTGGATGCTTTGTCATATCTATTTCTGTGTCAAATTTTGTTACATTATAGAAAATTAAGCTACCTTAATGTGGGCTCTGTATTCATGTCATTCTGAGATATAAATTAAAAGGTACGGACGATTTACTAGGGACATGTCAAGTTGATCGGGCAGTTAAAGTGATCAATGGTGCTCATTGAATAAAGCCTTATAAATGAAGCATAAAGCATGGATCACGTAGTTTGGGATAGATGGGATTAATTGGATGTTTTGTCGTCTCAATTTTTGTCTCAAAATTTGTCACAATATAGAAAATCAAGAAAGGTTAACGTCGGCATTGCATTCATGTCATACTGAGCTCTAAATCAAGAGTTATAGACAATTAAGTGTGGACAAGTCAAGTTGATCGACTAGTTAAAGTGATCATTCTAAACTGATCACTGGTGCTCATTAAGTAAAAGCTTATAAATGAACTATAAAGCATGACATCATGCAGTTTGAGATAGATTGGATTATGTGGATGCTTTTTAGTCTCTATTTCTGTTTTAAATTTTGCAAAATATAAAAAATTTAGCTAGCTTAACATGGGCATTGGATTTGTGTCATTCTGAGCTCTAAATCAAAAGTTACGGACGACTTGGTGCGGACATGTCAAGTTGATCGGCCAGTTAATATGACTATTCTAAACTGATCATTGGTGCTCTTTGACTAAAGTCTTATAAATGAAGCATAATGCATGACATCGTTCAGTTTGGGATAGATTGAATTATTTTTACGCTTTGTCGTATCTAGTTTTGTCTCCAATTTTGTCACAATATAAAAACTTGAATAGCTTAACGTGGGCATTGGATTCGTATAATTCCGAGCTCAAAATCAAAAGTTATGGATGATTTAGTGTGGACAGGTCAAGTCGATCGGCTAGTTAATATGATTATTCTAAAATGAGAATTGGTGCTCGTTGAGTAAAGGCTTATGAATGAGTCATAATGCATGGCATTACACAGTTTTAGATAGATTGGATTACTTGGACGCTTTGTCGTATCAATTTGTGTCTCAAATATTGTTACAATGTAGAAAACTGAGCTCGCTTAACGTGGACATTGGAATTGTATCATTCTGAGCTCTAAATCAAAACTTACGGAAGATTTAGTAGAGACATATAAAGTTGATCGGCCATTTAGAGTTATTATTCTAAACTGATCATTAGTGCTCTTTAAGTAAAGGCTTATTAATGAAGCATACAACATTGCATCATGCAGTTTGGGATCGATTGGATTACTTGAATACTTTGTCATCTCTATTTCTGTCTCAAATTTTGTCAAAATATGGAAATTAAGCAAGCTTAACGTGTGCATTGGATTCGTCTCATTCGGAGCTCAAAATCCAAAGTTACGGATGATTTACAGCGGATATGTCAAGTTGATCTACGAGTCAATATGATTATTCTAAACTGATCATTGGTGCTCATTGAGTAAAGACTTCTAAATGAAGAATAATGCATGGCATCACATAGTTTTGGATATATTGGATAACTTGGATGCTTTGTCATATCTATTTCTGTGTCAAATTTTGTTACATTATAGAAAATTAAGCTAGCTTAATGTGGGCCCTGTATTCATGTCATTCTGAGATATAAATTAAAAAGTACGGACAATTTACTAGGTACATGTCAAGTTGATCGGCCAGTTAAAGTGATCATTGGTGCTCATCGAGTAAAGCCATATAAATGAAGCATAAAGCATGGATCACGTAGTTTGGGATAGATGGGATTAATTCGACGTTTTGTCGTCTCAATTTTTGTCTCAAAATTTGTCACAATATAGAAAATCAAGAAAGGTTAACGTGGGCATTGCATTGATGTCATACTGAGCTCTAAATAAATAGTTATAGACAATTTAGTGTAGACAAGTCAAGTTGATCGACTAGTTAAAGTGATCATTGTAAACTGATCATTGGTGCTCATTAAGTAAAAGCTTATAAATGAACTATAAAGCATGACATCACGCAGTTTGAGATAGATTGGATTACGTGGATGCTTTTTAGTCTCTATTTCTGTTTTAAATTTTGCAAAATATAGAAAATTTAGCTAGCTTAACGTGGGCATTGGATTTGTGTCATTCTGAGCTCTAAATCAAAAGTTACGGACGATTTAGTGCGGACATGTCAAATTGATCGACCAGTTAATATGACTATTCTAAACTGATCATTGGTGCTCTTTGACTAAAGTCTTATAAATGAAGAATAATGCATGACATTTTTCAGTTTGGGATAGATTGAATTATTTGTACGCTTTGTCGTATCTAGTTTTGTCTCCAATTTTGTAACAATATAAAAAATTGAATAGCTTAACATGGGCATTGGATTCGTATCATTCCGAGCTCAAAATCAAAAGTTATGGATGATTTAGTGTGGGCAGGTCAAGTCGATCGCCTCGTTCATATGATTATTCTAAAATGAGAATTGGTGCTCGTTGAGTAAAGGCTTATATATGAATCATAATGCATGACATTACACAGTTTTAGATAGATTGGATTACTTGGACGCTTTGTCGTATCTATTTGTGTCTCAAATATTGTTACAATGTAGAGAACTGAGCTCGCTTAACGTGGACATTGGAATTGTAGAAAACTGAGCTCGCTGACCAGCCATTTAGAGTTATGATTCTAAACTGATCATTGGTGCTCTATAAGTAAAGGCTTAACAATGAAGCATACAACATTGCATCACGCAGTTTGTGATAGATTAGATTACTTGGACGTTTTGTCGTTTCTATTTCAGTCTCAAATTTTTTCCAAATATAGAAAATTAAACAAGTTTAACAAGCGCATGTGATTCGTGTCATTCTGAGCTCAAAATCAAAAGTTACAGACGATTTACAGCGGACATGTCAAGTGAATCGGCCAGTTAACATGATTATTCTAAATAGATCATTGTTGCTCATTGAGTAAAGATTTCTAAATGAAGCATAATGCATGCCATCACACAGTTTTGGATATATTTGATTACTTGGACGCTATGTCGTATCTATTTTTGTCTAAATTTTGTCACAATATAGAAAATTAAGAAAGGTTAACGTGGGCATTGGATTCATGTCATTCGGAGATTTAAATCAAGAGTTACATACAATTAAGTAAAGACAAAGTCAAGTTGATCGGGTAGTTAAAGTGATCACTCTGAACTGATCATTGGTGCTCATTAAGTAAACGCTTATAAATGAACTATAAAGCATGGCATCACGCAGTTTGATATAGATTGGATTACTTGTATGATTTGTCATCTCTATTTATGTTTCAAATTTTGCAAAATATAGAAACTTTAGCTAGTTTAACGCGGGCATTGGATTCGTGTCATTATGAGCTCCAAATCAAAGGTTACGGACAATTTAGGGCGGACAAGTCAAGTTGATCGGCCAGTTAATGTTATCATTCTAAACTTATTATTGCTGCTCTTTAAATAAAAACTTATAAATGAAACATAAATCATGACATCACGCAGTTTTGGATAGATTTGACAACTTAGACGTTTTGTCGTATCTATTTCTATCTCAAATTTTGTCAAAATAGAAAAACTTTAGCTAGATTAACTTGGGCATTGGATTAATGTCATTATGAGCTCAAAATCAAAAGTGATGAATGATTTAGAACGGACATGTCAAGTTGATCGGACAATTAATATGATTATTCTGAACTAATCATTAGTGCTTATTGAGTAAAGAACGAAGCATAATGCATGGTATCACACGGTTTCGGATAGATTGGATTACCTGGAAGCTTTATCGTCTCTATTTCTATCTCAAATATTGTTAAAATATAGGAAATTTATCTAACATAATGTGGGCATAGGATTCATGGCATTCTGAGCTTAAATCAGAAGTTACGGATGATTTATTGCGGACATGTCAAGTTGATTGGCCAGTTAATATGATTATTCTAAACTGATCATTGTTGCTCATTGAGTAAAAGCTTATTAATGATGCATCAAGCATGGATCACGCAGTTTGCGATCAATTTGATTACTTGGATGTTTTTTCGTCTCTATTTCTAACTCAAATTTTGTTACAATATAGAAAATAGAGAAAGCTTAACGTGGGCATTGGATTCGTGTCATTCTGAGCTCTAAATCAAGAATAACAGACGATTTAGTGCGGACAAGTCAAGTTGATCGGCTAGTTAAAGTGATCATTCTAAACTGATCACTGGTGCTCATTAAGTATAAAGCATGGGATCACGCAATTTGGCATAGATTGGATTACTTGGAAACTTTGTTGTCTCTATTTATGTCATCAATTTTGTAAAATATAGAAAATTTAGCTAGCTTAACGTGGGCATTGGATTCAGTGCGGACATGTCAAGTCTATTGGCCATTTCATACGTTTATTATAAACTGATCATTGATGCTCATTCACTAAAGGCTTATAAATGAAGCAAAATGCTTTTTGGATAGATTGGATTAGTTGGACGCTTTTTCATATCTATTTCTGTCTCAAATTTTGCTACAATATAGAAAATTGAGCTAGCTTAACGTGGACATTGTATTCGTGTCATTTTGAGCTCCAAATCAAAAGTTATAGACAATTTAGTGCAGACATGTCAAGTTGATCGGGCATTTAAAGTTATCATTCTAAACTGATCACTAGTGCTCTTTAAGTAAAGGCTTATAAAAGAAGCATAAAGCATTGCATCATGCAGTTTGGGATAGATTGGATTACTTGGAAGCTTTGTCGTCGCTATTTCTATTTGAAATTTTGTCAACAAATAGATAATTTAGCAAGTTTAACGTGGGCATTGGATTCTTGTCATTCTGAAATTAAAATCAAAATTTAAGCATGATTTAGTGCGGATAGTTAATATGATTATTCTAAACTAATCATTGCTGCTTACTGAGGAACGGCTTACAAACGAATCATAATGCATGGCATCACAAAATTTCAGATATATTGGATTATTTGGATGCTTTGTATTACCTAATTCTATCTTAAATTGTGTCAAAATATAGAAAATTGAGCTAGCTTAACGTAGGCATTTGATACGTGTCATTCTAAGCTCTAAATCAAAAGTTACGGATGATTTAGTGTAGATATGTCAAGTTGATCATCCGGTTAATATGATTATTCTAAACATATCATTGGTACTCATTGAGTAAAGGATTCTAAATGAAGCATAATGCATGGCATTACGCAGGTTGGGATAGATTAGATTACTTGGAAGCTTTGTTGTCTCTATTTCTCTCTAAGATTTTGCAAAATATAGAAAATTTACCTAGCTTAACTTGGGCATTCGCTTGGTGTTATTCTGAATTCTAAATCAAAATTTATGGAGGATATAGTGTGGCATGACAACTTGATCGACTAGTTAATGTAATAATTCTAAACTGATTATTGGTCCTCATTGAGTAAAGGCTTATAAATGAAGCATAGTGCATGGCATCATAATTTTTTGGATAGATTTGATTACTTGGATGGTTTTTGGAATCTATTTTTGTCACAAATTTTGCTAAAATATAGAAAATCGAGCTAGCTTAACGTAAACATTGGATTCGTGTCATTCGGAGCTCTAAATCAAAAGTTACGGAAGATTTAGTGTGGACATGTCAAGTTGATCGGTGAGTTAAAGTGATCATTCTAAACTGATCATTGGTGCTCTTTAAGAAAAGGTTTATAAATGAAGTATAAAGCATGGCATCACAAAGTTTGGGAAAGATTGGATTACTTGGACACTTTATCATCTCTATTTCTGTCTAAAATTTTGAACAAATATAGAAAATTTAGCAAGAGTAACGTGGGCATTGGATACGTGTCATTATGAGCTTTAAATCAAAAGTTACGTACGATTTAGTGCGGATATGTCAAGTTCAACGGCCACTGAATATGATTATTCTAAACTGATCATTGGTGCTCATTGAGTAAAGGCTTTTAAAGCATAATGCATGGCATCACGCAGTTTGGGATAGTTTGTATTATTTGGACGCTTTGGGATAAATTTCTATAATTTATCTAGCTTAACGTGCGCATTGAATTCGTGTTATTCTAAGCTCAAAATCAAAAGTTGCAGACGATATAGTGCGGACATGTCACATTGATCGGTCAGTTAATATGATTATTCTAAACTGATAATTGCTACTCATTGTGTAATGGTTTATAAATGAACCATAATGCACGCCATCTTACAATTTTGGATAGATTGGATTACTTGGGCGCATTTTCGGATCTATTTCTGTATCAAATTTTGTTACAATGTACAAAATGAGCTAGCTTAACATGGGCATTGGATTTGTGTCATTCTGATCTCTAAATCAAAAGTTACGGACGATTTAGTCTGGACATTTCAAGTTGATCGGCCAGTTAAGGTAATCATTCAAAACTGATCATTGGTGCTGATTAAGTAAATGCTTATAAATGAAGCATAAAGTATGGCATCACGCAGTTTGCGATAGATTGGATTACTTAGTCGATTTGTTTTCTTTATTTCTGCCTCAAATTTTGTCACAATATATAAAATTGAGCTAGCTTAACATGTGCATTGGATTTGTGTCATTCTGAGCTCTAAATCAAAAGTTACGAAGGATTTGGGGCAAATATGTAAAGGTTATCGGCCAGTTAAGATGATTATTCTAAACTGATCAATGGTGATGATTGAGTAAAGGCTTATAAATGAAGCATGAAACATGGCATCACGCAGGTTGAGATAGATTGGATGGCTTGGATGCTTTGCTGTCTCTATTTTTGTCTCAAATTTTGCAAAAAATAGAAAATTTAGCTATCTTAATGTGGGCATTGGATTCGTGTCATTCTGAGATCCAAATTAAAACATACATATTATTTAGTGTGGACAAATCAAATTGATCGGCTAATTAAAGTGATCATTCTAAAACGATCATTGGTGCTCATAAGTTAAGGCTTATAAATGAAGCATAAAGCATGGCATCACGCAGTTTGAGATAGATTGGATTAATTGGACGCTTTGTCGTCTCTATTTTTGTCTCAAATTTGGCAAAATATAGAAAATTGAGTGCGGATGTCAACGTTGGCATTGAATTTGTGTCATACCGAGCTCAAAATCAAAAGTTACAGACGATCTATGGCGGATATGTCAAGTTGATCGGCAAGTTAAAGGGATCATTTTAAACTGATCATAGGTGCTCATGGAGTAAATGCTTATAAATGAAGCATAAAGCATGGGTATCACACAGTTTTGGATATACTGGATTACTTGAACTCTTTGTCATCTCTATTTCTATCTCAAGTTTTGTTTAGATATAGAAAATTCATCTAGCTTAACGTGGGCATTGGATTCGTGTCATTATGAGCTCAAAATCAAAAGTTACTGACAATTTAGTGCGGTCATACCAAGTTCATTCGGCCAGTTTATATGATTATTCTAAATTGATAATTGGTCCTCATCGAGTAAAGGCTTATAGATGAAGAATGATGCATGGCATCACACAGTTTTGGATAGATTGGATTACTTGAAAGGTTTGTCGTATCTATTTCTGTCTCAATTTATTTCTAAATATAGAAAATTAAGCTAGTTTAATGTGGTAAATATAGAAAATTTATCTACCTTAATGTGGGCACTGGATTCGTGTCATTCTGAGCTCAAAATCAAAAGTTACACACGATTTAGTTCAGACATGTCAAATTGATCAGCCAATTAATATGATTATTCTAAACTAATCATTGGTGCTCATTGAGTAAAGGCTTACAAATCAATCATAACGCATGGCATCTTACATAGTTTTGGATTGATTGGATTACTTGGACGCTTTGTCGTATATATTTTTGTATCAAATTTTGTTACAATATAGAAACTAGAGCTAGCTTAACGTGGGCGTTGGATTTGTGTTATTCTGAGCTCTAAATCAAAATTGATGGACGGTTTAATGCGGATATGTCAAGTTGATCTGCTAGTTAAAGTAATCTTTCTAAATTGATCATTGGTGCTCACTAAGTAAAGGCTTCTAAACGAAGCATAAAGCATTGCATCACGCAGTTTGGGATAGATTGGATTACTTAGACGCTTTGCCGTCTCTATATATTTCTGAAATTTTGTCTCAATATAGAAAATTGAACTAGGTTAATGTGGGCGTTGGATTCGTGTCATTTTGAGCTATAAATCCAAAGTTGAAGATAATCTAGTGCGGAAATGTCAAATTGGTCGGCTAGTTAAAATGGTCATACATAACTGAGCATTGGTGCTCATTGAGTAAAAGCCTATAAATGAAGCATAATGCATGGCATCACGCAGTTTGCGATAGATTGGATTACTTGGACGTTTTGTTGTCTCTATTCACGTTTCAAATTTTTTAAAATATAGAAAATTTAGCTAGCCTAACGTATGTATTGGATTCATGTCATTCTGAGCACTAAATAAAAGTTACATACGATTTAGTGCGAACATATCAAGTTGATCGGCCAATTAAGCTGATCATTCTAAACAGATCTTTGGTGCTCATTAAGTAAAGGCTTATAAATGAAGCATAAAGCATGGCATCACAAAGTTTGGGATAGATTCGATTATTTGGACGCTTTGTCGTCTCTATTTCTGTCTCAAATTTTGTAAAATATAGAAAATTTAGTGTGGGCATGTCAACATGGGTATTGAATTCGTGTCATTATGGGCTCAAAAAAAGGTACGGACGATTTTAGTGCGGACATGTCAAGTTGATCGGCCAGTTAATATGATCATTCTAAACTGATTATTGGTGCTCATTGAGCAAAGCCTTATAAAACAAGCATAATGCATGACATCACACAATTTCGGATAGTTTGGATTACTTGGACGCTTTGTCATCTCTATTTCTTTCTCAAATTTTATTAAAATATAGATCATTCATCTAGCTTAACGTGGGTATTTGATTCGTGTCATTCCGAGCTCAAAATCAAAAGTTACGGACGATTTAGTGCGGACATGTCAAGTTGATCGGCCAGTTAATATGATTTTTCTAAACTGATAATTGGTGCCGATTGAGTAAAGACTTATAAACAAAGCATAATGCATGGCATCCCACTGTTTCTGATAGATTGGATTACTTGGATGCTTTGTCTTATCTAGTTCTGTCTCAAATTTTGTCACAACATAGAAAATTGAGCTAGCGTAACGTGGGCATTGGATTGGTGTCATTCTGATGTCTAAATTAAAAGTTATAGACGATTTAGTGCGGACATGTCAAGTTGATCAGCCAGTTAGAGTCATCATTATAAACTGATCATTGGTGCTCATTAAGTAAAGGCTTATAAATGAAGCATAAAGCATGGCATCATGCAGTTTGGGATTGATTGGATTACTGGGACGCTTTATCGTCTCTATTTCTGTCTCAAATTTTGTCACAATATAGAAAATTGAGATAGCTTAACGTGGGCATTGGATTCGTATCATTTAGAGCTCTAAATCAAAAGTTAAAGACGATTTAGTGCACACATATCAAGTTGATAGGAAAGTTAAAGTGCTCATTCTAATCAGATCACTGGTGCTCATTGAGTAAAGGCTTAAAAATGAAGCATAATGCATGGCATCACGCAGGTTGGGATAGATTGGATTATTTGGATGTTTGGTCATCTCTATTTTTGTCTCAAATTTTACAAAATATAGAAACTTTACCTATCTTAACGTGTGCACTAGATTCGTGTCATTCTGATCTCCAATTCAAAAGTTACGGACAATTTAGTGTAGACATGTCAAGTTGATTGGCTTGTTAATTTGATTTTTGTAAACTGATCATTGGTGCTCACTAAGTAAAAGCTTATAAATGAAGCATAAAGCATGGCATCACGCAAATGGGTTATTTTGGATTACTTGGACACTTTGTCGTCTCAATTTTTGTCTCAAATTTTGCAAAATATAAAAAACTTAGCTAGCTTAGTGTGGGCATTGGATTCGTGTCATTTTGATCTCTAAATCAAAAGTTACTGACAATTTAGTGCGGTCATATCAAGTTCATTCGGCCAGTTAATATGATTATTCTAAATTGATAATTGGTGCTCATTGAGTAAAGGCTTATAGATGAAGAATGATGCATGGCATCACACATTTTTGGATAGATTGGATTACTTGAACGGTTTGTCATATCTATTCTTGTCTCAATTTATTTCTAAATATAGAAAATTGAGCTAGTTTAACATAGGCATTGAATTCGTGTTATTCTGAGCTCAAAATCAAAAGTTATGAACGATTTAGTGTGGACATGTCAAGTTTATCGGCCAATTGATATGATTATTCTAAACTGATAATTGGTGCTCATTGAGTAAAGGCTTATAAATGAAGCATAATGCATGTCATTACACAGTTTTTGATAGATTGGATTACCTGGATGGTTTTTCGTATATATTTTTGTGTCAAATTTTGTTACAATATAGAAAATTGAGTTAGCTTAACCTAGACATTGGATTTGTGTGATTATGAGCTTTAAATAAAAATATTCGGAAGATTTAATGCGGACATGCCATGTTGATCGGCTAGTTAAAGTGATCACTGTAAATTGATCATTGGTGCTCTTTAAGAAATGGTTTATAAATGAAGCATAACGCATGGCATCACAAAAGTTTGGGAATGATTGGATTACTTGGACGCTTTGTCGACTCTATTTCTGTATCAAATTTGTTTAAGATATAGAAAATTTAGCAAGATTAACGTGGGCATTGGATACTGCCATTATGAGATTTAAATCAAAATTTATGTACAATTCAGTGTGGATATGTGAAGTTCATCGGCCAGTTAATATGATTATTCTAAACTGATCATTGGTGCTCATTGAGTAATGGCTTATAAATCAAGCATAATTCATGGCATCACAGAGTTTTGGATAGATTGGATTACTTGGATGCTTTTTCGTCTCTATTTCTATCTCAAATTTTGTTAAAATATAGAAAATTTATCTAGCTTAACGTGTGCATTGGATTCGTGTTATTCTGAGCTCTAAATCAAAAGTTACAGAAGATTTGGTGCGGATATGCCAAGGTTATCGGCCAGTTAAGATAATTATTCTAAACCGATCAATGGTGCTGACTGAGTAAAGGCTTATAAATGAAGCATAAAGGATGGCATCACGCAGGTTGGGATAGATTGGATTACTTAGATGCTTTATTGTGTCTATTTCTATCTCAAGTTTTGCAAAATATAGAAAATTTACCTAGCTTAAGTGGGCATTCGATTGGTGTAATTCTGAACTCTTAATCAAAAGTTACGTACGATTTAGTGCGGACATGACAACTTGATTGGCTAGTTAATGTGATAATTCTAAACTGATCATTGGTTCTCATTGAGTAAAGCTTACAAATAAAGCATAATGCATGGCATCACACAGTTCTGGATAGACTGGATTACTTGGATGCTTTTTCGTATTTATTTTTATCTCAAATTTTGTTATAATATAGAAAATTGAGCTAGCTTAACGGTGGGCATTGGATTTGTGTCATTTTGAGCTCTAAATCAAAAGTTTCGAACGATTTAGTGCGGACGTGTCAAGTTGGTTGGCCTGTTAAAGTAATCATTCTAAGCTGATCATTGGTGCTCATTAATTAAAGGCTTATAAATAAAGCATAAAGCATGGTATCATGCAGTTTGGGATAGATTGGATTACTTAGATAATTTGTCGTCTATATTTATGTCTCAAATTTTGTCATAATATAGAAAATTGAGATAGCTTAAAGTGGGCATTGGATTTGTGTCGTTTTGAGCTCTAAAGCAAAAGTAACGGATGATTTGGTAAGGAAATGTCAAGGTTATCAGCCAGTTAAGATGATTATTCTAAACTGATCAATGGTGCTGATTGAGTAAATGTTTGGTATAGATTGGATTACTTGGACACTTTCTCGTCTCAATTTTTGTCTCAAATTTTGTAAAATATAGAAAATTTAGCTTGCTAGATGTGGGCATTGCATTCATGTCATTTTGATCTCTGAATCAAAAGTTACGAACGATTTACTGCAGACGTGTCAAGTTGATCGGCTAGTTAATATGATTATTCTAAACTGATCATTCATGCTCATTTCGTAAATACTTGTAAATGAAGCATAATGAATGGCATTATGCAGTTGGGGATATACTGGATTTTTTTTGGAAGTTTTGTCGTATCTAGTTTTGTCTCAAATTTTTTTACAATATAGAAATTTTGAGCAAGCTTAAAGTGGGCATTGGATTCGTGTCATTTGAGATCAAAATCAAAAGTTACGGACGATTTAGTGGGAACATGTCAAATTGATCGGCCAATTAATATGATTATTCTAAACTGAATATTGGTGCTCATTAAGTAAAGGATTATAAATGAATCATAATGCATGGCATCAGACAAATGTGCATTTATTGGATTACTTGGACGCTTTGTCGTATCTATTTCTATCTCAAAAATTTTATTACAATATAGAAAATTGAGCTAGCTTAACGTGACATTGGATTAGTGTCATTCTAAGCTCTAAATCAAAAGTTATGGAGGATTTAGTGCGGACACGTCAAGATTATTGGCCAATTAAAGTGATCATTCTAAACTGATCGTTGGTGCTCTTTAAGTAAAGGCTTATAAATGAAGCATAAAGCATGGCATCACGCAGTTTGGGATAGGTTGGATTACTTAGACGATTTTTCGTCTCTATTTCAGTGTCAAATTTTGTCACAATATAGAAAATTGAGCTAGCTTAACGTGGGCATTGGATTCGTGTCATTCTGACTTTAAATCAATAGTTACAAACGATTTGGTGTAGACATGTCAAGGTTATCGGCCAGCAAAGATGATTATTCTAAACTGATCATTGGTGCTGATTGAGTAAATGCTAATAAATGAAGCATAAAGTATGGCATCACGCAGGTTGGGATAGATTGGATTACTTGGACGCTTTGTTTTCAATATTTCTGTCTCAAATTTTGCAAAATATAGATAATAATACCTAGCTTAACGTGGGCATTCGATTGGTGTCATTCTAAACCCTAGATCATAAGTTACGGACGATTTAGTGCAGACATGACAACTTTATCAGCTAGTTAATGTGATAATTCTAACCTGATCATTGGTGCTCATTGAGTAAAGGATTATAAATAAAATCTAATGCATGGCATCACGCAGTTTTGGATAGATTAGATTAATTGGACGGTTTTTCGTATCTATTTCCATCTTAAATTTTGTTACAAAATACAAAATTGAGCTAGCTTAACGTAGACATTGGATTCGTGTCATTCTGAGCTCTAAATCAAAAGTTTTGGAAGATTTTGTGCGGACATGTCATGTTGATCGCCAAGTTAAAGTGATCATTATTAGTGCTCTTTAAGCAAAGGTTTATAAATGAAGCATAAAGCATGGCATCACAAAGTTTGGGAAAGATTGGATTATTTGGACGCTTTGTTGACTCTATTTCTGTCTCAAATTTTGTCTAAATATAGAAAATTTAGCAAGATTTACGTTGGCACTGGATACTTGTCATTATGAGCATTAAATCAAAATTTACTGACGATTTAGTGTGGATATGGCAAGTTTATCGGCCACTTAATATGATTATTCTACACTGATCATTGGTGCTCATTAAGTAAAGGCTTATAAATGAAGCATAATGCATGGCATCACGCAATTTGGGATAGACTAGATTATTTGGACTCTTTATCGTATCTAGTTATGTCTCAAATTTTGTTAAGATATGGAAAATATATCTAGCTTGACGTGGGCATTGGATTCGTGTCATTCTAAGCTCAAAATCAAAAGTTACTTGCATGTCAAGTTCATCAGCCAGATAATATGATTATTCTAAATTTATCATTTGTGCTCATTGCGTAAAGGCGTATAAATGAAACATAATGCATGGCATCACACAGTTTTGGATATATTGGAATACTTGGACGAGTTGTCGTCTCTATTATTGTTTCAAATTTTGTTAAAATCTAGAAAATTTATCTAGTTTAACGTGTGCATTGTATTTGTGTCATTCTGAGATCAAAATCAAAAGTTACGGATGATTAAGTGCGAACATGTCAAGTTGATTGGCTGGTTAATATGATTATTTTAAACTGATCACTGGTGCTCATTGATTAAAGGCTTATAAATCAAGCATAATGCATGGCATCCGACAGTTTTGGATAGATTGGATTACATGGATGCTTTGTCGTCTCCGTTTTGGTCTCAAATTTTGTTAAAATGTAGAAAATTCATCTAGCTTAACTTGGTCATTGAATTCATGTTATTCTGACCTCAAAATAAAAAGTTATGGACGATTTAGTACGGGCATGTCAAGTTGATCGGCCAGTTAATATGATTATTCTAAACTGATCACTGGTGCCCATTGAGTAAAGGCTTATAAATGAAGCCTAAAGCATGACATCACACAGTTTTGGATAAATTCGATTACTTGGATGCTTCTTCGTATCTATTTTTGTCTCAAATTTTGTTATAATATAGAAAATTAACTAGCTTAACGTATACATTGGATTCGTGTCACTCTGAGATCTAAATCAAAAAATTTGGAAGATTTAGTGTGGACATGTCATGTTGATCGGCCAGTTAAAGTGATGATTCTAAACTGATCATTGGTGCTGTTTAAGGAAAGGTTTATAAATGAAGCATAAAGCATGGCATAACAAAGTTTGGGAAATATTGGATTAGTTGGACGCTTTGTCGAATCTATTTCTGTCTCAAATTTTGTCAAATTATAGAAAATTTAGCAAAATTAACGTGGGCATTGGATACATGTCAGTATGAGCTTTGAATAACAATTTACGGATGATTTAGTGCGGATGTGTCATGTTGATCGGCCACTTAATATGATTATCTAAACTGATAATTAGTGCTCATTAAGTAAAGGCTTATAAATGAAGCATAATGCATGGAATCACGCAGTTTGGGATAGATTAGATTATTTGGACTCTTTGTCATATCTAGTTATGTCTCAAATTTTGTAACAATAGAGAAAATTGATTAACGTAGGCATTGAATTCATGTCATTTTGAGCTAAAAATCAAAAGTTATGGACGATTTAATGAGGATATATCAAGTTGATCAGCCAGTTAATTTGATTATTCTAAACTGATCATTGGTGCTCATTGAGTAAAGGCTTATAAATCAAGCATAATGCATGGAATCACACAGTTTTGCATATATTGGATTACATGGATGCTTTGTCGTCTCTATTCCTGTCTCAAATTTTGTTAAAATATAGAAAATTTATCTAGCTTAATGTGGGCATTGAATTCGTGTTATAATGAGCTCAAAATCAAAAAATTACAGACGATTTAGTGCGGACATGTCAACCGGATCGGCCAGTTAATATGATTATTCTAAACTGATCATTGGTGCTCATTGAGTAAAAGCTTATAAATAAAGCATAATGCCCGCCCTCTTACAGTTTGGGAAAGATTGGATTACTTGGACGCTTTGTCGTGTCTATTTCTATCTCCAATTTTGTTACAATATACAAAATTGAGCAAGGTTAACATGGGCATTGGTGTGTCCTTCTGAGCTTTAAATCAAAAGCTACAGATGATTTAGTGTGGACATGTCAAGTTGATCGGCCACTTAATATGAGTATTCTAAACTGATCATTGGTGCTCATTGAGTTAAGGCTTATAAATGAAGCATAATGCATGGCATCACACAGTTTGGGATAGATTGTATTATTTGGACGCTTTGTCGTATCTAGTTATGTCTCAAATTATGTAACAATAGAGAAAATTGAGCTAGCTTAACGTGACATTGGATTCGTGTCATTTGGAGCTCTAAAACAAAGTTACGGATGATTTGGTGGAGACATGTAAAGGTTATCGGCCAATTAAGATGATTATTCTAAACTGATCAATGGTGCTAATTGAGTAAAGGCTTATAAATGAAGCATGAAGCATGGCATCACACAGGTTGCAATAGATTGGATTACTTGGATGCTCTGTTGTCTCTATTTCTGTCTCAAATTTTGCAAAATATAGAAAATTTAGCTAGCTTAACGTGGACATTGGATTCGTGTCATTTTGTGCTCTAAATCAAAACATATATACGATTTAGTGCGGACATGTCAAGTTGATCTGCCAGTTAAAGTGATCATTCTAAACTGATCATTGGTGCTCATTTAGTAAAGGCTTATAAATGAACCATAGAGCATGGCATCACATAATTTGGGATAGATTGGATTACTTATATGCTTTCTCGTCTATATTTCGATCTCAAATTTTGTCAAAATATAGAAAATTGCTCTCGCTTAATGTGGGGATTGGATTCATGTCATTCGGAGCTCTAAATCAAAAGTTACAGAGGATTTGGTGTACACATGTCAAGGTTATCGGGCAGTTAAGATCATTATTCTAAACTGATCAATGGTGCTAATTGAGTAAAGCCTTATAAATGAAGCATAAAGCTTGGCATCACACAGTATGTCGAGACAGATTAGATTTCTTGGACGTTTTGTTGTCTCTATTTATTTCTCAAATTTTTCCAAAATATAGAAAATTTTGCTAGCTTAACGTGGGATTGGATTCGTATCTTTTGAGCTCTAAATCAAAAGGTACATACAATTTAGTGCGGATATATCAAGTTGATCGGCTAGTTAAAGTGATCGTTCTAAACCGATCATTGGTGCTAATTAAGTAAATACATATAAATGAAGCATAAAGCATGGCATCACGCAGTTTGGGAAAAATTGGATTAGTTGGACGTTTTTTCGGTCTCTATTTCTATCTCAAATTTTGAAAATATAGAAACTTTAGTGCAGACATACCAACGTGGGCATTGGATTCATATATTTCTGAGTTATAAATCAAAAATTACGGACAATTTAGTGCGGAAATGTCAGGTTGATCATCCAGTTAAAATGATCATTGTAAACTGATCATTAGTGCTTATTAAGTAAAGGCTTAAAAAAGAAACATAAAGTATGGCATCATGCAACTTGGGAAATATTGGATTACTTAGACGCCTTGTCATCTCTATTTCTGATAGAAATTTTGTCAAAATAAAGAAAACTTAGCAAGCGTACCGTGAGCATTGGATTCGTGTTATTTTGAGCTCAAAATAAAAAATTATAGATGATTTGGTGCGTACATGTGAAGTTGATCGGCCAGTTAATATGATCCTTCTAAACTGATAATTGGTGATCACTAAGTAAATGATTATAAATGAAGCATAATAAATGGCATCACGCATTGTGGGATAGATTGGATTGTTTGGATGCTTTATCGTATCTAGTTATGTCTCAAAATTTGTAACAATAGAGAAAACTATGCTAGCTTAACGTGGGCATTGGATTCGTATCATTCTGAGCTCAAAATCAAAAGTTACGGACGATTTAGTGCGGACATGTCAAGTTGATCAGCCATTTAATATGATTTTTCTAAAGTGATCATTGGTGCTCATTGAGTAGAGGCTTATAAATGAAGCATAATGTCTGGTATCACACAGTTTTGGAAAGATTGGAATATTTGAATGCTTTGTCGTCTCTATTTTAGTCTCAAATTTTGTTAAGATATAGAAAATTGAGCTAGCTTAACGTGGGCATTGGATTCGTGTGTTTCTGAGCTCTAATAAAAAAATTACGGACGATTTAGTGAGGACATGTCAAATTGATCGGTCAGTTAATATGATTTTTCTAATCTGATAATTGAAGCATAATGCATGGCATCACATAGTTTTTGATAGATTGGATTTCTTGGATGCGTTTTCTTTTCTATTTCTGTTTCAAATTTTGTTAAAATATAGAAAATTTATTTAGCTTAACATGGGCATTTAATTCATTTCAATCTGAGCTAAAAATCAAAAGTTACAGACGATTTAGTGCGGACATGTCAAGTTGATCGACCATTTGAAGTGATCATTCTAAATTGATCATTGGTGATCATTAAGTAAAGGCTTATAAATGAAGCATAAAACATGCCGTCACGTAACTTGGGATAGATTGGATTACTTGGACGCTTTGTCGTCTCTATTTCTATCACAAATTTTGTCAAAAAAAGAAAATTTAGCAAGCTTAACATGGCCATTGAATCCATGTCATTTTGAGCTCAAAATAAAAAAATTACAGATAACTTAGTGCGGACATGCCTAGTTGATTGGCTAAGTTGATCGGCCAGTTAATATGATCATTCTAAACTAATCATTTGTGCTTATTGAGTAAAGTCTTCTAAATGAAGCATAATGCATGGCCTCACATATTTTTGGAAAGATTGGATTACTTGGACGCTTTGTTGTTCCTATTTCTATCTCAAATTTCATTAAAATATAGAAAATTGAGCTACCTTAACGTGGGCATTAGATTCGTATGTTTCAGAGCTATAAATCAAAAGTTATGGATGATTTAGTCGGGACATGTCAAGTTTATCGGCCAGTTAAAGTGATCATTCTAAACTGATGACTTTGGAGCTCATTAAGTAAAGGCTTATAAATGAAAAATAAAGCATGGCATCATGCAATTTTGGATAGATTAGAATACTTGGACGCTTTGTCGTCTCTAATTTTGCCTCAAAATTTGTCAAAATATAGAAATTTGAGCTAGCTTAACATGGGCAATGGATTCGCGTCTCAAATTTTGATGTAGTGCAGACATATCAAGATCGATGAGTTAAAATTGTCATTCTAAACTAATCAATAATGCTTATTGAGTAAAAGCTTATAAATAAAGCATAATACATGACATCACGTATTTTGGGATAGACTGCATTACTTCGATGCTTTGTTATCTCTATTTCTGTCTTAAATTTTGTCACAATATAGAGAATTGAGCTAGCTTAATGTGGGCATTGGATACATGCCATTCTGAGCTTTAAATCAAAAGTTACGGACAATTTAGTGCGGACATGTAAAGTTGATCGGCCATTAAATATGATCATTCTAAACTTATCATCGGTGCTCATTGAGTAAAGGCTTATAAACGAAGCATAATGCATGGCATCACACAATTTTGGATAAATTGAATTACTTGGACGCTTTGTCGTTTCAAATTCTGTTATAATATAGAAACTTAATCTAAATTAATGTGGTCATTGGATTCTTGTCATTCCGAGCTCAAATCAAAAGTTACAGACAATTTATTATGCACATATCAAATTGATCGGCCAGTTACAGATGATTTAGTGTGGATATGTCGAGTTGATCTGCCAGTTAAAATGATCATTATAAACTAATCATTGGTACTCATTGAATAAAAGCTTATAAATAAAGAATAATGCCTCGAATCCCGCAGTTTGGGATGGATTGGATTACATGTACGCTTTGTCGTCTCGATTTTTATCTCAAATCTTGTCAAAATATAGAAAATTGAGCTAGCTTAACGTGGGCATTGGATTCGTATCATTCTAAGGTCAAAATCAAAAAATACGGACGATTTAGTGTGGACATGTCAAGTTCATCGGCCAATTTAAATGATATGAAGAATAACGCATGGCATCACGCATTTTGCGATGGATTGGATTACTTGGATGCTTTTTCGTATCTATTTCTGTCTCAAAATTTCTAACAATATAGAAAATTGAGCCAACTTAACATGGACATTGGATTCGTGTCATTCCGAGCTCTAAATCAAACGTTATGGACGATTTAGTGCGGACATGTCAATTTGATCAGCCAGGTAAAATGATCATTATAAACTGATCATTGGTACTCATTGATAAAAAGTTTATAAATGAAGAATAATGCATGGCATCACGCAGTTTGGGATGGATTGGATTACTTGTAGACTTTGTCGTCTCTATTTTTATCTCAAATCTTGTCAAAATATAAAAAATTGAGCTAGATTAACGTGGGCATTGGATTCGTGTTATTCAGAGCTCTAAATTAAAAGGTACATACGATTTAGTGTGGATATGTCAAGTTGATCAGGCAGTTAAAGTGATCATTCTAATCTTATCATTGGTGCTCATTCAGTAAAGGCATATAAATGAATCATAATGCATGGCATCACAGAGTTTGGGATAGATTGGATTACTTGGATGCATTGTCGTTTCTATTTCTGTTTCAAATTTTGTCACCATATAGAAATTTGAGCTAGCTTAACATGGGCATTGGATTCATGTCATTCTGAGCTCTAAATCTAAAGTTGTGGACGATTTAGTGCGCACATGTCGAGTTGATCGCCTATTAAGAGGATCATTCTAAACTTATCATTATTGCTCATTGAATAAAAGCTTAGAAATGAAGAATAATGCATGGTGTCACGCAGTTTGGGATGGATTTGATTACTTATACGCTTTTTCATATCTATTTTTGTCTCAAAGTGTGTCATAATATAAAAAATAGAGCTAGCTTAACGTGGGCATTGGATTCGTGTCATTCAGAGCTCGAAATCAAAAGTTACAGACGATTTAATGCAGAAATGTCATGTTGATCGGCCAAGCAATATGATTATTCTAAACTGATCATTGTTGCTCATTAAGTAAAGGCTTATAAATGAAGAATAAAGCATGGCAGCTAGTTTGGGATAGATTGGATTACTTGGACGCTTTGTAATCTCTATTTCTGTCTCAAAGTTTGTCAAAATATAGAAAATTGAGCTACCTTAGCATGGGCATTGGATTCATGTCATTCTGAGTTATGAATCAAATGTTATATACGATTTAGTGCGGACATATCAAGTTGATCGGCCAGTTTAAAATGATCATTTTAAAATGATAATTTTAAAATGATCATTGGTGCTCATTAAGTAAAAGCTTATAAATGAAGCATAAGGCATGGCATCAAGCAGTTTGGGATAGATTGGATTACTTGGATGTTTTGTTGTATCTAGTTTATTTCTCAAATTTTGTTATAATATATAAAATTGAACTAGCTTAATGTGTTGTACAAAAAAACAAGGCGTTTGTGACCACGTATGTGGTCGTAAAAGCTTCGTCGCAAATTTTAATAGCGGAACATTTTGTTAATGATTTGCGATTAAATATTGGTCCCTATATTTGCGACTTATTTGTGACTAGTTTGTAATAACAAATTTTGCGAGCACTTTGCCACTACATCAATGGTTGCAAAAACCGTAGTCGCAAATCAGTCAGAAATTTTGGTGATTGATTTACCACCATAGTGGAAGACGTGGTCGCAAATTGGTCACAAAATTTTGTGATCAATTTGCAACTATGGACACAACGTGGTCGCATATCAGTCACAAAATTTTGTGACTGATCTGCAACCACGTCTTTCACTGAATTTGTGACTGATTTGTGACTATTTTTTCAATAACTTTAAATGTACTTGCAAATCAGTCCCAAATATTTGTCACAAATATGTGGGACTGATTTGCGACTAATTTGCGACTAAATTCAAATTACAAAAAATTGAAAAATAAATCTAATTATCCAGACGAAGAAATTGAAAATCGGATGGCAAAAATGCTGGTGCAGCGTTTAACGGTTCACTTGTGGCATCGTTATCCCACATAAAAGATGTGAAAGTGGGATCCGTCTGTTGGAAATACGCGACGAGCATCTGCAAGTTGTTAAATGTTTTTTCGTGTTCCTTTTGGAATTCTTGGATCTTCTGATTCGCTTCCAACATTTGCGCATTTTGTTCTTCAATATGCATATTACATGCGTTTGTTCTTCGATCGGTCGCTGCGCGGCTAAGAGTTGATCCTGAAGCGCAACAAAGTGAGAGATAGTGGATTGGAAGCCACTACGCCTGCCGGACCCATGTATGCGGTTTAGGCTACCAAGTCTGTAAAGACGGCCTTGATTATCCGCAACATAAAACTACAAAAAATTAATAAAACGATTAAAATAATTATATTAAATTTAGTGTATATAAAATAAAATTTTAAATTTTTTTTTTACCGGAATGAAGATCAGATCTCATTTTTCTCATCTTGGCTTAACTCAATTTGACGGGAAGTACTGTCGGATGTTTCATTTGGATCGACCTCCACGAGCGCCATCTTTTCTTGGATGATTCATTCATATGCTTCACCGATTTGTTTAGCTTTCAAATCGACATACGAACCACATTGCCGAGTGTGAGTCTTTATAAAGATCTCACCAGTTGAAACCGGTCGTCCGGATTTGTGTCATTTTGAGCAATAAATAAAAAGTTATGGACAATTTAGTGCAGATATGTCATGTTGATCGTCCAGTTAAAATGATCATTCTAATCTTATCATTGGTGCTCATTAAATAATGGCTTATAAATGAAGCATAAAGCATGGCATCATGTATTTTGGGATAAATTGGATTGCTTGGATGATTTTTCGTCTCTATTTCTATCTTAAATTTTGTTAAAATAAAGAAAATTGAGCTACTTTATCGTGGGCATTGGATTCGTGTCATTCTAAGCTCTAAATCAAGAGTTACAGACGATTTAGTATGGAGATGTCAAGTTGATCGACCAGTTAAAATGATCATTATAAAATGATCGTCGATGCTCATGACGTAAAGGCTTACAAATGAAGCCTAAGGCATGGCATCACACAACTTCTGATAGATTGGATTATGTGGACCCTTTTTCGTCTCTACTTTTGTCTCAAATTTTGTCAAAATATATAAAATTTATATAACTTAACGTGGACATTGAATTCGTGTCATTCCGAGCTCAAAATCAAAAGTGACGGATGCTTTAGTGCGGGACATATCAAGTTGGTCGACCAAATAATATGATCATTTTAAACAGATCATTGGTGCTCATTGAGTAAAGGCTTATAAATGAAGCATAATGCATGGCATCACATAGTTTTGGATAGATTGGATTACTTGTACGCTTTGTCGTCTCTATTTCTGCCTCAAATTTTGTTTAGATATGGAAAATATATCTGGCTTGACGTGGGCATTGGATTTGTGTCATTCTAAGCTCAAAATCAAAAGTTACTGACATGTCAAGTTCATCGGCCAGATAATATGATTATTCTAAATTTATCATTGGTGCTCATTGAGTAAAGGCTTATAGATGAAGCATAATGCATGACATCACACAGTTTTGGATAGAATGGATTACTTGGATGCTTTTTCGTCTCTATTATTGTTTCAAATTTTGTTAAAATATAGAAAATTTATCTAGCTTAACGTGTGCATTGGATTCGTGTCATACTGAGCTGAAAATCAGAAGTTATGGACGATTTAGTGCGAAAATGTCAAGTTGATCGGCCAGTTAATATGATTATTCTAAAGTGATCATTGGTGCTCATTGATTAAAGGCTTATAAATCAAGCATAATGCATGGCATCACACAGTTTTGGATAGATTGGATTTCTTGGATGCTTTGTCATCTTTGTTTCTGTCTCAAATTTTGTTAAATATAGAAAAGTTATTTAGCTTAACGTTGGCATTGAATTCATGTTATTCTGAGCTCAAAATGGACGACTTAGTGCGGACATGTCAAGTTGATCGGCCAGTTAATATGATTATTCTAAACTGATCACTGGTGCCCATTGAGTAAAGGCCTATAAATAAAGCATAATGCGTGGCATCACACAGTTTTGGATAGATTGGATTACTTGAACGCTTTTTCTTATCTGTTTCCATGTCAAATTTTGTTTCAATATATAAAATTAAGCTACCTTAACGTAGACATTGGATTCGTGTCATTCAGAGTTCTAAATCAAAAGTATCGGAAGATTTAGTGTGGACATGTCATTTTGATCGGCCTATTAAATTGATCATTCTAAGCTGATCATTGGTGCTCGTTAAGCAAAGGTTTATAAATGAAGCATAAAGCATGGCATCAAAAAGTTTGGGAAAGATTGGATTAGTTGGACGCTTTGTCGACTCTATTTCTGTCCCAAATTTTGTCAAAATATAGAAAATTTAGCAAGATTAACGTGTTCATTGGATACGTGTCATTATGAGCTTTAAATCAAAATTGATGGATGATTTAGTGCATATATGTCAAGTTGATCGGTCATTTAATATGATTATCTAAGCTGATCATTGGTGCTCATTGAGTAAAGGCTTATAAATGAAGCATAATGTATGGCATCACACAGTTTAGGATAGATTAGATTATTTGAACGCTTTGTCGTATCTAGTTATGTCTCAAATTTTGTAATAATAGAGAAAATTGAGCTAGCTTAACTTGGGCATTGAATTCGTGTCATTCTGAGCCAAAAATCAAAAGTTACGGACGATTTACTGTGGACATGTCAAGTTGATCAGCCAGTTAATATGATTATTCTAAACTGATCATTGGCTCATTGAGTAAAGGCTTATAATTCAAGCATAATGCATGACATCACACAGTTTTGGATAGATTGGATTAATTGGATACTTTTTCGTCTCTATTTCTGTCTAAAATTTTGTTAAAATATAGAAAATTTATCTAGCTTAACGTGAGCATTGAATTCGTGTTATTCTGAGCTCAAAATCAAAAATTACAAACGATTTAGTGCGGACATGTCAAGTGGATCGGTGAGTTAATATGATTATTCTAAACTGATCATTGGTGCTCATTGAGTAATAGTTTATAAACGAAGCATAATACACACCATCTTACAGTTTGGGAAATATTGGATTACTTAGACGCTTTGTCGTGTCTATTTCTGTCTCTAATTTTGTTACAATACACAAAATTGAGCTAGATTAACGTGGGCATTGCTATTATGTCCTTCTGAGCTTTAAATCAAAAGTTACAGACGGTTTAGTGTGGACATCTCAAGTTGATCAGCCAGTTAATATGATTATTCTAAATTGATCATTGGTGCTCATTGAGTAAAGGCTTATAAATGAAGCATAATGCATGGCATCACATAGTTTGGGATAGATTGGATTATTTGGACGCTTTGTCGTATCTAGTTATGTCATAAATTTTGTAACAATAGAGAAAATTGAGCTGGCTTAACGTGACGTTGGATTCATGTCATTCGGAGCTCTAAATCAAAAGTTATCGGCAAATTAAGATGGTTATTCTAAACTGATCAATGGTGCTAATTGAGTAAAGGCTTATAAAAGAAGCATGAAGCATGGCATCACACGGGTTGAGAAAGATTGGATTACTTGGATTCTTTGTTGTCTTTATTTCTATCTCAAATTTTGCAAAATATAGAAAATTTAGCTAGCTTAACGTGGGCATTAGATTCGCGTCATTCTGAGCTCTAAATCAAAACATATATACGATTTAGTGCAGACATGTCAAGTTGATTTGCCAGTTAAAGTGATCATTCTAAACTGATCATTGGTGCTCATTAAGTAAAGGCTTATAAATGAAGCATAAAGCATGGCATCACGCAGTTTGAGATTGATTGGATTACTTAGACGATTTATCGCCTATATTTCTATCTCAAATTTAGTCAAAAATATAGAAAATTGCGCTATCTTAACGTGGGGATTAGATTTGTGTCATTTTGAGCTCTAAAACAAAAGTTATGGAGGATTTGGTGCGGACATATCAAGGTTACCGGGCAGTGAAGATCATTATTCTAAACTGATCCATGGTGCTGATTGAGTAAAGGCTTATAAATGAACATAAAGCATGGCATCACACAGTTTGTCGAGATAGATTGGATTACTTGAACGCTTTGTTGTCTCTATTTATGTCTCAAATTTTCCAAAATATAGAAAATTTAGCTACCTTAATGTGGGCATTGGATTTGTGTCGTTTGAGCTCTAAATCAGAAGTTACATACGATTTAGTGCGGATATATCAGGTTGATTCGCTAGTTAAAGTGATCATTCTAAACCTATCATTGGTGATAATTAAGTAAACGCATATAAATGAAGCATAAAGCATGGCATCACACAGTTTGGGAAAGATTTGATTACTTGGACGCTTTTCCATTTCTCTTTCTATCTCAAATTTTGCAAAATATAGAAAATTTAGTGCAGACTTGACAACGTGGGCATTGGATTCATGTGTTTCTGCGCTATCAATCAAATGTCAAGTTGATCAGCCAGGTAAAGTGATCATTCTAAACTGATCATTGGTGCTTATTAAGTAAAGGCTTAAAAATGAAACAAAAAGCATGGCATCATGCAAGTTGGGAAAGATTGGATTACTTGGACGCCTTGTCGTCTCTATTTCTGTCAAAAATTTGGTCAAAGTAAAGAAAAATTAGGAAGCTTAACGTGAGCATTGGATTCGTGTCATTTTGAGCTCAAAATAAAAAATTACGGACGATTGAGTGCGTACATGTCAAGTTGATCGGCCAGTTAATATGATCATTCAAAACTAATAATTGGTGCTCACTGAGAAAAGGCTTATAAATGAAGCATAATGCATGGCATCACGCATTGTGGGATAGATTGGATTATTTGGATGCTTTATCGTATCTAGTTAGGTCTCAAATATTGTAACAATAGAGAAAACTAAGCTAACTTAACGTGGGCATTGGATTCCTATCATTCTGAGCTCAAAATCAAAAGTGACGGACGATTTAGTATGGATATGTCAAGTTGATCGGCCAGTTAATATGATTTTTCTAAAGTGATCATTGGTGTTCATTGAGTAAAGGCTTATAAATGAAGCATAATGTCTGGCATCACACAGTTTTGGATAGATTGGAATACTTGAATGCTTTGTCGTCTCTATTTCTGTCTCAAATTTTGGTAAAATAAAGAAAATTTAGCTAGCTTAATGTGGGCATTCGAGTGATCATTATAAACTGGGCATTGATGCTCATTAATGAAAAACATATAAATGAAGCATAAAGAATGGCATCACGCAGTTTGGGATAGATTAGATTACTTGGACACTTTATCTTCTCAATTTTTGTCTCAAATTTTGTCACAATATAGAAAATTGAGATAACTTAACATGCCACTGGATTCGTGTCATTCAGAGCTCTAAATAAAAACTTACGGACAATTTAGTGCGGACATATCAAATTGATCGGCTAGTTAAAATGTTCATTCTAAACTGATCATTGGTGCTCATTAAGTAAAGGCTTATAAATGAGCACAAAGCATGGCATCACGCAGTTTGGAATATATTGGATTATTTGGACGCATTGTCGTCCCTATTTTTGTCTCAAATTTTGAAAAATATAGAAAATTTAGCTACCTTAACATGGGCATTGGATTCATGCCATTCTGATCTCTAAATAAAAAGTTATGGACGATTTAATGCGGGTATGTCAAATTGATCGACCAGTTAATATGATCATTCTAAAATGATCATT
This sequence comes from Pugionium cornutum, assembly GCA_018901935.1. Classification (NCBI taxonomy): domain Eukaryota; kingdom Viridiplantae; phylum Streptophyta; class Magnoliopsida; order Brassicales; family Brassicaceae; genus Pugionium; species Pugionium cornutum. Next base: position 5,942,915 of record JAENJI010000012.1, on the reverse strand, counting down.
GGTGCTCATTGAGTAAAGGCTTATAAATGAAGCATAATGCATGAATAACACAGTTTGGGATATATTGGATTTTTTGGATGCTTTGTCGTATCTAATTCTGTCTCAAAGATTTTCAAAATATAGAATATTGAGCTAGCTTAACGTGACAATTTGATTCGTGTCATTCTGAGCTCGAATTCAAAAGTTACATACAATTTAGTGCGGACATGTCAAGTCGATAGGTCAGTTAAAATGATTTTTCTAAACTGATCAAATGTGCTCTTTGAGTAAAGACATAGAAATAAAACATAATGCAAGGCGTCACACAGTTTTGGATAGATTGGATTGTTGGGAAGCTTTTGTCGTTTCTATCGTTGTCTCAAATTTTGTTAAAATATAGAAAATTGAGCTAGCTTAATGTGGGCATTGGATTCATGTGTTTCTGAGCTCCAAAAATCCAAAGTTATGGACAATTTTGTGCGTACATGTCAAGTTGATCGGCCAATTAAAGTGATCATTCTAAACTGATTAATTGTGCTGATTAACTAAAGGCTTATAAATGCATTATAAAGCATGATATCACGCAATTTGGGACAAATTAGAGTACTTGGACGCTTTGTCGTCTCTATTTTTTTCTCAAATTTTTCAAAATATAGAATATTTAGCTAGCTTTATGTGGGCATTGGAGTCGTGTCATTCTTAGCTCTAAATCAAAAGTTACGGACGATTTAGTGCAGACATGTCAAGTTGATCGGTCAGCTAATATGATTATTCTAAACTGATCAAAGGTGCTCAATGGGTAAAGGCATATAAATGAAGAATAATGTCTGGCATCACACAGTTTGTGATAGATTAGATTACTTGGACGCTTCGTATGTAGTTCTGTCTTAAATTTTGACACAATATACAAAATTGAGCTAGCTTAACATGGGCATTGGATTCGTATCATTCTAAGCTCAAAATCAAAAAATACGGATGATTTAGTGCGGACATATGAAGAATATGAAGTTGATACTAATGTGCGGATACTAATGTCAAGTTGATCGGCCAATTAAAACATATGAAGAATAACGCATGGCATCACGCAGTTTGGGATGGATTGGATTACTTGGACGCTTTTTCGTATCTATTTTTATCTCAAATTTTCAAAAAATATAGAAAATTGAGCCTGCTTAACGTGGACATTGGATTCGTGTAATTCTGAGCTCTAAATCAAAAGTTATGGACGATTTAGTGCGGATATGTCAATTTGATCGGCAAGTTAAAATGATCTTTATAAACTGATCATTGGTGCTCACTAAGTAAAAACTTATAAATGAAGAATAATGCATGGCATCACGCAGTTTGGAATGGTTTGGATTTCTTGGACGCTTTGTCATATCTATTTTTGTCTCAAAGTGTGTCAAAATATAAAAAATTGAGTTAGCTTAACGTGGGCATTGGATTCGTGTCATTCGGAGCTCTAAATAAAAAGTTACAGACGATTTAGTGCGGAAATGTCATGTTGATCGGCTAGTTAATATGATTATTCTAAACTAATAATTGGTGCTCATTAAGTAAAGGCTTATAAACGAAGAATAAAACATGGCATCTAGTTTGGGATAGATTTGATTACTTGGACGCTTTGTCGTCTCTATTTATGTCTCTAATTTTGTCAAAATATAGAAAATTGAGCTAGCTTAGCAAGGGCATTGGATTCGTGTCATTCGGATCTCAGATTCAAAAGTTATAGAAGATTTAGTGCGGACGTGTCCAGTTGATCGGCCAGTTAAAATGATCATTGGTGCTCATTAAGTAAAACCATATAAATGAAGCATAAGGCATGGTATCCAACAGTTTGGGATATATTGGATTACTTGGATTATTTGTCGTATCTAGTTATTTCTCAAATTTTGTTACAATATAGAAAATTGAACTAGCTTAATGTGTAGTAAAAAAAACAAGGCGTTTGCGACCACGTATGTGGTCGCAAAAGCTTCATCGCAAATTTTTGTGGTCGCAAATTAGTGGCACTTTAGTGACTGATTTGCGACCACAATAATAGTGGTACATTTTGTTAATGATTTGCGACCAAATATTGGTCCCTATATTTGCGAATTATTTGTGACTTTTTGTAATAACAAATTTTGTGATCACTTTGCCACTACATCAATGGTTGCAAAAACCGTAGTCGCAAATCAGCCAGAAATTTTTGTGATTGATTTGCCACCACAGTGGAAGACGTGGTCTCAAATTGGTCACAAAAATTTTGTGACCAATTTGCGACTATGGACACAACGTTGGTCACATATCAGTCACAAAATTTTGGGACAGATTTGCAGCCACGTCTTTCACTGAATTTGTGACTGATTTGCGAGTGATTTGTGACTACATTATATCCGTAATCGCAAATCAGTCCCAATTTTTTTGTGACTGATTTGCGAGTACATGTAAATTTTTCGAAAAAATAGATGTAGTCGCAAATTGGTCACAAATATGTGGGACTCATTTGTGACTAATTTGCGACTAAATTCAAATTACAAAAAATTGAAAAATAAATCTAATTATCCCGAGATGGAAATTGAAAATCGGATGGCAAAAATGATGGTGCACTGTTTGATGGTTCACCTGTGGCATCGTTATCCCACATAAAAGACGTGAAAGTGGGATCCGTCAGTTGGAAATACGCAACGAACATCTGTAAGTTGTTATATGTTTTTTCGTTTTCCTTTTGGAATTTCTGATTCGCTTCCAACATTTGCGCATTTTTTTCTTCAATACGCATATTACAGGCGTTTTGTTCTTCGATCTGTCGCTGCGCGGCTAAGAGTTGATCCTGATGCACAACAAAGTCAGAGATAGTGTATTTGAAGCCACTACGCCTGTCCGACCCATGCATGCAGTTTAGGCTACCAAGTCTGTAAAGACGGCCTTGGTCATCCGCAACAGAAGACTACAAAAATTAATAAAACTATTAAAATAATTATATAAAATTTAGTGTACATAATAAAAATTAAAAAAAAAAATTTTTACCTGAATGAAGATCTCATTTTTCTTATCTTGGGTAAGCTCAATTCGACGGGAAGTACCGTCAGATGTTTCAGTTGCATCGACCTCCAGGAGCGTCATCTTTTCTTGGATGATTCGTTCGTATGTTTCACCGATTTGTTTATCTTTCAAATCGACATACGAACCATACTGCGGATTGTGTGTCTTTATAAAGACCTCACCAATTAAAACTGGTTGTCCCAAATTATTTTCCTAAATATTGAAATAAAATATTAATAAATAACAAAAAAAAATAGTTTTAATTTAAATATTTTAAAATATTTACTATTTCCTGTTAGATCTGGATATAGAATTTTTGGCCCCACAAATGCTTGGGCAGACCAAGACCATCCCAAGAGGAGTCGTGGTTATTGAACGACTTACTACTCCTCTCATTAGATGTTTCTGTTTCCTAATAGTCTGTCATTGTTTTGTACAGAGTATGGAAAATCCACCTTGGATGTTTGCCGGTTTTATGAACCGTGCTCACCATCCCTTTCATCCATCTTACACAGATGGAGTCAAACTCATTCCGTACCACCGTGGTGATCACAAGATAACAAGTGTACGGTTGATTCCAAATTTAAAATACATTAATTTTAGTAATTATTAAATTTTATAAAATAAAATATATTTTTTTAAATTACTTACCGCAAATTCGATAAAGTATTTTTCCTATCGTTTAGCTGGTATGACCATCCAACTGTATTAGGGACTGTCAAATTTGTTTTTCAAAATGTTGAAATTTGACAGGTTATTGATTCTTTGTCCCGGTCAAACCTAATTAATTAAATATATAAAATAAAAGTATCTTAAATACGTATTTACAAATATTAAATTTTAAATTTAAGTTATTTATTTATAATATATTTTTATATTTATTATGTAATTCTATGAAATAGAAAATAAAAAATATAAAATTTTAAACATACCATGTTGTGTTCGGTGCTAGCACAAGAGATAGTACAGTCAAGTATTGGTCCCGCCTTATAGTTTGTAACAAACTATCAAGTCTGATAATTTGTTCCCCTGTTTCCGTTTCAAAAGGAAGAACCTATTCCATCTCATGCTCCTCGGCTTCTTGAAACCAAGGAGATGGATCGGTTTTGCGAACCGAGTGAGGGTTGAAGGTGTAGTGTGGACGGAGGCGGGATGCCGCTCTATAAGCTGTAGGTGAGGGGTTCGAGAAGGTCGAAGAGTTACCACGGCCAGAAGACGATGGGATTTGTCATCTTCCACGACCTCTCATCGACCTACCGCTACTTGCCATTGGGTATTGGGTGTTTGAAAGAGTTTTAGGTGTTTGAGAGAGTTTTAAGTGTTTGAGAGAGTTTTAGGAAGTAGGAAGATTTGTGTGAAGTGTGAAAATGAGGGAAAAGAGTCACGTATTTATAGGAAATATTTGCGGCCACTAATATGGTCGCAAATCAGTCGCCAAGTGGGAAATTAAATACGTGGACGCAAATCAGCCGCAAATTTGCGACTGATTTACGACCACAATTTTTTTAAGAACGGTTCCCACCAAATGCACTAGTGGTCGCAAATCAGTCGCAAATTTACGACTGATTTGTGACCACATGTTTAAAGTTTATAAAATAACAGGTGATCGAAAAATTTCAAGAATTTTCATCTCCCAACATTCTCATGGTGGTCGCAAATCACTCACAAATTTACGACTGATTTACGACTATGATTTAAAATATTGACATTAATATGTTTTTTTATGTGGTGGCAAATGAGTCGCACATATGTGACTGATATGTGACCACGGGTTATTTTATGGACCAATTTGTCACTACATTCCCAATGTAGCGGCAATGTGGTGACAAAGTAGTCACAATTAATACCATAAACCCTAAATTAAGTGATTTTGTTGACTACCATGAATTATATAGGATTGATAACATCATTTGGAGTTGTAGAAACTTTAATTACTAAGTAAACAATAACATTTGACAAATTTACTAAATTTTCATATCATTTACCTAAAACACTTAACACATTCATTTAACCTTATACCTCTTATATACAATTCAAATGTTTTTAACATTTACATCAACACAAATATGATTTTGTTTATATTTGGCCACCTATAATGGTCAGTACTTACCTGGAAATGCAAAATAAGTTGTAAACGTGAATAACACATAGGGAAAATGTAAGTTTACACTATGTAGTTGCAAAGTGATCACTAATTTGCGACCAATTTTCGACTACAGTGAACCCATTGTCGCAAATTGGTTGCAAACGTGCGACGGATTTGCGACCATGGATTATTTTTGTGACCAATTTTCCACCACATTACCAATATAGTGGCAATGTGGTGGCAAAATAGTTACAATTAATGCCCCAAAACCTAAATTATATGATTTTCGTGAATACTATGAATTATATATATGATTGATTACATCATTAGAAGTTGTACAAAAAAACTTCAATTCGAAACAACAACAGTTTCGAAAAATATATAAGGATCAAATGTAAAAATACATCAAAAGTCAAATATATTACATCTCTTCGCCCTCCTCATCATCTAAAGATGAAATATTACACTGAAATTCATCTTCTAGTTCGGCATCTCCGACATCAAAATCAATTTCTTCGGTATGATTAACTCTTTCAACCAAATGATCCACTTCTATCTCTTCAACCACCGTTACCTCTTCATCATTTTCTTGTTGCAAAAAAGGCCAATCTCGTCTTTGTTTTTGTATTTCCCCAAAATGTTAGATCTGGGGTTAACTTTGAGAAAAATGAGCCATGTTTGTTTTGATGATGATTTGGTGTGCAGATAAGGAATATAACAAACTTGCTCTGCTTGAGAGGCTGTGGTACATCATAATTAATAAAATGTAAATTAGTTAAATAATTATATAAACAAATTATTTATAGAATTTTATGTTCGTAATATATAGAAATTAACATATACTTATAGTTAATTAGTTACATACCTAGAATAAATTTTTCGTAATTGTAGAACTTCCCTGAGGATAACACATCAACGACCCCATTTTCCGACTTCTGAATTCCTTTCGAAAGTGTAGGATCGTATCACTCACATTTAAAAAACGTGATCTTCAAATTTATGAGTCTAACATACTCAAGTTGAATGATATAATTTAAAATCCCATAGAAATCAGCGTCATCAGATGCATCTGAGTAATTGTCTCCCTTGACACAAATGCCGTAGTTACATGTCTTTCTTCTGTGTCCATGTTTCTCTGTGTGGAATATATAACCTCTTGAAAAATAGATCGGCCAAGTTAACGCTTTATTCATCGGCCCTTGAACTAATTCTTGAGCCTATATCAGAAAGGCGCGTGGCCAAAAATAAATGAAATTGTTTTCATATTATTTACCTCTCTAGTGGCCGAACATATTTACAATTCCGCAAAACATATGCATGTGCATATTTGTATTCTTTTACGGAGAGCCATATTTCTCTACATTTACCACTTGGACGACCCATGTGAGTAAATATATCTAGCACTCCGGGATCCGGATATATAGGGACACCACCTTCATTGAATCTAGTAGACTTATATATATATATATATATATATATATATATATATATATATTATACACGATATTTAACTTGTAAATTTAATTATTTAACCTTAAAAATAAAATAATTAATTAATATAAACACAACAATTTATGGTTACTACGTACGTACCTGTTTTTGGTGCGTATGTGGGTAGCAAAGTAATGCTCTGATAAGTAAGATATCTCATCATTCACATATGATTCAACATGTGCTTCTACCACACGCAGATGCTAATAAGTCACCAATTTGCGATGGATTAGCGACTGCCAGCACAGTCACAAATTAGTCGCAAATTGGTTGTTTATTACGAGCAATATGCGACTACAGTTTTAAGTCCCAAATTTGCGACCAATTTGCGAGTACTGCTCCGTAGTCGCAAATTGGTCGTAAAACAACGACAAATGTGGTAACAAATTTTCCCACCACGTATGTTGTCGCAAAATGCAGTGGCATTTTGGCAATTTTCTCGTAGTGGAAGGCATTGGATTTGTGTCATTCTAAGCTATAAATCAAAAGTTATGAATGATATAGTGCAGACATGACAAGTTGATCGACCAGTTAAAATGCTTTGTCGGACATGTCAAGTTGATTGGCTAGTTAAAGTGATCATTTTAAACTGATAATTGGTGCCCAAGTAAAGGCTTATAAATGAAGCATATCTAGTTCTGCCTCAAATTTTGTCACAATATAGAAAATTGAACTAACTTAGTGTGGCCATTTGTTTCATGTCATTCTATGCTATAAATCAAAAGGTATGGATGATTTAGTGCACAAATGACCAGTTGATTGGCCTGTTAAAACTATCATTCTAAACTAATCAATGATGCTCATTGAGTAAAAGCTTAATAAAGAAAAATAATGCATAGCGTCACGCAGTTTGGGATGGATTGGGTTACTTGGACGCTTTGTCATATCTATTTCTATCATAAATTTTGTCACAATATAGAAAATTGAGCAAGCTTTGGATAGAATAGATTACTTGTACGATTTGTCGTCTCTATTTATGTCTCAAATGTTGTCACAATATAGAAAATTGAGCTAGCTTAACGTGGGTATTGGATTCGTGTCATTTGGAGCTCTAAATCAAAAGTTACAGACGATTTAGTGCATACATGTCAAGTTGATCGGCCAGTTAAAGTGATCATTCTAAACTGATCTTTGGTGCCCACTGAGTAAAGGCTTATAAATGAAGCATAATGCATAGCATCACACAGTTTTGAATAGATTGGATTACTTGTACGCTTTGTCATATCTAGTTCTGTCTCAAAAAAATTTCACAATATAGAGAAATGAACTAACTTAGTGTGGGCATTGGTTTCATGTCATTCTAAGCAATAAATCAAAAGGTATGGACGATTTAGTGTAGACATAACAAGTTGATCGGCCTGTTTAAATTATCATTCTAAACTAATCAATGATGCTCATTGAGTAAAAGCTTAATAATGAAAAATAATGCATAGCATCACGCAGTTTGCGATGGATTGGATTTCTTGGATGCTTTTTCATACCTATTTCTCCCTCAAATTTTGTGACAATATAGAAAATTGAGCTAGCTTAACATGGGCATTGGATTCGTGTGTTTCTGAGCTCTAAATAAGAAGTTACAGATGTTTTAGTCCGGACATGTCAAGATATCGGCCAGTTAAAGTGATCATTCCAAACTTATCATTGGTGCTCATTAAATAAAGGCTTATAAATGAAACATAAAGCATGGAGTCACGCATTTTCGGATAAATTAGACTATTTGGAAGTTTTGTTCTCTATTTCTATCTTAAATTTTGTCAAAATATATAAAATTGAGCTAGATTAATGTGGGCATTGGATTCATGCACTACAAGAAAACATTAATATTTCTGATGGCATTTCCGATGGAAATAAAACCGTCAGAATTTTCCAACGCCTACGCGATTGTTTTCCGACGGACTACCGAGGGAAGTTATCTCGTTGTCGATAAATCCCGATGTTTGCACTACCATCGGGAAATCGATGGTAAAACCTGATGGCTTTCCGTCCGGTTTCCGACTGAAGGGCAAGCGTCGGGATATCCTCTCAAAACCGTCGCATATTACCGATGAAATATAAGCCGTCGGTTGTTTTCTGATGATTTCCCAACAGAATGTGGTTTTTACTATCCGTTTGGAATCCGTCTAGAATATATCCGTGGGCTGACGTCGAGGATCGTTGGTTCCTCATCGGAAATATCTACCAGTGGTTGGCAATCATCGAAAATCCATCGGAAACAGGAATATTCCTAAGAATAATCTATTAAAAATTTGTGATTATCTGTTAAAAATTCGTAATAATCTGTTAAAAATTCGTAATAATCTGTTAAAATTTCGTAATAATCTGTTAAAAATTCGTAATAATCAGCTAAAAATTCGTAATAATCAGTTAACAATTCGTGATAATCTTCTAATTTTCAATATAAATACGCTATGCACCTTTACAATTTGATTTGAACAAAAATCTTAACAAAATGTCGTCTTAAAATTCTTATGATTATTTTTTATCTGGGATGGATAAACCTCGGTATGATTCAACAATGGGGGAGTTGACGGATGAACTTGCGCAAGGTGTTGAAGAGTTCATGACATTTGCATCAAAAAATAGCATGACATCGGAATACGGTAAAATGTATTGTCCGTGTAATAAATGCAGAAATCATACATTAATCTCTGTTAGAGAAGTACGTAATCATTTGTATTGGACTGGATTTATGCCGGGTTACAAAATTTGGTATTCACATGGAGAAATTGATGCAACGATGCAATATTATGGTAGTATTTCAAAAAGGTTTGATAATAGTAATGTTATGGTAGAGGAACCGGCATCACAAGTTGATATAAGTGGAGGTACTGTTCAGATGGTGAATGATGTGTTTCGTGAACAAAGAGCATCGTACATTGAAGATAGGAGTAGAATAGAGGAACCTAATTTGGAAGTCCGGAAATTTTTTGATATGTTAGATGCATCCAAACAGTCTTTGTATAAAGGATGTAGAGATGGATTATCGCGTTTATCTGCTGCAAGGAGGTTGATGACAATAAAGACGGATTTCAACTTGGTTGAAGATTGTGTGAATGCGATAGCTGATTTTGTTAGAGATATATTACATGAAGATAATATTACACCTACTTCATATAATGAGGTTCAAAAACTTGTAACTGGTCTTGGATTGCCGTATCAGATGATCGATCTATGTATTGACAACTGCATGATCTATTGGAGAAATGATAAAAACCGCATAAATTGCCGACTTTGTCACAAACCTCAATTTCAAGAGACAATCGGCAGAGTACCTATTCCGCATAAACGCATGTGGTATTTACCATTAACAGAGAGGTTAAAGAGGCTATATCAATCTGAACACACGGCAAAGCCCATGAGATGGCATGCATAACACAATTCGAATGGAGAAATTGTGCTTATTGAGTAAAGACTAATAAATGAAGCATAATTCAGGGCATCGTGGAGCTTGGGATAGATTGAATTATTTGGATGCTTTGTTGTATTTATTTCTCTCTCAAATTTTTTTAAGATATAGAAAATTGAGCTAGAATAACATGAGCATTGGATACGTGTCATTCTGAGCTCTAAATAAAGAGTTACGGACGATTAGTTCGGACATGTCAAGTTGATCGGCCAGTTAAAGTAATCATTCTAAGCTGATCATTGGTTCCCATTGAGTAAAGACTTATAAATGAAGCATATTGCATGACATCACACAGTTTTGGATGAATTGGATTACTTGGATGCTTTATCGTATCTAGTTCTATCTCAAATTTTGTCACAATATAGAAAATTAAGCTAGCCTAACGTGGGAATTTGATTCGTGTTATTCAGAGCTCTAAATCAAAAGTTACGGATGATTAATACGAACATGTCAAGTTGATCGGCCAGTTAAAGTGATCATTCTAAACTGATTATTGGTTCTCATTAGGTAAAGGCTAGAAATGAAGATAACGCATGGTATCAAGCAGTTTGGATAGATTGGATTTCATCGATTCTTTGTCATCTCTATTTTTGTGTCAAATTTTGTCAAAATATAGAAAATTGAGCTAGCGTAACGTGGGCATTGTATTCGTGTCATTCAGAGCTCCAAATCAAAAGTTACTGAAGATTTATAGCAAACATGTCAAGTTGATCGACGAGTTAAAGTGATCATTCTAAACTGAACTTTGGTGCTCATTGAGTAAAGGCTTATAAATGAAGCATAATACAAGACATCACACAGTTCCGGATAGATTGGATCACTTGGACGCATTTTCGTATCTAGTTCTGTCTCAAATTTTGTCACAATATTGAAAATTGAGTTTGTTTATCATGGGCATTGGATTTGTTTCATTTTGAGCTCTAAATCAAAAATTACGGACGACTTAGTGTGTTTCTGTCAAGTTTATCGGCCAGTTGATATGATCATTCAAAACTGATCTTTGGTGTTCATTGAGTAAAGTTTTATAAATGAAGCATAATGCATGGCATCACACAGTTTTGGATAGATTGGATTACTTGGATGCTTTGTCGCCTCTATTTCTGTCTCAAATTGAGCTAGTTTAACGTGGACCTTGGATTCGTGTCATTCTGAGCTCTAAATAAAAAGTTATGAACGATTTGGTGCGGACATGTCAAATTGATCGGCCAGTTAAAGTGATCATTTTAAACTGATCTTTGGTGCCCCATTGAGTAAAGGCTTATAAATGAAGCATAATGCATGGCATCCCACAATTTTGGATAGAATGGATTACTTGGAAGCTTTGTTGTATCTATTTCTGTCTCAAATTTTGTCAAAATATAGAAAATTGAGTTAGTTTAACATGGGCACTGGATTCGTGTCATTTTGAGATCTAAATCAAAAGTTACGGATGATATAGTGAGGACATGTAAAGTTTATTGGCTAGTTATAGTGATCATTCTAAACTGATCATTGGTGCTCATTGAGTAAAGGCTTATAAATGATGCATAAAGCGTGGCATCAAACAGTTTGAGATAGATTGGATTACTTGGACCCTTTGTCGTATCTAGTTCTGTCTCAAATTTTTTCATATTATATAAAATTGTGCTAGCTTAACGTGGGCATTGTATTCGTGTCATTCTGAGCTCCAACTCAAAAGTTACAGAAGATTTTAGTGCAGACATTTCAAGTTTATCTGCGAGTTAAAGTGATCATTCTAAACTCATCATTGATGCTCATTAAGTCAATGCTTATAATTGAAGCATAATGCATGACATCAAGCAGTTTTGACTGATTTGATTACTTGGACGCTTTGTTGTATCTATTTCGGTCTCAATTTTTTCGTGTCATTTTGAGCTCTAAATCAAAAGTTACACACGATTTAGTGCGGACATGTCAGGTTGATAGGCTATTCAAATTGATCATTCTAAACTGATCATTGGTGCTCATTAAGTAAAGGCTTATAAATGAAGCATAAGGCATCGCATCACGCACTTTGGGATAGATTGGATTACTTGGACGCTTTTTGGTCTCTATTTCTGTCTCAAATTTTGTCAAAATATAGAAAATTGAGCTAGCTTAACGTGGGCATTGGATTTGTGTCATTTGAGCTCTAAATCAAAAGTTATGGACGATTTAGTGCTGACATGTCAATTGGATCAGCCAGTTAAAGTGATCAATCTAAACTGATCATTGGTGCTCATTGAGTAAAGGCTTATAAATGATGCATAAGTGATGGCATCACGCAGTTTTGAATAAATGGGAATACTTGGACGCTTTGTCGTATCTAGTTCTATCTAACATTTGGTTACAATATAGGAAATTGAGCTAGCTTAACGTATGCATTGGATGCGTGTGTTGCTTAGGTGTAAATCAAAAGTTGCACATGATTTTGTGAGGACATGTCAAGTTGATCGGACTGTTAAAGTGATTATTCTAAGCTAGTCATTGGTTCTCATTAAGTAAAGGTATATAAATGAAGCATAAAGCATGTCATCACGTTGTTTGGGATAGATTGGATTACTTGGATGCTTTGTGGTCTCTATTTCTGTCTAAAATTTTTTCAAAATAAAGAAATTTGAGCTAGATAAATGTGGGTATTGGATTTGTGTCAATTTGAGCTCTAAATCAAAAGTTTAGGATGATTTAGTGCGGACATGTCAACTTGATCTGCCATTTAAAGTGATAATTCTAAACTTATCATTGGTGCTCATTGAGCAAAGGCTTATAAATGAAGCATAAGTCATGGCATCACACAGTTTGGGATAGATTGGATTACTTGGACACTTTGTCGTATCTAGTTCTGTCTCAAATGTTCTCACATGTTAAAAATTGAACTAGCTAAATGTGCACATTTGATTCGTGTCATTCTAAGCTCAAATCAAGAGTTACAGACGATTTACTACAAAGATTTCAAGTTGATCGGCCAGTTAATATGATTATTCTACATTGATCATTGGTGCCCATTTAGTAAAGACGTATCAACGAAGCATAATGCATGGCATCACACAGTTTTGGATATATTGGATTATTTGGAAACTTTGTCATATCTTGTTTTGTCTAAAATTTTGTTACAATATGGAAAATTGAGCTACTTTGACGTGGGCATTAGATTCGTGTGTTTCAGAGCTCTATCGTGTGTTTCAGAGCTCTAAATTGAAAGTTCCACACGATTTAGTGCGGACATGTCAAGTTGATCGACCAGTTAAAGTGATCATTCTAAACTGATAGTTGGTGCTCATTGAGTAAAGGCTTATAAATGAAGCGTAAGGCATGGCAACAAGCAGTTTGGATAGATTGGATTACTTATACGCTTTGCGTCTCTATTTCTACCTCAAATTTTGTCAAAATATAGAAATTGGCGCTAGCTTAACGTGGGCATTGGGTTCGTATCATTTTGAGCTCTATTTGAAAAGTTATGGATGATTTAGTGCGGACATGTCAATTTTATCGGTCAGTTAAAGTGATCATTCTAAACATATCGTTGGTGCTCATTGAGTACAGGCTTATAAATTAATTATAACGCATGGCATAACACAGTTTTGGATAGATTGGATTACCTGAACGCTTTGTCGTATCTATTTATGTCTTAAATTTTGTTACAATATAGAAAATTGACTTAGCTTAACGTGGGCATTGGATTCGTGTGTTTCGGAGCTCTAAATCGAAAGTTATGGACGATTTAGTGCAGACATGTCAAGTTTATTGGGCAGTTAAAGTGATCATTCTAAACTTATTATTGGTGCTCATTAAGTAAAGGGCTATAAATGAATCATAAAGCATGGCATCACGCTGTTTGGGATAGATTGGATTAGTTGGACGCTTTGTGGTCTCTATTTCTATCTCAAATTTTATCAAAATATAGAAAATTGAGCTACCTCAATGTGGGCATTGGATTCGTGTCATTTTGAGCTCTAAATCAAAAGTTACAGAAGATTTAGTTCAACATTGTCAAGTTGATCGGCCAATTAAAGTGATCATTCTGAATTGATCATTGGGGCTCATATAGTAAAGGCTTATAATTGAAGCAAAACGCATGACATCAAGCAGTTTTGATATAATGGATTACTTGGATGCTTTGTTGTATCTATTTTGGTCTCAAATTTTTTTCAAAATATAGGAAATTTAGCTAGTAATTGGTTTGAGCTCTATATCAAAAGTTACGGGAGATTTAGTGCGGACATGTCAAGTTGAACAGAATGTTAAAGTGATCATTCTAAACGGATCATTGGTGTCCTTGAGTAAAGTTTTATCAATGAAGAATATTGCATGCGTCACACAGTTTTGGATAGATTAGATTATTTGAACACTTTGTCGTATCTAGTTTTATCTCAAATTTTGTTACAATAAAAAAATTGAGCTAGCTTAACATGGGCACTGGATTGGTGTGTTTCTGATCATTGGTGCTCCTTAACTAAAGACTTATAAATGAAGCCTAAGGAATGGCATCACGCAGTTTGGGATAGATTGGATTACTTGGACGCTTTGTCATCTCTATTTCCGTTTCATACTTTGTCAAAATGTAGAAAATTTATCTAGCTTAACTTGGGCAATCGATTCATGTCATTATGAGCCCAAATCAAGAGTTACGGACGATTTACTGCGGAGGTGTCAAGTTGATCGGCCATTTAATATGATTATTCTAAACTGATTATTGGTGCTCGTTGAGTAAAAGCATTGGATTCTTGTCATTCTGACTTCTAAATCAAAAGTTACGAACAATTTATAGTGTGGACATGTCAAGTTAAGTGGCCAGTTAAAGTGATCATTCTATACAGATCATTGGTGCTCATTATGTAAAGGCTTATAAATTAAGTGTAAAGCATCGCATCAAACAGTTTGGATTCATGTCATTTTGAGATATAAATCAAGAGTTATTGACGATTAAGTGCGGACATGTGAAGTTGATCGGCTAGTTAATATGATTATTTAAAAATGGTCATTGGTGTTCATTGAGTATAGGATTATAAATGAAGCAAATGCATGGCATCACGCAGTTTGAGATAGATTGGATTACTTGGACGCTTTGTCGTATCTAGTTTTGTCTCAAATTTTGTTACAATATATAAAATTGAGGTAGCTTAACGTGGGCTTTGGATTCGTGTCATTCCGAGCTCTAAATCAAAAGTTACAGACGATTTAGTGCGGACATGTCAAGTTGATTGGCCAGTTAAAGTGATCATTCTAAACTGAACATTGGGGCTCATTAAGTAAACGCTTATAAATGAAGCATAATGCATGGCATCAAGCAGTTTAGATGAATTGGATTACTTGTACGCTTTGTCGTCTCTATTTCCTTCTCAAATTTTATCAAAATATGGAAAATTGAGCTAGGTAAACGTGGGCAATGAATTGGTGTCATTCTAAGCTCTAAATCAAAAGTTATAGATGATTAGTGGGGACATGTCAAGTTTATCAGCCAGTTAAAGTGATCATTCTAAAATGATCATTGGTGCTCATTGAGTAAAGGCTTATCAGTGAAGAATAGTGCATGGCATCACACAGTTCTGCATAGATTGGATTACTTGGACGTTTTGTCATATCTATATCTGTCTTAAATTTTGTTACAGTATAGAAAATTGACCAAGTTTAAAGTGGGCATTGGATTCATGTGATTCTGAGCTCTAAATCAAAAGTTATGGACGATTTCGTGTAGACATGTCAAGTTGATCGGTCAGTTAAAGTGATCATTCTAAACTGATCATTCTAAACTGATCATTGGTGCTCATTAAGTAAAGGCTTATAAATGAAGTATAAAGCATGGAAGCACGCAATTTGGATAGATTGGAAAACTTGGACGCTTTGTCATCTCTATTTATGCTCCAAATTTTGTCAAAATAGAGAATATTGAGCAAGTTTAACGTGGGCATTGAATTCGTGTTATTCTAATCTCTAAATCAAAAGTTACAGATGATTTAGTGCGGACATGTCAAGTTGAAGTGATCATTCTAAACTGTCTATTGGTGCCCATTGAGTAAAGTCTTATCAAGGAAGCATAATGCATCGCATCACACAATTTGAATAGATTGGATTACTTGGACGCTTTGTCATATCTAGTACTATTTCAAATTTTGCCATAATATAGAAAATTGATTGAGCTTAACATGGGCATTCGATTCGTGTCATTCAGAGCTCTAAATAAAATCTCTGGGACGATTTAGTATGGACATGTCAAGTTTATCGGCCAGTTAAAGTGATCATTCTAAACTGATCATTGGTGCTCATTAAGTAAAGGCTTATAAACGAAACATAATGCATAGCGTCAAGCAGTTCAGATATATTGGACTACTTGGACGCTTTTTCATCTCGATTTCTGTCTTAAATATTTCTCAAAATATTGAGAATTATGCTAGCTTATGTGGGCATTGGATTCGTGTCATTCTGAGCTCTAAATGAAAAGTTACAGACGATTTAGTGCAGACATGTCAAGTTGATCGGCCAGTTAAAGTGATCATTCTTAACTGTTCATTGGTGCTCATTAAGTAAGGGTTATAAATGAAGCATAATGCATGGCATCAAGCAATTTGGATGGATTTGATTACTTGGAAGCTTTGTCGTCTTTATCTCAAATTTTGTCAAAATATAGAAAATTGAGCTAGCTTAACGTGCACATTTTATTCGTGTGTTTTCAGCTCTAAGTCAATAGTTACGGACAATTTATTGCAGACATGTCATGTTGATCGGCTAGTTAAATTCATCATTCTAAACTAATTGTTGGTGCCCATTGAGCAAAGGCTAATAAATGAAGTTCAATGCATGACATATTTTTTGAAAGATTCAATTACTTGGACGCTTTGTCGAGTCTATTTATATCTGAAATTTTGTTACAATATAGAAAATTGAACTACCTTAATGTGGGCATTGGATTCGTGTCATTCTGAGCTCTAAATCAAAAGTTATGGGCAATTTAGTGTGGAGGTATCAAATAGATCAGCCAGTTAAAGTCATCATTCTAATTTGATCTTTGATGCTCATTGAGTAAAGGCTTATATATGAAGCATATTGTATGGCATCACATTGTTTGGCATAGACTGGATTACTTGCACGCTTTGTCATAACTATTTCTGTCTCACACTTTGTCACAATATAGAAAATTGAGCTAGATGAACGTGGGAATTGGATTTGAGTCATTATGATTTTTAAATCAAAAGTTACGGATGATTTAGTACGGACATATCAAATTGATCGGCCAGTTAAATTGATCATTTTAAAATGATCAATGGTGCTCATTAAGTAAAGGCTTATAAATGAAGCATAAAGCATGGCATCACACAATTTGGGATAGATTGGATTACTTGGACGCTTTGTCGTCTCTATTTCTATTCCAAATTTTATCAAAATATAGAAAATTGAGCTAGCTTAACGTGCGCATTGGATTCGTGTCATCCAGAGCTCTAAATCAAAAGTTACGCACAATTTAGTGCGTACATATTAAGTTGATCGGCCATTTAAAGTTATCATTCTAAACTGATCATTGGTGCCCATTGAGTAAAGGCTTATCAATGAAGCATAATGCATGACATCACACAGTTTTGGATAGATTGGATTAGTGGGACACTTTGTTATATCTAGTTATGTCTCAAATTTTGTCAAAATATTGAAAATTGAGCTAGCTTAACTCGGGGATTGGATTCGTGTCATTATGAGTTCAAATCAAGAGTTACGGACGATTTATTGTGGACATGTTGAGTTAATCGGCCAGTTAATATGATTTTTCTAAACTGATCATTGGTGCCCATTTGGTAAAGGATTATCAACGAAGCATAATGCATTGCATCACAGAGTTTTGGATAGATTAGATTACTTGGACGCTTTGTCATATCTAATTCTGTCTCAAATTTTGGTACAATATAGAAAATTCAGCTACGTTAATGTGGGCATTGGATTCGTGTATTTCAGAGCTCTAAATCGAAAGTTACACATGATTTAGTGCGGGCATGTCAAGTTGATCGGCCAGTTAAAGTGATCATTCTAATTGATCATTGGTGCGCATTGAGTAAAGACTTATAAATGAAGCATAAAGCATGGCATCATGCAGTTTGGATATATTGGATTACTTGGACGCTTTGTCGACTCAATTTATATCTCAAAACTTGTCAAAATATAGAAAACTGATCTAGATTAACGTGGACATTAGATTCGTGTCATTTTAAGTGCGAATATGTCAAGTTGATCGTCCAAATAAAGTGATCATTCTAAAATGATCATTGGTGTTCATTGAGTAAAGACTTATAAATGAAGCCTAATGCATTGCATCACGCAGTTTGAGATAGATTGGATTACTTGGACCCTTTGTCGTATCTAGTTTGGTCGCAAATTTTGTCGCAATATAAAAAATTTAGCCAGCTTAATGTGTGCACTTGATTCGTATCATTTTGATCCCTAAATCACAAGTTACTGACGATTTATTGCTGACATGTCAAGTTGAGTGGCCAGTTAAAGTGATCATTCTATAAAGATCATTGGTGCTCATTAAGTAAAGGCTTATAAATGAAGCCTAAAGCAAGGCATAAAACAGTTTGGATAAATTGGATTACTTGGAAGCTTTATATCTGTCGCAAATTTGTCACAATGTAAAAACTTTAGCTTGCTTAGCGTGGGCATTGGATTCGTATCATTCTGAGCTCTAAATCAAAAGCTACAGACGATTTAGTGCGGACATGTCAAGTTGACCAGCATGTTAAAGTGATCATTCTAAACGGATCATTGGTGCATCACATAGTTTTGGATAGATTGGATTACTTGGACATTTTGTCATATCTAGTTTTAGCTCAAATTTTATTACAATATAGAAAATTGACCTAGCTTAACGTGGGCATTGGATTCGTGTGTTTCCGAGCTCCAAGAAAAAGTTATGAACGATTGAGTGCAGACATGTCAAGTTGATCGGCCAGTTAAAGTGATCATTCTAAACTGATCATTGGTGCTCCTCAACTAAAGGCTTATTATAAATCAAGCCTATGGAATGGCATCACGCAGTTTGGAATGATTTGATTACTTGGACGCTTTGTCATCTCTATTTCTGTCTCAAATTTTGACAAAATATAGAAAATTTATCTAGCTTAACGTGGACATTCGATTAATGTCATTATGAGGTCAAATCAAGAGGTACGGACGATTTAATGTAGATGTGTCAAGTTGATCGGCCAGTTAATATGATGATTCTAAACTGATTATTGGTGCTTATTGAGTAAAAGCTTATAAATGAAGCATAATGCATGGCATCAAACATTTTTCGACATATTGGATTACTTGGACGCTTTGTGCTCTCTATTTCTGTCTCAAATTTTGTCAAAATGCAGAAAATTGAGGTAACTTAACGTGGGCATTGGATTTGTGTCATTCTGAGCTCTAAATCAAAAGTTACATACAATTTAGTGCAGAAATGTCAAGTTAAGTGGCCAGTTAAAGTGATCATTGTATACAGATCATTGGTGCTCATTATGTAAATGCTTATAAATTAAATATAGAGCATGGCATCAAGCAGTTTGGATAGATTGGATTACTTGAACGCTTTTTCGTCTCTATTTTTGTCTCAAATTTTGTCAAAATATAGAAAATTAAGCTAGCTTAACGTGACATGGATTCATGTCATTTTGAGATATAAATCAAAAGTTATTAACGATTTAGTGAAGACATGTCAAGTTGATCGGCCAATTAATGTGATTATTTTAAACTAATCATTGGTGTTCATTAATAAAGGATTATAAATGAAGCTTAATGCATAACATCACACTGTTGGAGATAGATTGAATTACTTGGACGCTTTTTCGTATCTAGTTTTGTCTGAAATTTTGTTTCAATATATAAAATTGAACTAGCTTAACGTGGGCATTGGATTCGTGTTATTCCGAGCTCTACATCAAAAGTTAAGGACGATTTAGTGCAGACATGTCAAGTTGATCGGCCAGTTAAATTGATCATTCTAAACTGATAATTGGTGCTCATTAAGTAAAGGTTTATAAATGAAGCATAATTCATGATCTCTCAATCAAAATTTATGGACGATATAGTGCAGACATGTCAGGTTGATCGACTAGTTAATATGATTATTCTAAACTGGTCATTGGTGTTCATTGAGTAAAGGCTTATAAATGAAGCATAATGCATGCCATCACACAGTTTGATATAGATTGGATTACTTGGACGCTTTGTCATATCTAGTTCTATCTCAAATTTTGTCACAATATATAAAATTGAGCTAGCTTAACGTGGGCATTGGATTTGTGTCATTCTGAGCTCTAAACCAAAAGTTACGGACGATTTAGTGCGGTCATGTCAAGTTGATCAGCCAGTTAAAGTGATCATTCTAAACATATCATTGGTGCTCATAAAGTAATGGCTTATAAATGAAGCACAATGCATTGCATCAAGCAGTACTGTTGGATTGGATTACTTGGACACTTTGTCATCTCTATTTCCTTCTCAGATTTTCTCAATATATAGAAAATTGGGCCAGCTTAACAAGCTCTAAATCAAAAGTTGTAGACAATTAGTGGGGACATGTCAAGTTTATCAGCCGGTTAAAGTTATCATTCTAAACTGATCATTGGTGCTCATTGAGTAAAGGCTTATAAGTGAAGAATAGTGCATGGCATCACACAGTTTTTGATAGATATGATTACTTGGACGCTTTGTCATATCTATATCTGTTTCAAATTTTGTTACAATATAGAAAATTGACCAAGCTTAAAGTGGGCGTTGGATTCATGTGTTTCTGAGCTCTAAATCAAAATTTATGAATGATTTAGTGCAGACATGTCAAGTTGATCGGTCAGTTAAAGTGATCATTCTAAGCTGATCATTGGTGCTCATTAAGTAAAAGCTTATAAATGAAGCATAAAACATGGCAGCACGCAATTTGGGATATATTGGATTACTTGGATGCTTTGTCGTCTATTTCTGCTCTTAATTATGTCAAAATAAAGAAAATTGAACTAGCTTAACGTGGGCATTGGATTCATGTCATTCTGATCTCCAAATCAAAAGTGACAGAGTATTTAGTGCATACATTTCAAGTTGATCGGCCAGTTAAAGTGATCAATCTAAACTGATCATTGGTGCCCATTTAGTAAAGGCTTATCAAGGAAGCATAATGCATCGCATCACAAAATTTTGAATAGATCGGATTACTTGGATGCTTTGTCATATCTTGTTCTATCTAAAATTTTGTCACAATATAGAAAATTGAGCTAGTTTAACATGGGCATTGGATTCGTATCATTCAGAGCTCTAAATAAAATCTTAGGGACGATTTACTATGGATATGTCAAGTTGGTAGGCCAGTTAAAGTGATCATTCTAAACTGATCATTGGTGCTCATTAAGTAAAGACTTATAAATGAAACATAATGCATTGCGTCAAGCAGTTTCGATAGATTGGATTACTTGGACGCTATGTCATCTCGATTACTTGGACGCTTTGAATCAAAAGTTACAGACGATTTAGTGCAAACATGTCAAGTTGATCGGCCAGTTAAAATGATCATTTTTAACTAATCATTGGTGCTCATTGAGTAAAAGTTTCTAAATGAAGTATAATGCATGGTATCACGCAGTTTGGGATAGATTGGATTACTTGGACGCTTTGTCGTATCTATTTTTGTCCAAATTTTATCACAATATAGAAAAATTAGCTAGCTTAACGTGGACATTGGATTCGTGTCATTATGAGTTATAAATCAAAAGTTACTGATGATTTAGTGCAGACATGTCAAGTTGATCGGCAAGTTAAAATGATCATTCTTAACTGATCATTGGTGCTTATTGAGTAAAAGCTTATAAATGAAGCATAATGCATGGGTTCATGAAGTTTGGGATACAATTGATTACTTGAATGCTTCTTTCGCTATATTTGTGTATACAATTTTGGCAAAATATACAAAATTGAGCTAGCTTAACGTGTGCATTGGATTCGTGTCATTAATAGCTATAAATCAAAAGTTATGGACGATTTAATGCAGACATAACAAGTTGATATGCTAGTTAAAATGATCATTCTTAACTGAATTGGTGCTCATTTAGTAAAGGCTTATACATGTGCATAATGTAGAGCATCACGTAGTTCGGGATAGATTAGATTACTTGGATGTTTTGTCGTGTTTAGTTTTGTCTCAGATATTGTCACAGTGTAGAAAAATTGAGCTATCTTAATGTGGGCATTGGATTCGTGTCATTCGGAGCTCTCAATCAAAAGTTACGAACAATTTTGTGCGGACATGTAAAGTTGATCGCCTAGTTAAAATGATCGTCCTTAACTGATTATGGATGCTTATTGAGTAAAAGCTTATAAATGAAGCATAATGCATGGGATCGCGCAGTTCAAGATAGATTGGATTACTTGGATGCTTCTTCGTCTCTATTTATGTCTATAATAGTAGCAAAATATAAAAAATTGAGCTACCTTAACGTGGTATTGGATTCGTGTCATTATGAGCGATAAATCTAAAATTATGAACGATTTCGTGCAGACATGTCAAGTTGATCAGCCAGTAAAAATTATC
Source organism: Pugionium cornutum (assembly GCA_018901935.1). Lineage (NCBI taxonomy): Eukaryota > Viridiplantae > Streptophyta > Magnoliopsida > Brassicales > Brassicaceae > Pugionium > Pugionium cornutum. Next base: position 5,920,406 of record JAENJI010000012.1, on the reverse strand, counting down.
ATTCTAAACTTATCATGGGTGCTTATTGAGTAAAGGCTTACAAATGAAGCATAATGTAGAGCATCACACAGTTTGGTATAGATAAGATTAATTGGACACTTTGTCATACCTATTTCTATCTCAAATTTTGTCACAATATAGAAAATTGAGCTAGCTTAATATGGGTATTGGATTAGTGTCACTCGGAGCTCTAAATCAAAAGTTAAGGATGATTTAGTGCGGATATGTCAAGTTGATTGGTCAGTTAAAATTATCATTCTTAACTGATCGTTGGTGCTCATTGAACAAAAGCTTATAAATGAAGCATAATGCAGAGCATCACGCAGCTTGGGATAGATTGGACTACTTGGACGCTTTGTCATATCTATTTCTGTCTAAAATTTTGTCACAACATAGAAAATCGAGATAGCTTAACGTGGGCTTTTGATTCGTGTTACTCGAAGGTCTAAATCAAAAGTGTAAGCCGATTTAGTGCAGACCGGTCAAGTTGATAGGCCAATTAAAATGATCATTCTTAACAGATCAATTGTGATCATTAATTAAAAGCTTATAAATGAAGCATAATGCATGATGCCACGTAGTTCGGGACAGATAGCGTTACTTGCACGCTTTGTCTTATCTATTTTTGTTTCAAATTTTGGCACAATATAGAAAATTGAGCTAGGTTAACGTGGGCATTAGATTCGTGTCATTATGAGCTACTAATCAAAAGTTATGGACGATTTAGTGCAAACATGTGAATTTGATCAGCCAGTTAAAATGATCATTCTAAACTGATCATTTGTGTTGATCGAGTAAAGGTTTACAAATGAAGCATAATGTAGAGTATCACACAATTCGGTATAGATTGGTTACTTGGATGCTTTGTCATATCTATTTCTGTATTAAATTTTGTCACAATATGAAAAATTGAGCTAGCTTAACGTGGGCATTGGATTCGTGTCACTCACAGCTTTAAATCAAAAGTTACGGACGATTTAGTGCGGACATGTCAAGTTGATCGGTAAGTTAAAATGATCATTCTTAACAGATCGTTGGTGCTCATTGAGTAAAAGCTTAGAAATGAAGCATAATGCATGGTACCACACAGTTCGGGACTGATTGGATTACTAGGACATTTTGTCGCATCTATTTTTGTTTCAAATTTTGTCACAATATAGAAAATTGAGCTAGATTAACGTGGACATTAGATTTGTGTCGTTATGAGCTATAAATCAAATGTTATGGACGATTTAGTGCAAACATGTCAAGCTGATTGACCATTTAAAATGATCATTCTAAACTGATCATTCTAAACTGATTATTGGTGCTTATTGAGTAAAGGCTTACAAATGAAGCATAATGCAGAGCATCACACAATTCGGTATAGATTAGATTACTTGGACACTTTGTCATATCTATTTTTTGTCTCAAATTTTGTCACAATATAAAAAATTGAGCTAGCTTAACGTGGACATTTGATTCGTGTCACTCGGAGCTCTAAATCAAAAGTTATGGACGATTTAGTGCGGACATGTCAAGTTGATCGGCTAGTTAAAATGATCATTCTTAACTAATCATTGGTGCTCATTGAGTAAAAGTTTCTAAATGGAGTATAATGCATGGTACCACATAGTTCGGGATAAATTTGATTACTTGGACGCTTTGTCGTATATATTTTGTCCAAATTTTATCACTTTATAGAAAATTTATCAAGCTTAATGTGGACATTGGATTCATGACATTATGAGTTATAAATCAAAAGTTACAGATGATTTATTGCAGACATGTCAAGTTGATCGGCCAGTTAAAATTGTCATTCTTAGATGATCATTGGTGCTTATTGACTAAAAGCTTATAAATGAAGTATAATGCATGAGATCACGAAGTTCCGGATACATTGGATTACTTGGACGCTTCTTTACCTATATTTTTGTCTATAATTTTGGAAAAATATAGAAAATTGAGTTAGCTTAACGTGTGCATTGGATTTGTGTCATTAATATCTATAAATCAAAAGTTATGGATGATTTGATGAAGACATAACAAGTTGATAGGGCAGTTAAAATGATAATTCTTAACTGATAATTGGTGCTCATTGAGTAAAGGCTTATACATAAAGTATAATGTAGAGCATCACGCAGTTCGGGATAGATTGGATTACTTGGATGCTTTGTCGTATTTATTTTTGTCTCAAATATTGTCACAATATAGAAAATTGAGCTAGATTAACGTGGACATTAGATTTGTGTCGTTATGAGCTATAATTCAATGTTATGGACGATTTAGTGCAGACATGTCAAGCTGGTCGACCATTTAAAATGATCATTCTAAACTGATCATTCTAAACTGATCATTCTAAACTGATCATTGGTGCTTATTGAGTAAAGGCTTACAAATGAAGCATAATGCAGAGCATCACACAATTCGGTATAGATTAGATTACTTGGACACTTTGTCATATCTATTTTTTGTCTCAAATTTTGTCACAATATAAAAAATTGAGCTAGCTTAACGTGGACATTTGATTCGTGTCACTCGGAGCTCTAAATCAAAAGTTATGGACGATTTAGTGCGGACATGTCAAGTTGATCGGCTAGTTAAAATGATCATTCTTAACTAATCATTGGTGCTCATTGAGTAAAAGTTTCTAAATGGAGTATAATGCATGGTACCACATAGTTCGGGATAAATTGGATTACTTGGACGCTTTGTCGTATATATTTTGTCCAAATTTTATCACTTTATAGAAAATTTAGCAAGCTTAATGTGGACATTGGATTCATGACATTATGAGTTATAAATCAAAAGTTACAGATGATTTATTGCAGACATGTCAAGTTGATCGGCCAGTAAAAATTATCATTCTTAGCTGATCATTTGTGCTTATTGACTAAAAGCTTATAAATGAAGTATAATGCATGAGATCACGAAGTTCCGGATACATTGGATTACTTGGATGCTTCTTTGCCTATATTTTTGTCTATAATTTTGGAAAAATATAGAAAATTGAGTTAGCTTAACGTGTGCATTGGATTTGTGTCATTAATATCTATAAATCAAAAGTTATGGATGATTTGATGAAGACATAACAAGTTGATAGGCAAGTTAAAATGATAATTCTTAACTGATAATTGGTGCTCATTGAGTAAAGGCTTATACATAAAGTATAATGTAGAGCATCACACAGTTCGGGATAGATTGGATTACTTGGATGCTTTGTCGTATTTATTTTTGTCTCAAATATTGTCTTATTATAGAAAAATTGAGCTATCTTAATGTGGGCATTGGATTCGTGTCATTCGGAGCTCTCAATCAAAAGTTATGAACGATTTGGTGCGGACATGTGAAGTTGATCACCCAAATAAAATGATCATCCTTAACTTATTATTGATGCTTATTGAGTAAAAGCTTAAGTTGAAACATAATGCATGGGATCGTGCAGTCAGGATAGATTGGATTACTTGGAAGGGTAATGGATTCGTATCATTTTAAATCCTAAATCAAAAGTTACGAATGATTTAGTGCGGACATGTCAAGTTAATCGGCTCGTTAAAGTGATCATTCTAAACTGATCATTGGTGCACATTGAGTAAAGGCTTATAAACGAAGCATAATGCATGGCATCAAACAGTTTTAGATGGATTTGATTAGTTGGACGCTTTGCCGTATCTATTTTTGTCTCAAAATTTTGTTATAATATTGAAAATTGAGCTGACTTAACGTGGACATTGGATTTGTGTGTTTCTGAACTCTAAATCAAAAGTTACGGACGATTTAGTGCGAATATGTCAGGTTGATCGGGCAATTAGAAGGATCATTCTAAACTGATCATTGGTACTCATTGAGTAAAAGCTTATAAATGAAGAATAATGCATGGCATCACACTGTTTGGGATGGAATGGATTACTTTGACGCTTCGTATCTATTTCTATCTTAAATTTTCTCAAAATATATAAAATTGAGCTAGTTTAACGTGGGCATTGGATTCATGTCATTTTAAGCCATATATCAAAAGTTACGAATGATTTAATGCCGACATGTCAAGTTGATAGGCTAGTTAAAGTGATCATACTAAACTGATCATTGGTGCACATTGAGTAAAGGCTTATAAATGAAACATAATGCAAGGCATCAAAAAGTTTTTGATAGATTGGATTACTCAAACGCTTTTTCATATCTATTTGTGTCTCAATTTTTGTTACAATATAGAAAAATGAGCTAGCTTAACATGGGCATTGGATTCGTGTCATTCTGAGCTCTAAATCAATGCAGACTATTTAGTGCGGACATGTCAAGTTGATCAGCCAATTAAAATGATCATTCTAAACTAATAATTGGTGTTCATTAAGTAAAGGCTTATAAATGAAGCATAAAGCAAGGCATCACGCATTTTGGAATAGATTGGATTACTTGGATGCTTTTCGTCTCTATTTCTATATTAAATTTAGTCAACAATATAGAAAATTTAGCTAGCTTAACGTTGGCATTGGAGTCGTGTCATTCAGAGCTCTAAATCAAAAGTTACGGACGATTTAGTGCGGACATATCAGGTTGATCGGCAACTTAATATGATTATTCTAAACTGATCAATGGTGCTTAGTGAGTCAAGGCTTATAAATGAAGCATAATGCATGGCATCACACAGTTTGGGATAGATTGGATTACTTGAACACTTTGTCGTATCTAGTTTTGTCTCAAATTTTGTCACAATACAGAAAATTGAAATAGCTTGATTTGGGCATTGGATTCGTGTCATTCTGAGCTATAAATCAAAAGATATGGACGATTTAGTTAGGACATGTCTAGTTGATCGACAAGTTAAAGTGATCATTCTAAACTGTTTACAAGTGCTCATTAAGTAAAGGCTTATAAATGAAGCATAACGCAAGGCATCTCATTTTGGCATAGATTGGATTACTTAGATGCTTTCTCGTCTCTATTTCTATATTAAATTTAGTCAAAAATATAGAGAAAAATTGAGCTAGATAAAGTGGGCATTGGATTCGTATCATTCTGAGCTCTAAATCAAAAGTTATGGATGATTTAGTGCGGACATGTCAAGTTGATCGGCCAGTTAATATGATTATTCTAAACAGATCAATAGCGCTCATTTTGAGTAAAATCTTATAAATGAAGCATAATGCAGAGCATCACGCAGCTCGGGATAGATTGGAATACTTGGACGCTTTGTCATATCTATTTCTATCTCAAATTTTTTCACAACATAGAAAATCGAGCTAGCTTAACGTGGGATCTGGATTTGTGTTAATCGAAGCTCTAAATCAAAAGTGTAAACCGATTTAGTGCGGACGGATCAAGTTGATAGGCCAATTAAAATGATCATTCTTAACTGATCAATTGTGATCATTGATTAAAAGCTTATAAATGAAGCATAATGCATGGTACCATGCTGTTCGGGACAAATTGGATTAGTTGGACATTTTGTCTTATCTATTTTTGTTTCAAATTTTGTCATAATATAGAAAATTGAGCTAGCTTAATGTGGGCATTAAATTCGTGTCATTTTGAGCTATTAATCAAAAGTTATGGACGATTTAGTGCAGACATGTCAAGTTGATCGGCCAGTTAAACCGATCATTCTAAACTGATCATTGATGCTTATTATGTAAAGGCTTACTAATGAAGCATAATGTAGAGCATCACTCAATTCGGAATAGATTGGATTACTTGGGCGCTTTGTCATATCTATTTCTGCCTCAAATTTTGTCACAATATAAAAAATTGAGCTTGCTTAACGTGGGCATTGGATTCGTGTCATTCGAAGTTCTAAATCAAAAGTTATGGACGATTTAGTGTGGACATGTCAAGTTGTTTGTTCAGTTAAAATGATCATTCTTAACTGATCGTTGGTGCTCATTGAGTAAACGCTTATAAATGAAGCATAATATGTGGCATTCTGAAGTTTGGGATAGATTTGATTATTTGGACGCTTTGTCGTATCTATTTTTGTCTCAAGTTTTGTCACAATATAGAAAATTGATCTAGCTTAACAAGTAAATAATTACCAATTCAAGTAATTAATTGACAAGTAAGACTATGGCTTTTTTAGCTAACTGCAACTTTCCATGATCAAATGGCATACGTAAAACGTCAAAATAGCTTTCCATGATCAAAGACTTGTTTGATCAAACAAGTAACATATACGTTTTACTTTTGCAAAAAAAAATTGCAAAAAATTGTAATTTTTTATCTAATTAATTTTTTGGCTAACAATCAATGGATGAAAAATAAAAACAATCAGACATGAAATTCATTTAGACAATTCATCGGACATATTAGTTTCATCCAACATTACAAGAAACAATGTTCTTAAGCTTATAAGAATTAACAATCACAAACACCCATAAATCCCACATCTTGTGTGACTAAAAACTGAGAGTCAAAAATCTATTGGAACATTCAATTCAACAAGCGTCAGGTTCAAAGGGTTTAGGTAAGAAAGAAAACCTAATTCAAAATTCTTCTGGATATTTTTTTTACCTCTATAAAAAATTGAGGGGAGAAGAAGAAAGAGAGATCTATATAGAGATCTATATAACTCTCTCTAACCCAAATTACGAACGGCTCCAAATTTAAAACGCCAAAATCTTAGAGAATAATATCGAGAGAAAGAGAGAAAAAACATTGTGAAGGTTTTATAAACTTACATTTCCGGCGATTACACTTACACAGACCGAGAGGAGACTTCCGGCGACGTCAGTGGTCGGAGGGAAAGGCGGATTTCTGAACGGGAGAGGAAAAGGCCGATTTCTGAATGGAAGAGAAGACTGAAAGAGATGTCGCGGGGTCGTAGTTTATATTCGATATTTCTGACGGCAAAATCCGTCGGAAATCCGTCGGCCAAATAATAAATATTTTTGCGAAAACCCCCGTGCTAAATTAACTTTCCCGCATATAATTTCATATTTGTCGGTATTTCGTCGGAAATTACCGATGGATTTCCAATGGAAACTGAAAGTTCTGCATGTTCGCCAAATTTTCAGTCCACATGGTAAAGGATATTTCCGACGGTTGTCTGAAATTTTGTCACAATATAAAAAATTGAGCTAGCTTAATGTGGGCATTGGATTCATGTCATTATGAGCTATAAATCAAAAGTTATGGACGATTTAGTGCAGACATGTGAAGTCGATCGGCCAGTTAAAATGATCATTCTAAATTGATCATTTGTGCTCATTGAGTAAAGGCTTATAAATGATGCACAATATAGAGTAACATGCAGTTTGGGATAGATTGGATTACTTGGATGCTTTGTCATATCTAATTTTGTTCTTAAATTTGGTCATAATATAGAAAATTGAGCTAGCTTAATGTGGGCAATGGATTCGTGTCATTATTAGATAAAAATCAAAAGTTATGGACGACGTAGTGCAGACATGTCAAGTTGATCGGCCAATTAAAATGATCAATCTAAATGGATCATTGGTGATTATTGAGTAAAGGCTTACAAATGAAGCATAATACAAAGCATCACACAGTTCAGCATACTCTGGATTACATGGATGCTTTCTCTTATCTATTTTTTTTCAAATTTTTTCACCATATAGAACATTGAGCTGGCTTAACGTGTGAATTGCATTCATGTCATTATGAGCTATAAATAAAAAGTTATGGACGATTTAGTGCAGTCATGTCAAGTTGATCGGCTAGTTGAAATGATCATTCTAATCTTATCATTGGTGCTCATTTAGTATAGACTTATAAATGAAGCATAATGCAGAGCATCACCCAGTTCGGGATAGATTGGATTACTTTGACGCTTTGTCATGTCTATTTGTGTCTCAAATTTTGTCACAATATAGAAAATCGAGCTAGCTTCACTTGGGCATTGGATTTGTGTCACTCGGATCTCTAAATCAAAAGTTCTGAACGATTTAGTGTGGACATGTCAAGTTTTATCGGCCAGTTAAAATGATCATTGTTAACTATCATTGGTGCTCATTGAGTAAAGGCTTATAAATGAAGCAGAATGCATAACATCATGCAGTCCAGGATAGAATCGATTACTTGTACGCTTTGTCATATCTATTTCTATTTCAAATGTTTTATCAATATAGAAAATTGAAGTAGCTTTACGTGGGCATTGGATTTGTGTCATTCTGATCTCTAAATCAAAAGTTATGAATGATTTAGTGTGGACATGTTAAGTTAATCGGCCCGTTAAAATGATCATGCTTAACTGATAATTGGTGTTCATTGAGTCAAGGCTTATAAATGAAGCACAATGCCGAGTATCACGCAGCTTGGGATAGATTGGATTATTTGGACACTTTTTCGTATTTAGTTTTGTCTCAAATATTGTCACAATATAGAAAATTGAGCTAGCTTAACGTGGGCATTGGATTCGTGTCATTCGGAGCTTTAAATCAAAAGTTACGCATGATTTAATGCGGACATGTCAAGTTGATCGGCCAGTTAAAATATTCATTCTTATGTGATCATTGGTGCTTATTGAGTAAAAGTTTATCAACGAAGCATAATGCATGGGATCACGCAGTTTGGGATAGATTGGATTACTTGGACGCTTCTTCGTCTCTCTTTCGGCCTATTATTTTGGAAAAATATAGGAAATTAACCTAGTTTAACGTGGTCATTGCATTCGTGTCATTATGAGCTATAAATCAAAAGTTTTAGACGATAAAGTGCAGACATGTGAAGTTGATCGGCTTGTTAAAATTATCATTCTAAGCTAATCATTCGTGGTAATTGAGTAAAGGCTTATAAATGAAGCATGATGTAGAGCAATACACAGTTTGGGATACATTGGATTACTTGGTTTCTTTGTCATATCTATTTTTGTCTCAAATTTTGTCACTGTATATAAAATTGAGCTAGCTTAATGTGGGCATTGGATTCGTGTCATTATGAATTATAAATCAAAAGTTATGGACAATTTAGTGCAAACATGTCAAGTTGATCAGCCAGTTAAAATGATTATTCTAAACTGATCATTGGTGCTTATTGAGTAAAGGCTTACAAATGAAGCATAATGCAGAGCATCACACAATTTAGTATAGATTGGATTACTTGGCCACTTTGTTGTATCTCTTTTTGTTTTTAAATTTTTTTACAATATAGAAAATTGAGCTAGCTTAATGTGGGAATTGTTTTCATGTCATTATGAGCTATACATAAAAAGTTATGCACGATTTAATACAGATATGTCAAGTTGATTGGCTAGTTCAAATAATCATTCTAAGCTGATCATCGGTGCGCATTGAGTAAAGACTTGTAAATGAAGAATAATGAAGAGCATCACCCAGTTCGGGATAGATTAGATTACATTGATGCTTTGTCATATGTATTTTTGTATCAAATTTTGTCACAATATAAAAAATCGAGCTAGCTTAAAATATGCATTGGATTCGTGTCACTTAAAGCTCTAAATCAAAAGTTACGTACGATTTAGTGTGGACATGTCAAGTTGATCGGCCAGTTAAAATGATCAATCTTAACTGATCGTTGGTGCTCATTGAGTAAAGGCTTATAAATTAAAAAGAATGCATAACATCACACAGTTTGGGAACTAATGGATTACTTCGACGCTTGGTCATATCTATTTCTATCTCAAATGGAACTAGCTTTACGTGGGCATTGGATTCATGTCATTCTGAGCTCTAAATAAAAAATTACGTACGATTTAGTGTGCACATGTCAAGTTGATCGGCGGGTTAAAATGATCATTCTTAACTTATAATTGGTGTTCATTGAGTAAAGACTTATAAATGAAGTATAATGCAGAGAATCACGCAGCTCGGGATAGATTGGATTACTTGGGCGCTTTTTCGTATTTATTTTTGTCTCAAATATTGTCACAATATAAAAAATTGACCTACCTTAACGTGGGCATTGGACTTGTGTCATCAGGAGCTTTAAATAAAAAGTGACGGATGATTCAATGTGGACATGTCAAGTTGATCGGCCAGTTAAAATGATTATTCTAAACTTATCATTGGTGCTTATTGAGTAAAAGTTTATCAATGAAGCATAACGCACGGGATCACGCAGTTCGTGATAGATTGGATTACTTGGATGCTTCTTCGTGTCTATTTTTGTCTATAATTTTGGCAAAATATAGAAAATTGAGCTAGTTTAATCTAGGCATTGGATTTGTGTCATTATGAGCTATAAATCAAAAGTTATGGACGATTTAGTTCAGATATGTCAAGTTGATGGGCCAGCTAAAATACTCATGCTAAACTAATCATTGGTGCTTATTTAGTAAAGGCTTACAAATGAAGCAGAATACAGAGCATCACGCAGTTCGGTATAGATTAGATTACTTGGACGCTTTGTAATCTCTATTTCTATCTATAATTTTTTCAAAGTATAGAAAATAGAGCTACCTAACGTGGGCATTGGATTCATGTCATTCTGATCTCTAAATCAAAAGTTATGGACGATTTAGTGTGAACATGTCAAGTTAATCGGCCAGTTAAAATGATCATTCTTAACTGATCATTGGTGCTTATTGAGTAAAAGCTTTTAAATGAAGCATTATGCATGGCATCATGCAGTTTGGGATAGATTGGATTAATTGGATGCTTGGCCGTCTCTGTTTCTGTCTATAATGTTGTCAAAATACAGAAAATTGAGCTAGCATAATGTGGGCATTGGATTCGTGTCATTCGGAGGTCTGAATGAAAATTTAGGGATTATTTTGTGTGGAGATATCAAGTTGATCGTCAAGTTAAAATGATCATTCTTAACTAATCATTGGTGCTCATTGATTGAAAGCTTATAAATGAAGCATAATATATGGCATCACACAGTTCAAGATAGATTGGATTACTTGTACGTTGGGTCGTATCTATTTTTTGTCTGAAATTTTGTCACAATATAGAGAATTGAGTTAGCTTAACGTGGGCATTGGATTCGTGTCATTATGTACTAAAAATCAAAAGTGATGGACGATTTAGTGCAGACATGTGAAGTTGATCGGCCAGTTAAAATCATCATGCTAAACTGATCATTGGTGCTCTTTGATTAAAAGCTTATAAACGAAGCATAATGCATGGCATCACACAGTTCGAGATAGATTGGATTACTTGGACATTTGGTCACATCTATTTTTGTCTCAAATTTTGTCACAATATAGAAAATTGAGATAGGTTAACGTGTGCATTGGATTCGTGTCATTATGAGATATAAATCAAAAGTTATGGACTATTTGGCACAGACATGTCAAATTGATCGGCCAGTTAAAATGATCATTTTAAACTGATCATGGATGATTATTTAGTAAACGCTTACAAATGAAGCATAACGCAAAGGATCACGTAGTTCGGGATAGATTGGATTACACTGAAGCTTTATTGTATCTATTTTTGTCTCAAATTTTGTCACAATATAAAAAATATGTCTCAAATTCGTGTCATTTGGAGCTCTAAATCAATAATTATGAATGAATTACTACGGACATATCAAGTTGATCGTCTTGTTAAAATGATCATTCTTAACTGATCAATGGTGGTCGTTGAGTAAAAGCTTATAATTGAAGCATAGTGCATGTCACCACACATTTCGGGATAGATTGGATTACTTGGACAATTGATCATATCTATTTTTGTTTCAAAAGTTTTCACAATATAGAAAATAGAGCTAGCTAAACGTGGGCATTGGATACGTTTCATTATGAGCTATAAATCAAAAGTTATGGACGATTTTGTGCAGACATGTCAAGTTGATTGGCCAGTTAAAATGATCATTCTAAACTCATCATTCGTGCTCATTGAGTAAAGGCTTATAAATGAGGGCTAATGTAGAGCATCACGCAGTTCGGGATAGATTGAATTACTTGGACGGTTTTTTGTATCTCTTTTTGTCTCAAATTTTGTCACAATATAGATAATTAAGCTAGCTTAACAAGGGCATTGGATTCGTGTCATTCGGAGCTCTGAATCAAAAGTTACAGACGATTTAGTGGGGACATTTCAAGTTTATTGGCCAGTGAAAGTTTTCATTTTAAACTGATCATTGGTGCTCATTGAGTAAAAGCTTATAAAGGAAGCATAATGCAATGCATCACGCAATTCGAGATAGATTGGATTACTTGGACACTTGGTCATATCTATTTTTGTTTCAAATTTTTTCACAATATAGAAAATTGAGCTAGCTTAACGTGGGCACTCGATTCTTGACAATTCAAGTTGATCGGCCAGTTAAAATGATCATTCTAAAGTTATCATTGGTGCTAGTTGAGTAAAAGCTTCCAAATGAAGCACAATGAAGAGCATCACATAGTTTGGTATAGATTAGATTACTTGGATGCTTTGTCATCTCTATTTCTGTCTATTATTTTGAAAAAATATAAAAAATTGAGCTAGCTTAACGTGGGAATTGGATTCGTGTCATTATGAGCTATACATAAAACGTTATGGACGATTTAGTGCAAACATGTCAAGTTGATTGATCTGTTAAAATGATCATTCTAAGCTGATCATTGGTGCCCATTGAGTAAAGACTTATAAATGAAGTATAATGAAGAGCATCACCCAGTTTGGGATAGATTAGATTACTTTGACGCTTTGTCATATCTATTTCTGTCTCAAATTTTGTCACAATATAGAAAATTGAGTTAGCTTAATGTGGGCATTGGATTTGTGTCATTCGGAGCTTTGAATCAAAAGTTACGTACGATTTAGTGTGGACATGTCAAGTTGACAGGTTAGTTAAAATGATCATTTTTAACTGATCACTGGTACTCATTGAGTAAAGGCTTATAAATGAAGCAGAATGCATAACATAACACAGTTCGGGATGTACTGGATTACTTGGACGCTTTTTCATATCTATTTCTATCTCAAATTGAACTAGCTTTTCGTGGGCATTGGATTCGTGTCATTCGGAGCTCTAAATAAAAAGTTTCGTACGATTTAATGTGCACTTGTCAAGTTGATCGGCCGTTAAAATGATCATTCTTAACTTATAATTGGTGCTCATTGAGTAAAAACTTATAAATGAAGCATAATGCAGAGCATCACGCAGCTCGGGATAGATTGGATTACTTGGGCGCTTTTTCGTATTTATTTTTGTCTCAAATATTGTCACAATATAAAAAATTGAGCTACCATAACGTGGGCATTGGATTTGTGTCATTCTGAGCTCTAAATCAAATGTAACGGACGATTTAAGGCAGAAATGTCAAGTTAATCGGCCTGTTAAAATTATCATTCTTAACTGATCATTGGTGGTAATTGAGTAAAAGCTTATAAATGAAGCATAATGCATGGCATCACGCAGTTTGGGATAGATTGGATTACTTGGGTTTTTGCTGGTCTCTATTTCAGTCTATAATTTTTCATAAATATAGAAAATCGAGCTACCTATACGTGGGCATTGGATTTGTGTCATTCAGAGCTCTAAATCAAAAGTAACGGACGATTTAAGTCGGAAATGTCAAGCTAATCGGCTAGTTAAAATGATCATTGGTGCTCATTGAGTAAAAGCTTATAAATGAAGCATAATGCATGGCATCACGCAGTTTGGGATATATTGGATTACTTGGGTTCTTGCTGATCTCTATTTCAGTCTATAATTTTTTCTGAATTTAGAAAATTGAGGTAGCTTAATGTGGGCATTAGATTCGTGTCATTCGGAGCTCTAAATCAAAAGTTACGGACGATTTAGTGCCGACATGTCAAGTGGATCGTCCAGTTAAAATGATTTTTTTAACAGATCATTGGTGCTCATTGATTAAAAGCTTATAAATGAAGAATAATGTATGGCATCACACAGTTTGGGATATATTGGATAGCTTGGATGCTTTGTCATCTCTATTTCGGTTTATTATGTTGTCAAAATATGGATAATTGAGCTAGTTTAACGTGGGCATTGGATTCGTGTCATTCGGGGCTCTAATCAAAAGTTACAGAGGATTTAGTGCGGACATATCAAGTTGATCGCCCAGTTAGAATGATCATTCTTAACTGATCATTGGGGCTCATTGAGTAAAAACATGTAAATGAAGCATAATTCATGGCATCACGCTATTTGGGATAGATTTGATTACTTGGGTTCCTGCTGGTCTCTACTTCTGCCTATTATTTTTTCACCATATAGAAATTTGAGCTAGTTTAACGTGGGCTTTTGATTCGAGTCATTCGGAGCTCTAAATCAAAAGTTACAAACGATTTAGTGCGGACATGTCATGTTGATCGTCCTGTTAAAATGATCATTCTTACCTGATCATTGGTGCTCATTGATTAAAAGCTTATAAATGAAACATAATGCATGACATCACGCAGTTTGGGATAGATTGGATTACTTGGATACTTTGTCGTCTCTATTTCAATCTATAATTTTTGTCAAAATATAAAAAAAATTGAGCTTCCTTAACGTGGTCATTGGATTCTATCATTCTGAGCTCTAAATCAAAAGTTACGGACGATTTGGTGCGGACATGTCAAGTTAATCGGCCAGTTAACATGATCACTCTTAACTGCTCATTGAGTAAAAGCTTATAAATGAAGCATAATGCATGGTATCACGCAGTTTGGGATAGATTGGATTACTAGGACGCTTGCTCGTCTTTATTTCTGTCTATTATTTTGTCAAAATATAGAAAATTTAGCTACCTTAACGTGGCCATTGAATTCGTGTCATAATGAGCTATAAATCAAAAGTTACGGACGATTTAGTGCGGATATGTCAAGTTGATCGGCCAGTTAAAATGATCATTCTAAACGGATCATTTGTGCTCATTCAATCTAAAAGGATAGATTGAATTACTTGGACACTGTGTCGTATCTATTTTTACCTAACATTTTGTCACAATATAGAAAATTGAGTTAGCTTAATGTGGGCATTGGATTTGTGTCATTCGGAGCTTTGAATCAAAAGTTATGGACAATTTAGTGCGGATATGACTAGTTGATCATCCAGTTAAAATGATCATTCTTAACTGATCATTGGTGCTCATGGATTAAAAGCTTAGAAACAAAGCATAATGCATGACATCATGCAGTCCAAGATAGAGTTGACTACTTTGATGCTTCGTCGTATCTCTTTTTGTCTCAAATTTTGTCATAATGTAGAAAATATAGCTAGCTTAACGTGGCCATTGGATTTATGTTATTATGAGCTTTAAATAAAAAGAAGTGGACGATTTAGTGCAGACATGTCAAATTGATCGGCAAGTTAAAATGATCATTCTAAACTGAACATTCGTGCTCATTGAGTAAAGGCTTATAAATTAAGTATAATACAGAGCATCACGCAGTTCGGTATAGATTGGATTACATGGACGCTTTGTCATCTCTATTTCTGTCAATAATCATGTCAAAATATAGAAAACTGAGCTATCTTAACGTGGGCATTGGATTCAAGTCATTCGGAACTCCAAATCAAAAGTTACGTACATGTTAAGTTGATCGGCGAGTTAAAATGATCAGTCTAAACTAATCATTGGTGCTCATTGAGTAAAAGCTTATAAATGAATCATAATGCATGGCATCACGCAGTTTGGGATAGATTGGATTACTTGGACACTTGCTCGTTTCTATTTCTATCTATAATTTTGTCACAATTTAGAAAATTTAGCTACCTTAAATTGGGAATTGGATTCGTGTCATTGGAACCTCTAAATCAAAAGTTATGGACAATTTAGTGCGAACATGTCAAGTTGATCGGGCAGTTATAATGATCATTCTTCACTAATCATTGGTTCTCATTGAGTAAAAGCTTAGAAATGAAACATAATGTAGAGCATCACGCAGTTCGGGATAAATTGAATTACTTAGATGCTTTGTCGTCTCTATTTCTATCTATAATTTCTTCCAAATATAGAAAATTGAGCTACTTTAACGTGGGCATTGGATTCAAGTCATTCGGAACTCCAAATCAAAAGTTACGTACATGTTAAGTTGATCGGCGAGTTAAAATGATAAGTCTAAACTAATCATTGGTGCTCATTGAGTAAAAGCTTATAAATGAATCATAATGCATGGCATCACGCAGTTTGGGATAGATTGGATTACTTGGACACTTGCTCGTCTCTATTTCTATCTATAATTTTGTCACAATTTAGAAAATTTAGCTACCTTAAATTGGGAATTGGATTCGTGTCATTGAAACCTCTAAAACAAAAGTTATGGACAATTTAGTGCGAACATGTCAAGTTGATCGGGCAGTTATAATGCTCATTCTTCACTAATCATTGGTTCTCATTGAGTAAAAGCATAATGTAGAGCATCACGCAGTTGGGATAAATTGAATTACTTAAATGCTTTGTCGTCTCTATTTCTATCTATAATTTTTTCCAAATATAGAAAATTGAGCTACTTTAACATGGGCATTGGATTCGTGTCACTCTGAGCTCTATATCAAAAGTTAAGGACGATTTAGTGCAAACAAGTCATGTTGATCGTCGAGTTAAAATGATCATTCTTAACTAATCATTGGTGCTCATATATAAAAGGCTTATACATGAAGTATAATGCATGACATCACGCAGTTTTTGATATATTTGATTACTTTGACGCTTTGTCATATCTATTTCTGTCTCAAATTTTGTCTCAATATTAAAAATTGAGCTAGATTAAAGTAGGCATTGGATTTGTGTCATTAGGAGCTATATATAACAAGTGATATACGATTTAGTGCAAACATGCCAAGCTGATCAGCCAATTAAAATGATCATTCTAAACGATCAATTGTGCTCATTGAGTAAAGACTTATAAATGAAGCATAGTGCAGAGCTCACACAGTTCGGGATAGATTGGTTTCCTTGGAAACTTTGTCGTATCTAGTATTTTCTCAAACTTTGTCACAATTTAGAAAATTGAGCTAGCTTAACGTGGGGATTGGATTCGTGTCATTGGGAGCTCTAAATCAAAAGTGACGGACGATTTAGTGCGGATCGGGCAGTTATAATGATCATTCTTAACTGATCATTGGTGGTCATTGAGTACAAGCTTATAAATGAAGCATAATGCATGGCATCACACAGTTTGGGTTAGATATGATTACTTGGACTCTTGCTCGTCTCCATTTCTATCTATAATTCTGTCAAAATACGGAAAATTGAGCTACCTGATTGTGGGATCCGATTCGTGTCATTCTGAGCTCTAAATCAAAAGTGATGGACGATTTAGTGTAGACATGTCAAGTTGATATGGCCTGTTAAAATGATCATTCTAAACTGATCATTCGTGCTCATTGAGTAAAGGCTTATAAATGAAGCATAATGTAGAGCATCACACAGTTCAGGATATATTGAATTACTTGGACGATTTGTCGTTTCTATTTTTGTCTCAAATTTTTTCACAATATTGAAAATTGAGCTAGCTTAACGTGGGCATTGGATTCATGTCATTCAGAGCTCTAAATCAAAAGTTACAGACAATTTAGTGAGGACATGTCAAGTTGATCGTCCAGTTAAAATGATCATTCTTAACTTATCATTGATGCTCATTGATTAAAAGCTTTTAAATGAAGCATAATACATGGCATCAGGCATGTTGGAATAGATTGGATTACTTGGATGCTAGTAGTCTCTATTTCTGTGTATAATTGTGTCAAAACATAGAAAATTGAGCTACCTTAATGTGGGTATTGGATTCGTGTCATTCTGAGATCTATAGCAATAGTTACGGACGATTTAGTGCACACATGTAAAGTTGATCGGCCAGCTAAAATGATCTTTTTTTAACTCATCATTGGTGCTCATTGAGTATAAGCTTATAAATGAACCATAATGCATGGCATCAAGCAAATCCGGATATATTGGATTACTTGGACACTTGGTCATCTCTATTTCTGTCTATAATTTTGTCAAAATATAGAAAATTGAGCTACTTTAATGTGGGTAATGGATTCCTGTCATTTTGAGCTCTAAATCAAAATTTACAGACGATTTAGTGTAGACATGTCAAGTTGATCAGCCAGTTAAAATGATCATTATAAACTGATCATTCGTACTCATTATGTAAAGGCTTATAAATGAAGCATAATATAGAGCATCACACAGTTCGGGATATATTGAATTACTTCGACATATTTTCGTATCTATTTTTGTCTTAAACTTTTTCACAATATAGAAAATTGAGCTAGCTTAACGTGGGCATTGGATTCGTGTCAATCGGAGCTCTAAATCCAAAGTTACGGATGACATGGTGTGGACATGTCAAGTTGATCGTCCTGTTAAAATGATCATTCTTAACTGATCATTGGTTCTCATTGATTACAAGCTTATAAATGAAGCATAATGCTTGGCATCACGCAGTTTGGGATAGATTGGATTACTTGGACGCTTGGTCGTCTCTATTTCTGTATATAATTTTGTCAAAATATAGATAATTGAGATACATTAACGTGGGCATTGTATTCGTGTCGTTAAAACTTGTAAATCAAAGTGATGGACGATTTGGTATAGACAAGTTAAGTTGATTGGCCAGTTAAAATGATCATTCTAAAATGATCATTCGTGCTTATTGAGTAAAGGATTATAAATGAAGCATAATGTTGAGCATCACACTGTTCGGGATAGATTGGATTACTTGGACACATTGTCGTGTCTATTTTATTCTCAAAATTTTCCACAATATAGAAAATTGAGCTAGATTAACATGGGCATTGGATTTGTGTCATTCGGAGCTCTAAATCAAAAGTTACAGACGATTTAGTACGGAATATCAAGTTGATAGGCCAGTTTTAATGATCATTCTTAACTAATTATTCGTGCTCATTGAGTAAAAGCTTATAAATGAAACATAATGTAGAGTATCACAAAGGTCGTGATAGATTTGATTACTTGGACTCTTTGTCGTCTGTATTTCTGTCTATAATTTAGTCAAAATATCGAAAATAGAGCTTTCTTCTATTGGGCATTGGATTCGTGTCATTTTTGAACTCGAAATCAAAAGTTATAGACGATTTACTGCAGACAAGTCAAGTTGATCATCAAGTTAAAATGATCATTCTTAACTGATCATTGGGGCTCATATATTATAGACTTATACATGAAGTACAATGCATGACATCACACAGTTTTGGGTAGATTTGATTTCTTGGATGCTTGTCATATCTATTTCTGTCTCAAATTTTGTCTCAATATAGAAAATTAAGCTAGATTAATGTGGGCATTGAATTTCTGTCATTATGAGCTATAAATCAGAAGTCATAGACGATTTAGTGCAGATATGCCAAGTTGATCGGTCAGTTAAAATGATTATTCAAAACTAATCATTCGTGCTCATTGAGTAAAGACTAATAAATGAAGCATAATACAGAGCACCACACAGTTTACGGTAGATTGGATTCCTTGGAAACTTTTTCGTATCTTATTTTTTCTCAAATTTTGTAACAATTTAGAAAATTGAGCTAGCTTACCGTGGGCATTGGATTCGTGTCATTCAGAGCTCTAAATAAAAAGTTACAAATGATTTAGTGCGGACATGTCAAGTTTAGCAGGCAGTTATAATGATCATTCTTAACGGATCACTGATGCTCATTGAGTAAAAGCTTATAAATGAACAATAATGTGTGACATCATGCAGTTTGGGATAGATTGGATTACTTGGACGCTTGCTTGTCTCTATTCCAGTCTATAAGTTTTTCAAAATATAGACAATTGAGCAACCTTAATGTGGGCATTGGATTCGTGTCATTCTAAGCTCTACATCAAAAGTTATTGTTGATTTACTGCAGACATGTCAAGTTGATCGGCTAGTTAAAATGATCATTCTTAATAGATCATTGGTGGTCATTGAGTAAAAGCTTATAAACCAAGCATACTGCATGGCATCACGCAATTCAGGATCTATTTTTGTTTCAAATTTTGTCACAATATAGAAAATTGAGCTAGCTTAACGTGGGTATTGAATTCGTGTCATTATGAGCTATAAATCAAAAGTTATGGACTATTTACTACATACATGTCAAGTTGATTGGCCAGTTAAAATGATCATTATAAACTGATCATTGGTGGTTATTGAGTAAAGGCTTACAAATGAAAGTAAAATGCAGAGCATCACGCAGTTCAGGATATATTGGATTACTTGGATGTTTTGTTGTTTCTATTTTTGTCTCAAATTTTGTCACAAAATAGAAAATTGAGCTAGCTTAACCTAGGCACTGAATTCGTGTCATTCGGAGCTCTAAATCAAAAGTTATGAACGATTTAGTTCGACATGTCAAGTTGATAGTCTAGTTAAAATGATCATTCTTAACGGATCATTGGTGCTCATATATTAAAGGCTTATACATGAAGTATAATGCATGACATTATGCAGTTTGGGATAGATTGGATTACTTGGACGCCTTGTCATCTCTATTTCTGTCTATATATTTTTGAAAATATAGAAAAGTAAGCTATCTTAACGTGGGCATTGGATTCGTGTCATTTTGAGCTCTAAATCCAAAGTTATGGACGATTTAGTGCAGACATGTCAAGTTGATCGTCAAGTTAAAATGATCATTATTAACTAATCATTGGTGCTTGTTGATGAAAAGCTTATAAATGAAGCCTAATGCATGACATCATGCAGTTCGGGCTGGATTGGATTACCTGGACGCTTGGTCGTCTCTATTTATGTCTCTAATTTTGTCAAAATATAGAAAATTGAGATAACTTAATGTGGGCATTGGATTTGTGTCGTTATGAGCTCTAAATCAAAATTGATGGACGATTTGGTGTAGACAAGTCAAGTTGATCGGCTAGTTAAAAGGATCATTCTAAACTGATTATTCGTACTTATTGAGTAAAGGCTTACAAATGAAAGTATAATACAGAGCATCACACAGTTCAGTATATATTGGATTACTTGGATGTTTTGTTGTATCTATTTTTGTCTCAAAGTTTGTCACAAAATAGAAAATTGAGTTTCTTAACCTGAGCATTGGATTCGTGTAATTCGGAGCTCTAAATCAAAAGTTTTGGACGATTTAGTGCGACATGTCAAGTTGATCGTCTAGTTAAAATAATCATTCTTAACGGATCATTGGTGCTCATATATTAAAGGCTTATACATGAAGTATAATGCATGACATTAGGCAGTTTGGGATAGATTGGATTACTTGGACGCCTTGTCGTCTCTATTTCGGTCTATAAATTTTTGAAAATATAGAAAATTGAGTTATCTTAATGTGGGCATTGGATTCGTTTCATTTTGAGCTCTAAATCCAAAGTTACGGACGATTTAGTGGAAACATGTCAAGTTGATTGTCAAGTTGAAATGATCAATCTTAACTAATCATTGGTGCTTATTGATGAAAAGCTTATAAATGAAGCCTAATGCATGACATCACTCAGTTCGGGCTGGATTGGATTACTTGGACGCTTGGTCGTCTCTATTTCTGTCTATAATTTTGTCAAAATATAGAAACTTGAGATACCTTAACGTAGGCATTGGATTCGTGTCGTTATGAGCTCTAAATCAAAAGTGATGGACGATTTGGTGTAAACAAGTCAAGTTGATCAGTTAGTTAAAATGATCATTCTAAACTGATCATTCGTGCTTATTGAGTAAAGCCTTATAAATGAAGCATAATGTAGAGCATCACACTGTTCGGGATAAATTGGATTACTTGGACACTTTGTCGTGTCTATTTTATTCTCAAATTTTTCCACAATATAGAAAATTGAGCTAAATTAACATGGGCATTGGATTTGTGTCATTCGGAGCTCTAAATCAAAAGCTACACACGATTTAGTGCGGACATGTCAGGCTGATCGGGCAGTTTTAATGATAATTCTTAACTGATCATTGGTGCTCATTGAGTAAAAGCTTATAAATGAAACATAATGTAGAGTATCACAAAATTCGTGATAGATTGGATTATTTGGACTCTTTGTTGTCTCTATTTCTGTCTATAATTTAGTCAAAATAACAAAAATAGAGCTTTCTTATATTGGGCATTGGACTCGTGTCATTTTGAACTTTAAATCAAAAGTTATATACGATTTATTGCAGACAAGTCAGGTTGATCGTCAAGTTAAAATGATCATTCTTAACTGTTTGTGCTCATATTTTATAGGCTTATACATGAAGTACAATGCATGACATCACGCAGTTTTGGGTAGATTTGATTTCTTGGATGCTTGTCATATCTATTTCTGTCTCAAACTTTGTCTCAATATAGAAAATTAAGCTAGATTAATGTGGGCATTGAATTCCTGTCATTATGATCTATAAATCAGAAGTCATTGACGATTTAGTGCAGATATGGCAAGTTGATCGCCCAGTTAAAATAATAACTCTAAACTGATCATTCTTGCTCATTGAGTAAAGACTAATAAATGAAGCATAATACAGAGCATCACACAGTTTGAGATAGATTGGATTCCTAGGAACCTTTTTTGTATCTTATTTTTTCTCAAATTTTGGAACAATTTAGAAAATTCAGCTAGCTTAACGCGGGCATTGGATTCATGTCATTCAGAGCTATTAATAAAAAGTTACAAACGATTTAGTGCAGACATGTCATGTTTATCAAGCAGTTATAATGATCATTCTTAACTGATCATTGGTGCTCATTGAGTAAAAGCTTATAAATGAACAATAATGCATGGCATCATGCAGTTTGGGATAGATCGGATTACTTGGTTGCTTGCTCGTCTCTATTCTGGTCTATAGGTTTTTTAAAATATAGAAAATTGAACAACCTTAATGTGGGCATTGGATTGTGTCATTCTGAGCTCTACATCAAAAGTTATTGTTGATTTAGTGCAGACATGTCAAGTTGATCGGCCAGTTAAGATGATCATTCATATGTAATCATTGGTGGTCATTGAGTAAAAGCTTACAAACCAAGCATAATGCATGGCATCACGCAATTCGGGATCTATTTTTTTCTTGAAATTTTGTCACAATATAGAAAATTCAGCTAGTTTAACGTGGGTATTGAGTTCGTGTCATTATGAGCTATAAATAAAAAGTTATGGACCATTTACTACATATATGTCAAGTTGATTGGCCAGTTAAAATGATCATTCTAAACTGATCATTGGTGCTTATTAACTAAAGGCTTACAAATGAAAGCATATGCAGAGCATCACACAGTTCAGGATATATTGGATTACTTGGATGTTTTGTTGTATCTATTTTTTATTAAATTTTGTCACAAAATAGAAAATTGAGCTAGTCTAACCTGGGTACTAGATTCGTGTCATTCAGAGCTCTAAGTCAAAAGTTACGGACGATTTAGTGCGAGATGTCAAGTTTATCGTCCAGTTAAAATGATCATTCTTAACTGATCATTGGTGCTCATATATTAAAGGCTTATACATGAAGTATAATGCATGACATTACGCAGTTTGTGATAGATAGGATTACTTGGTCGCCTTTTCATCTCTATTTCTGTCTATATATTTGTGAAAATATAGAAAATTGACCTATCTTAACGTGAGCATTGGATTCGTGTAATTTTGAGCTCTAAATCAAAAGTTACAGACGATTTACTGCAGACATGTCAAGTTGATCGTCAAGTTTAAATGATCATTCTTAACTAATCATTGGTGCTCATTGATGAAAAGCTTATAAATGAAGCCTAATGCATGACATCACGCAGCTCTGGATGGATTGGATTACTTGAACGCTTGGTCGTCTCTATTTCTATCAATAATTTTTCAAAATATAGAAAATTGAGCTACCTTAATGTGGACAACGGATTCGTGACATTTTGAGCTCCTAAATCAAAAGTGACAGACAATTTAGTGCAGACATGTAAAGTTGACTAGCCTGTTAAAATGATCATTATAAACTGATCATTCGTACTCATTATGTAAAGGCTTATAAATGAAGCATAATATAGAGCATCACACAGTTCGGGATATATTGAATTACTTTGACATATTTTCGTATCTATTTTTGTCTTAAACTTTTTCACAATATAGAAAATTGAGCTACCTTAACGTGGGCATTGGATTCGTGTCAATCGGAGCTCTAAATCCAAAGTTACGGATGACTTGGTGTGGACATGTCAAGTTGATCGTCCTGTTAAAATGATCATTGGTTCTCATTGATTACAAGCTTATAAATGAAGCATAATGCTTGGCATCACGCAGTTTGGGATAGATTGGATTACTTGGACGCTTGGTCGTCTCTATTTCTGTATATAATTTTGTCAAAATATAGAAAATTGAGATACATTAACGTGGGCATTGTATTCGTGTCGTTAAAACTTGTAAATCAAAGTGATGGACGATTTGGTACAGACAAGTTAAGTTGATTGGCCAGTTAAAATGATCATTCTAAACTGATCATTCGTGCTTATTGAGTAAAGGATTATAAATGAAGCATAATGTTGAGCATCACACTGTTCGGGATAGATTGGATTACTTGGACACATTGTCGTGTCTATTTTATTCTCAAAATTTTCCACAATATAGAAAATTGAGCTAGATTAACATGGGCATTGGATTTGTGTCATTCGGAGCTCTAAATCAAAAGTTACAGACGATTTAGTACGGAATATCAAGTTGATAGGCCAGTTTTAATGATCATTCTTAACTAATTATTCGTGCTCATTGAGTAAAAGCTTATAAATGAAACATAATGTAGAGTATCACAAAGGTCGTGATAGATTTGATTACTTGGACTCTTTGTCGTCTGTATTTCTGTCTATAATTTAGTCAAAATATCGAAAATAGAGCTTTCTTATATTGGGCATTGGATTCGTGTCATTTTTGAACTCGAAATCAAAAGTTATAGACGATTTACTGCAGACAAGTCAAGTTGATCATCAAGTTAAAATGATCATTCTTAACTGATCATTGGGGCTCATATATTATAGACTTATACATGAAGTACAATGCATGACATCACACAGTTTTGGGTAGATTTGATTTCTTGGATGCTTGTCATATCTATTTCTGTCTCAAATTTTGTCTTAATATAGAAAATTAAGCTAGATTAATGTGGGCATTGAATTTATGTCATTATGAGCTATAAATCAGAAGTCATAGACGATTTAGTGCAGATATGCCAAGTTGATCGGTCAGTTAAAATGATTATTCAAAACTAATCATTCGTGCTCATTGAGTAAAGACTAATAAATGAAGCATAATACAGAGCACCACACAGTTTACGGTAGATTGGATTCCTTGGAAACTTTTTCGTATCTTATTTTTTCTCAAATTTTGTAACAATTTAGAAAATTGAGCTAGCTTACCGTGGGCATTGGATTCGTGTCATTCAGAGCTCTAAATAAAAAGTTACAAATGATTTAGTGCGGACATGTCAAGTTTAGCAGGCAGTTATAATGATCATTCTTAACGGATCACTGATGCTCATTGAGTAAAAGCTTATAAATGAACAATAATGTGTGACATCATGCAGTTTGGGATAGATTGGATTACTTGGACGCTTGCTTGTCTCTATTCCAGTCTATAATTTTTTCAAAATATAGACAATTGAGCAACCTTAATGTGGGCATTGGATTCGTGTCATTCTAAGCTCTACATCAAAAGTTATTGTTGATTTACTGCAGACATGTCAAATTGATCGGCTAGTTAAAATGATCATTCTTAATAGATCATTGGCGGTCATTGAGTAAAAGCTTATAAACCAAGCATACTGCATGGCATCACGCAATTCAGGATCTATTTTTGTTTCAAATTTTGTCACAATATAGAAAATTGAGCTAGCTTAACGTGGGTATTGAATTCGTGTCATTATGAGCTATAAATCAAAAGTTATGGACTATTTACTACATACATGTCAAGTTGATTGGCCAGTTAAAATGATCATTATAAACTGATCATTGGTGGTTATTGAGTAAAGGCTTACAAATGAAAGTAAAATGCAGAGCATCACGCAGTTCAGGATACATTGGATTACTTGGATGTTTTGTTGTTTCTATTTTTGTCTCAAATTTTGTCACAAAATAGAAAATTGAGCTAGCTTAACCTAGGCACTGAATTTGTGTCATTCGGAGCTCTAAATCAAAAGTTATGGACGATTTAGTTCAACATGTCAAGTCGATAGTCTAGTTAAAATGATCATTCTTAACGGATCATTGGTGCTCATATATTAAAGGCTTATACATGAAGTATAATGCATGACATTATGCAGTTTGGGATAGATTGGATTACTTGGACGCCTTGTCATCTCTATTTCTGTCTATATATTTTTGAAAATATAGAAAAGTAAGCTATCTTAACGTGGGCATTGGATTCGTGTCATTTTGAGCTCTAAATCCAAAGTTACAGACGATTTAGTGCAGACATGTCAAGTTGATCGTCAAGTTAAAATGATCATTATTAACTAATCATTGGTGCTTGTTGATGAAAAGCTTATAAATGAAGCCTAATGCATGACATCATGCAGTTCGGGCTGGATTGGATTACCTGGACGCTTGGTCGTCTCTATTTATGTCTCTAATTTTGTCAAAATATAGAAAATTGAGATAACTTAATGTGGGCATTGGATTTGTGTCGTTATGAGCTCTAAATCAAAAGTGATGGACGATTTGGTGTAGACAAGTCAAGTTGATCGGCTAGTTAAAATGATCATTCTAAACTGATTATTCGTGCTTATTGAATAAAGGCTTACAAATGAAAGTATAATACAGAGCATCACACAGTTCAGTATATATTGGATTACTTGGATGTTTTGTTGTATCTATTTTTGTCTCAAAGTTTGTCACAAAATAGAAAATTGAGTTTCTTAACCTGGGCATTGGATTCGTGTCATTCGGAGCTCTAAATCAAAAGTTTCGGACGATTTAGTGCGACATGTCAAGTTGATCGTCTAGTTAAAATAATCATTCTTAACGGATCATTGGTGCTCATATATTAAAGGCTTATACATGAAGTATAATGCATGACATTAGGCAGTTTGGGATAGATTGGATTACTTGGACGCCTTGTCGTCTCTATTTCGGTCTATAAATTTTTGAAAATATAGAAAATTGAGTTATCTTAATGTGGGCATTGGATTCGTTTCATTTTGAGCTCTAAATCCAAAGTTACGGACGATTTAGTGGAAACATGTCAAGTTGATTGTCAAGTTGAAATGATCAATCTTAACTAATCATTGGTGCTTATTGATGAAAAGCTTATAAATGAAGCCTAATGCATGACATCACTCAGTTCGGGCTGGATTGGATTACTTGGACGCTTGGTCGTCTCTATTTCTGTCTATAATTTTGTCAAAATATAGAAACTTGAGATACCTTAACGTAGGCATTGGATTCGTGTCGTTATGAGCTCTAAATCAAAAGTGATGGACGATTTGGTGTAAACAAGTCAAGTTGATCAGTTAGTTAAAATGATCATTCTAAACTGATCATTCGTGCTTATTGAGTAAAGGCTTATAAATGAAGCATAATATAGAGCATCACACTGTTCGGGATAAATTGGATTACTTGGACACTTTGTCGTGTCTATTTTATTCTCAAAGTTTTCCACAATATAGAAAATTGAGCTAAATTAACATGGGCATTGGATTTGTGTCATTCGGAGTTCTAAATCAAAAGCTACACACGATTTAGTGCGGACATGTCAGGCTGATCGGGCAGTTTTAATGATAATTCTTAACTGATCATTGGTGCTCATTGAGTAAAAGCTTATAAATGAAACATAATGTAAAGTATCACAAAATTCGTGATAGATTGGATTACTTGGACTCTTTGTTGTCTCTATTTCTGTCTATAATTTAGTCAAAATAACAAAAATAGAGCTTTCTTATATTGGGCATTGGACTCGTGTCATTTTGAACTTTAAATCAAAAGTTATATACGATTTATTGCAGACAAGTCAAGTTGATCGTCAAGTTAAAATGATCCTTCTTAACTGTTTGTGCTCATATTTTATAGGCTTATACATGAAGTACAATGCATGACATCACGCAGTTTTGGGTAGATTTGATTTCTTGGATGCTTGTCATATCTATTTCTGTCTCAAACTTTGTCTCAATATAGAAAATTAAGCTAGATTAATGTGGGCATTGAATTCCTGTCATTATGATCTATAAATCAGAAGTCATTGACGATTTAGTGCAGATATGGCAAGTTGATCGCCCAGTTAAAATAATAACTCTAAACTGATCATTCTTGCTCATTGAGTAAAGACTAATAAATGAAGCATAATACAGAGCATCACACAGTTTGAGATAGATTGGATTCCTAGGAACCTTTTTTGTATCTTATTTTTTCTCAAATTTTGGAACAATTTAGAAAATTCAGCTAGTTTAACGTGGGCATTGGATTCATGTCATTCAGAGCTATTAATAAAAAGTTACAAACGATTTAGTGCAGACATGTCAAGTTTATCAAGCAGTTATAATGATCATTCTTAACTGATCATTGGTGCTCATTGAGTAAAAGCTTATAAATGAACAATAATGCATGGCATCATGCAGTTTGGGATAGATCGGATTACTTGGTTGCTTGCTCGTCTCTATTCTGGTCTATAGGTTTTTTAAAATATAGAAAATTGAACAACCTTAATGTGGGCATTGGATTGTGTCATTCTGAGCTCTACATCAAAAGTTATTGTTGATTTAGTGCAGACATGTCAAGTTGATCGGCCAGTTAAGATGATCATTCATAGGTAATCATTGGTGGTCATTGAGTAAAAGCTTATAAACCCAGCATAATTCATGGCATCACGCAATTCGGGATCTATTTTTTTCTTGAAATTTTGTCACAATATAGAAAATTCAGCTAGTTTAACGTGGGTATTGAGTTCGTGTCATTATGAGCTATAAATAAAAAGTTATGGACCATTTACTACATATATGTCAAGTTGATTGGCCAGTTAAAATGATCATTCTAAACTGATCATTGGTGCTTATTAACTAAAGGCTTACAAATGAAAGCATATGCAGAGCATCACACAGTTCAGGATATATTGGATTACTTGGATGTTTTGTTGTATCTATTTTTTATTAAATTTTGTCACAAAATAGAAAATTGAGCTAGTCTAACCTGGGTACTAGATTCGTGTCATTCAGAGCTCTAAATCAAAAGTTACGGACGATTTAGTGCGAGATGTCAAGTTTATCGTCCAGTTAAAATGATCATTCTTAACTGATCATTGGTGCTCATATATTAAAGGCTTATACATGAAGTATAATGCATGACATTACGCAGTTTGTGATAGATAGGATTACTTGGACGCCTTTTCATCTCTATTTCTGTCTATATATTTGTGAAAATATAGAAAATTGACCTATCTTAACGTGAGCATTGGATTCGTGTAATTTTGAGCTCTAAATCAAAAGTTACAGACGATTTACTGCAGACATGTCAAGTTGATCGTCAAGTTTAAATGATCATTCTTAACTAATCATTGGTGCTCATTGATGAAAAGCTTATAAATGAAGCCTAATGCATGACATCACGCAGCTCTGGATGGATTGGATTACTTGAACGCTTGGTCGTCTCTATTTCTATCAATAATTTTTCAAAATATAGAAAATTGAGCTACCTTAATGTGGACAACGGATTCGTGACATTTTGAGCTCCTAAATCAAAAGTGACAGACAATTTAGTGCAGACATGTAAAGTTGACTCGCCTGTTAAAATGATCATTCTAAACTGATCATTCGTGCTGATTGAGTAAAGGCTTATAAATGAAACATAATGTAGAGCATCACACAGTTCGGGATAGATTGAATTACTTTGACACTTTTTCGTATCTATTTTTGTCTTAAATTTTGTCAAAATGTAGAAAATTGAGCTAGCTTAATGTTGGCATTGGATTCGTGTTAATTAGAGCTCTAAATCCAAAGTTACGGATGATTTAGTGCGGACATGTCAAGTTGATTGTCCAGTTAAAATGATAATTCTTAACTGATCATTGGTTCTCATTGATTAAAAGCTTATAAATGAAGTATAATGCATGGCAACACGCAGTTTGAGATATATTGGATTACTTGGATGCTTGCTCGTCTCTAATTTTGTCTATAATAATGTCAGAATATAGAAAATTGAGCTACTTTAATCTGGTCATTGGATTCGTGTCATTCTGAATTCTAAATCAAAACTTATAGACGATTTAATGCGGAAATGTCAAGTTGATCGACCTGTTAAAATAATCATTCCTAACTGTTCATTGTTGCTCATGGAGAAAATGATCATACATGAAACATAATGCATGGAATCACACAGTTTGGGATAGATTGGATTACTTAGACGCTTTTTGTATCTATTTCTCTCTCAAAGTTAGGTATAATATTTAAAACTGAGCTATTTTAACGTGGGCATTGGATTCGTGTCATTCTGAGCTCTAAGTCAAGAGTTACAGACGATTTAATGTGGACATGTCAAGTTGATCGCCCAGTTAAAATAATCATTTTTAACTGATCATTGGTGCCCATTGAGTAAAGCCTTATAAATGTTGCAAAATGCAGAGAATCACGCAATTTTGGATAGATTGGATTACTTGAACGCTTTGTCACATCTGTTTTTGTCTCAAATTTTGTCAAAATATATAAAAGTGAGCTAGCTAAACGAGGTCATTGGATTTGTTTCATTCAGAACCCTAACCAAAAGTTACAGATGTTTTGGTGCGTTCAATTCAAGTTGATCGGCCAGTTAAAATGATTATTTTAACTGATCATTGGTACTCATTGAGTAAAATCTCATAAACGAAGCATAATGCATGTCAACATGCAATTCGCGATAGATTGGATTACATAAATGTTTGGTCGTATCTATTTTTGCCTCAAATTTTGTCACAGTATAGAAAATTGAGTTAGCTTAACGTGAGCATTGGATTCGTGTCATTCGGAGCTCTAAATCAAAAGTTCCGGACGATTTAGTACATACATATCAAGGTCTACGGCCAGTTAAAACGATCATTCAAAAGTAATCATTGTTGCTTATTGAGTAAATGCTTACAAATGAAGAATCATAATGCACAGCATCACGCAGTTCGGTATAGATTGGATTACTTGGACGCTTTGTTGTATCTATTTTTTCTCAAATTTTGTCATAATATCGAAAATTGAAATAGCTTAACGTGGGCATTGGATTCGGGTAATTCAGAGCTCTAAATCATAAGTTACGGACGCTTTAGTTCAGACATGTCAAATTGATCGTCCAGTTAAAATGATCATTCTTAACTGATCATTGGTACTTATTGATTAAAAGCTTATAAATGAAGCCGAATGCATAACATCACGAAGTTCGGGATAGATTGGATTAATTGAGCTAGCTTAACGTGGGCATTGGATTCGTGTCTATCTGAGCAGTAAATCAAAAGTTGCGAATGATTTCATGTGGACATGTCAGGATGATCGGCGAGTTAAAGTGATCATTTTAAACTGATCATTCATGCTCATTAAGTAAATGCTTATAAATGAAGCATAATGCATGGCATCACACAATTTTGGGTAGATTGGATTACTTGGACGCTTTGTCGTATCTAATTCTGTATCAAATTTTGTTACAATATAGAAAATTGAGTTAGCTTCACGTAGGCATTGGATTTGTGTCATTTTAAGCTCCAAATCAAAAGTTATGGATAATTTAGTGCAGACATGTCAAGTTGAGTGACCAG
The DNA here is from genome assembly GCA_018901935.1 of Pugionium cornutum. Taxonomy (NCBI): domain Eukaryota; kingdom Viridiplantae; phylum Streptophyta; class Magnoliopsida; order Brassicales; family Brassicaceae; genus Pugionium; species Pugionium cornutum. The sequence goes on along the minus strand of JAENJI010000012.1, from coordinate 5,888,956 downwards.
TTAAAATGACCATTCCTAACATATCATTGGTGCTCATTATGTAAAGGCTTATAAATGAAGCATAATACATGGCATCACATAGTTTTGGATATATTGGATTACTTGGATACTTTGTCGTATCTATTTCTGTCTCAAGTTTTGTTACATTATAGAAAATTGAGCTAGCTTAATGTGGGCTTTGGATTTGTGTCATTCTAAGCTCCAAATCAAAAGTTTCGAACGATTTACTGCGGACATGTCAAGTTGAGTGGCCATTTAAAGTGATCATTCTAAACAGATCATTGTTGCTCATTAAGTAAAGGCTTATAAATGAAGCATAAAGCATGGCATCAAGTAGTTTGGATAGATTAGATTACTTGGATGCTTTGCCGTCTCTATTTCTACCTCAAATTTTTTCAAAATATAGAAAATTGGGCTTACTTAACGTGGGCATTGGATTCGTGTCATTCTGAGCTCTAAATTAAAAGTTACGGGCGATTTAGTGTGCACATGTCAAGTTGATCAGCCACTTAATATGATTATTCTAAACTTATCATTGGTGCTCATTGAGTAAAGGCATATAATTAAAGCATAATGCATGACATCACGCAATTTAGGATAGATTGAATTAGTTGGATGCTTTTTTCGTATTTAGTTCTGTCTCAAATGTTGTCACAATATGGAAAATTGAACTAGCTTAATGTGGGTATCAGATTAGTATTCATTATGAGCTACAAATCAAAATTTATGGACGTTTTAGTGTAGACATATCAATTTGATGAGCTAGTTAAATGATCACTCTGAACTAATTATTAGTGCTCATTGGGTAAACGCTTATAAATCAAGAATAAAGCATGGTATCATGCAGTTTGGGATATACTTGATTACTTAGATGCTTTGTCGTATCTATTTATTTTTTAAATTTTTTCACAATATTGAAAATTGAGCTAGCTTAACGTGGCCATTGGATTCGTGTCATTCTGAGCTCTAAATAAAAATATACGAACTATTTATTGTGGATGTCAAGTTGATCAGCCAATTAAAGTGATCATTCTACACTGATCATTGGTGCCATTAAGTAAAAGCTTATAAACGAAAAATAATGCATGGCATCACACAGTTTGGGATGGATTGGATGACTTGGACGCATTGTCGTATCTATTTCTATCTCAAATTTTGTTAAAATATAGAAAATTGAGCTACCTTAATGTGGGCATTGAATTCGTGTCATTATTATCTCTAAATTAAAAGTTACGGACGATTTAATGATGACATGTCAAGTTGATCGGCCAGTTAAAATGATAATTCTAAAATTATCATTAGTGCTCATTGAGTAAAGGCTTATAAATGGAGCATAATGCATGGCATAACATAATTTTGGATAGATTGGATTACTTTCAAACTTTTGTAGTATCTATTTCTATCTCAAATTTTGTTACACTATAGAAAATTGAGCTAGCTTAAAGTTGGCATTGGATTCGTGTGTTTCTGTGCTCTAAATCAAAAGTTACGGACGATTTAGTGCGGACATGTCAAGTTGATCGGCGAGTTAAAATGATTATTCTAAACTGATTATTGGTGCTCATTTAGTAAAGGCTTATCAATGAGGCATAAATCATGGCATCACGCAGTTCTGGATAGATTGGATTACTTGGACGCTTTGTCGTATTTAGTTCTGTTTCAAATTTTGTCACAATATAGAAAATTAAACAAGATTAATGTGTGCATTTGATTCGTGTTATTCTGATCTATAAGTCAAAAGTTATGGACGATTTATTTCATACATGACTAGTTGATCGGCCAGTTAAAATTATCATTCTAAACTGATCATTGGTGCTCATAGAGTAAAGCCTTATAAATGAAGTATAATGCATGGCATCATGCAATTTGAGATAGATTGGATTACTTGGATGCTTTTTCGTATCAATTTCTATCTCCGATTTTATCACAATACAGAAAATTGAGCTAGCTTAAAGTGGGTATTGGATTCGTATCATTTTGAGCTCTAAATCAAAAGTTATGGACGATATAGTGCAGACATATCAAGTTGATTGGCCATTTAAAGTGATCATTCAAAACTGACGCTTGGTACTCATTTAGTAAAGGCTTATAAATGGAGCATAATGCATGACATCACACAGTTTTGGATAGATTGGATTACATATGGACACTTTTGTTCTATCAATTTCTGTCCAATTTTTGTTACATTATATAAATTGAGCTAGCTTAACATGGGCACTGGATTCGTGTGTTTCTGAGCTCTAAATCAAAAGTTACGTACAATTTAGTGCAGACATGTCAAGTTGAACGGCTAGTTAAAATGATAATTCTAAACTAATCATTGGTGCTCATTGAGTAAAGCTTATAAATGAAAAATAATGCATGGTATCACGCAATTTGGGATGGATTGGATTACTTGGACGCTTTTTGGAATCTATTTCTGTCTCAAATTTGGTTACAACATAGAAAATTGAGCTAGCTTAACGTGGGCATTGAATTCATGTCATTCTGAGCTCTAAATGAAATGTTACACATGTTTTAGTGCAGACATGTCAGGATGATCGGCCAGATAAAGTGATCATTTTAAACTGATCATTCTTGCTCATTAAGTAAATGCTTATAAAAATGAAGCATAATGCATGGCATCCCATAATTTTGGATAAATTGGATTACTTGGACACTCTGTCGTATCTATTTCATTGTCAAATTTTCTTACAATATAGAAAATTGAGTTAGCTTGATGTGGGCATTGGATTTGTGTCATTCTGAGCTCCAAATCAAAAGTTACGATTAATTTAGTACGGACATGTCAAGTTGAGTGGTCAGTTAAAATGATCATTCCTAACAGATTGTTGGTGCTCATAAAGCATGGCATCACACAGTTTGGATATATTGGATTACTTGGATGCTTTGTCGTATCTATTTATGTCTCAAGTTTTGTTACAATATAGAAAATTGAGCTAGCTTAACGTCGGCATTGGATTTGTGTCATTTTGAGCTCTAAATCAAAAGTTATGGACGATTTAGTGCGGACAAGTCAACTTGTGTGGCCATTTAAAGTGATCATTTTAAACAAATCATTGTTGCTCATTAGGTAAAGGCTTATAAATGAAGCATAAAGCATGGCATCAAGTAGTTTGGATATATTAGATTACTTGGACTCTTTGTCCTCTCCATTTCTTTCTCAAAATTTGTCAAAATATTTAAAATTGGGCTTGTTTAACGTGGGCATTGGATTTTTGTTATTTTGAGCTCTAAATTAAAAGTTACGAACGATTTAGTGTGGACATGTCAAGTTGATCAGCCAGTTAATATGATTATTCTAAACTTATCATTGGTGGTCATTGAGTAAAGGCTTATAAATGAAGCATAATGCATGGCATCACGCAATTTGGGAAAGATTGGATTATTTGGATGCTTTTTTCATATCTAGATTTGTATCAAATTTTGTCACAATATAGAAAATTGAACTAGCTTAATGCGGGTATCGGATTCGTATAATTATGAGCTACAAATAAAATTTATGGACGATTTAGTGCAGACATGTCAATTTGATCAGCTGGTTAAAATGATCACTCTAAACTGATTATTGGTGCTCACTGGATAAATGCTTATAAATGAAGAATAAAGCATAGTATCACGCAGTTTGGGATAGATTGGATTAGTTGGACACTTTGTCGTATCTAATTATTTTTCAAATATTGTCACAATATTGAAAATTGAGCTAGCTTAACGTGGGCATTGTATTCGTGTCATTATGAGCTCTAAATCAAAAGTTACGGATGATTTAATACGGACATGTGAAGTTGATCGGCCAGTCAAAAGTGATCATTCGAAACTGACCATTGGAGCTCATTGAATAAAGACTTATAATTGAAGCATAATGCATGGCATCACGTAGTTTGGAATAGATTGGATTACTTGGACGATTTGTCGTATCTAGTTTTGTATCAAATTTTGTCACATTATAGAAAATTGAACTAGCTTAATGTGGGCAACTGATTGTTGTCATTCTGAGATATAAATCAAAGGTTATGGATGATATAGTGCAGATATGTCAAGGTGATCGGCCAGTTAAAAAAAATTTTAAACTGATCGTTGGTGCTCATTGAGTAAAATCTTATAAATGAAGAATAATCCATGGCATCACGCAGTTGCGGAGGGAATGGATTACTTTCACTCTTCGTCGTATCTATTTCTATCTCAAATTTTGTCAAAATATAGAAAATTGAGCTAGCTTAAAGTCGGCATTGGATTCATGTCATTTTGACCTCTAAATCAAAAGCTACGGACAATTTAGTGCGGACATGTCAAGTTGATCGGCCAGTTCAAGTGATCATTCTAAACCGATCATTGGTGCTCATTGAGTAAGAGCTTATAAATGGAGCGCATAATGCATGGCAGTTTTGGATAGATTGGATTACTTGGACGCTTTTGTCGTAACTATTTCTGTCTCAAATTTTGTTACTATATACAAAATAGAGCTATCTTAACATGGGCATTGGATTCCTGAGTTTCTGAGCTCTAAATCAAAAGTACAGACGATTTAGTGCGGACATGACAAGTTTGTCGGTGAGTTTAAATGATCATTCTAAAATGATCATTGGTGCTCATTAAGTAAAGACTTATAAATGATGCATAAAGCATGGCATCACGCAGTTCGGGATAGATTGGATTACTTGGACGCTTTTTCGTATCTAGTACTGTTTCAAAATTTTTCACCATATAAAAAATTAAACTAGCTTAATGTGGGCATTGGATTCAAGTCATTCTGAGCTATAAATCAAAAGTTATGGACGATATAGTGTAGACATGTCAAGGTGATCGGCCTGTTAAAATGATTATTCTAAACGGATCGTTGGTGCTCATTGAGTAAAACCATATAAATGAAGAATAATGAATGGCATAACACAGTTTGGGATGGACTGGATCACTTGGAAACTTTGTCGTATCATTTTTGTCTGAAATTTTCTGAAAATATAGAAAATTGAGCTAGATTGAAGTGGGCATTGGATTCGTGTCATTCTGAGCTCTAAGTCAAAAGTTACAGACGATTTAGTGCTGACATGTCGAGTTGATCGGCCAGTTAAAGTGATCATTCTAAACTGATCATTGGTGCTCATTGAGTAAAGGTTTATAAATGGAGCATAATGCATGGCATCACACAGTTTTGGATAGAATGGATTACTTGGATGCTTTTTTCATATCTATTTCTCTCTCAAATTTTGTTACACTATAAAAAACTGAGCTAGCTTAACGTGGGTATTGGATTCGTGTGATACTGAGCTCTAAATCAAAAGTTATGGATGATTTAATGCGGACATGTCAAGTTGATCGGCGAGTTAAAATAATCATTCTAAACTGATCAATGGTTCTCATTAAGTAAAGGCTTATAAATGAGGCATAAAGCATGGCATCACGCAGTTTGGGATAGATTGGATTATTTGGACGCTTTGTTGTATCATTTATGTCTCAAATTTCGTCAAAATATAGAAAATTGAGCTAGCTTAAAGTGGCATTGGATTTGTGTCATTCTGACTCTAAGTCAAAAGTTACAGAAAATTTAGTGTGGATACGTCAAATTGATTGGCCAGTTAAGGTGATCATTCTAAACTAATCATTGGTGCTCATTGAGTAAAGGATTATAAATGGAGCATAATGCATGGCATCACACAATTTTGGATAGAATGGATTACTTGGATGCTTTTGTCGTATCTATTTTTATCTCAAATTTTGTTACCCTATAGGAAATTGAGCTAGCTTAACGTGGGCATTGGATTCGTGTGTTTCTGGCTCTAAATCAAAAGTTACGGGCGATTTAGTGCGGAGATGTAAACGTTATCGGCGAGTTAAAATGATTATTCTAAACTGATCAGTGGTTCTCATTAAGTAAAGGCTTATAACTGAGCCATAAAGCATAGCATCATGCAGTTTGGGGTAAATTGGATTATTTAGACGCTTTGTCGTATCTAGTTTTGTTTCAAATTTTGTCACAATGTAGAAAATTACACTTTCTTAATGTGGGCAATGGATTCGTGTCATTATGAACTATAAATCAAAAGTTATTAATGATTTAGTGCAGACATGACAAGGGTATCGGCCAGTTAAAATGATCATTCAAACTAATTATTGGTGCTCATTGAGTAAAAGCTTATAAATAAAAAAATAATGCATGTCATCATGCAGTGGATGGATTGGATTACTGAGGCTTTTTGTATCTATTTTTGTCTCAATTTTGTTACAATATAGAAAAGTTAGCTAGCTTAATGGGGAAATTGGGTTCTTGTCATTTTGTGTTCTAAATCAAAAGTTACAAATGATTTCGTGCCGACATCTCAAGTTGATTGGCCAATTAGAGTGATCATTCCAAATAGATCATTGGTGCTCATTAAGTAAAGGCTTATAAATGAAGCATAAAGCATAGAATCAAGTAGTTTGGATAGATTGGATTCTTCTGAAGATTTATCTTCTATACTTCTGTCTCATATTTTGTCAAAGAATAGAAAATTGAGCGTGCTTAACGTGGGCATTGGATTCGTGTTATTTTGATCTCTAAATCAAAAGTTACGGATGATTTAGTTGTGGACATGTCAAGTTGATCGGATAGTTAATATGATTATTATAAACTGATCATTGGTGCTCATTGAGTAAGGGCTTATAAATGAAGCATAATACATGGAATCATACAATTTGGGATAGATTGGTTTAGTTGGACGATTTGTCGTATTTATTTCTATCTCAAATATTGTCACAATATAGAAAATTTAACTAGCTTAACGTGGGCATTTGATTCGTGTCATTCTTAGCTATAAATCAAAACTTACAAATGACTTAGTGCGGACATGTCAAGTTGATCGGCCAGTTAAATTGATCATTCTAAACTGATCATTACTGCTGATTGATTTAAGGCTTATAAATGAAACATAATGCATTGCATCACACAGTTTAGGATAGATTGGAATACTTGGACGCTTTGTCGTACTAGTTGCATTTCAAATTTTATCAAAATATAGAAAATTGAACTAGATTAATGTGGGCATTCGATTCATGTCATTCTTAGCTATAAATGAAAAGTTATGGATGTTGTAGTGCAGACATGTCAAGTTGATTTGCAAGTTAAAATGAATATTCTAAACTGATCCTAGGTACTCATTGAGTAAAAGCTTCTAAACGAAGAATAATGCATGGCATCACGCAGTTTGGGATTGACTGGATTACTTGGATGCTTTATCGTATCTATTTCTGTCTAAAACTTTGTCACAATATAGAAAATTGAGCTAGCTTAACGTAAGCATTGGATTCGTGTCATTCTGAGCTGTAAATCAAAAGTTACGGATGATTTAGTGTAGACATGTCAAGTTGATCAGCACATGAAAGTGATCACTCTATACTGATCATTGGTGCTGATTGAGTAAACGCATATAAATGAAGCATAATGCATAACCTCACACAGTTTTGGATAGATTTGATTACTTGGATGCTTTTTCGTATCTATTTGTGTCTCAAAATTTTTTTCACTATAGAAAATTGAGCTAGCTTAACGTGGCATTGGATTCATGTGTTTCTGAGCTTTAAATCAAAAGTTACAGACGATTTAGTGTGGACAATTTAGTGCAGACATGTCGAGTTGATCGACCAGTTAAAATGATCATTCTAAATTGATAATTGGTGCTCATTGAGAAAAAGCTTAAAATGAAAAATAATGCATGGCATCACGCATTTCGGGATGGATTGGATTATTTGGACGCTTTGTCATATCTATTTCTGTCTCAAATTTTTGTTATACTATAAAAATTGAGCTAGCTTAACATGGGCATTGGATTCGTGTTATTCTGAGCTGTAAATCAAAAGTTATGGACGATTTAGTGAGGACATGTCAAGTTGATCGGCGAGTTTATGATTATTCTAAACTGATCATTGGTGCTCATTAAGTAAAGGCTTATAAGTGTGGCATAAATCATGGCATCACGATGTTTTGGATAGAACGGATTACTTTGACGCTTTGACGTATCTAGTTCTATCTCGAATTTTATCCAAATATAGAAAATTGAACTAGCTTAATATGGGCAATCGATTCGTGTCATTCTGAGCAGTAAATCAAAAATAATGGATTATATAGTGCTGACATGTCAAGTTGATTGGCAAGTTAAAATGATCATTCTAAACTGATCCTTGGTGCTCATTGAGTAAAAGGTTCTAAACGAAGAATAATGAATGGCATTACGCAGTTTGGGAAGGATTGGATTACTTGGATGCTTTGTCGTATATATTTCTGTCTTATATTTTTTCAAAATATAGAAAATTGAGCTAGCTAAACATGGGCATTGCATTCGTGTGTTTCGGAGCTCTAAATCAAAAGTTACGAATGATTTAGTGCGGACATGTCAAGTTGATCACCCAGTTAAAGTGATCATTCTAAACAAATCACTGGTGGTGATTGATGCTTATAAATGAAGCATAATGAATGGCACCACGTAGTTTGGGATAGATTGGATTACTTGGATGCTTTGTCGTATCTAGTTCTATCTAAAATTTTGTCGCAATATAGAAAATTGAACTAGCTTAATGTAGGCATTCGATTGGTGTCATTCTGAGCTATAAATGAAATATTATGGACGATATAGTGAAGACATGACAAATTGATCGGCGAGTTAAAATGATCATTCTAAACTGATCATTGGTGCTCATTAAGTAAAGACTTGTAAATGAGGCATAAAACAAGGCATCACACATTTTGGGATAGACTTGATTACTTTGACGCTTTTTCGTATGTAGTTATGTTTGAAATTTTGTCACAATATATAAAATTAAACTAGCTTAATGTGGGCATTGGATTCATGTAATTCTGAGCTATAAATCAAAAGTTATGGACGATTTAGTGCAGACATGACAAGTTGATCAGCCAATTAAAATGATTCTTCTAAACTAATCATTGGTGCTCATTTAGTAAAATCTTATAAATGAAAAATAATGCATGGCATCACGCAGATTGGAAATGATTGGATTAGTTGGACGATTTAGCGTATCTATTTCAATCTCAAATATTGTCCCAATATAGAAAATTGAGCTAGCTTAATGTGGGCATTTGATTTGTGTGTTTTTGAGCAATAATTAAAAAGTTACGGACGATTTAGTTCGGACATGTCAAGTTGATTGGCCAGTCAAAACTGATCATTCTTAATTGATCATTGTGCTGATTGAGTAAAGGCTTATAAATGAACCATAATGCATGGCATCACGCAGTTTGGGATAGATTGGATTACTGAACGCTTTGTCGTATCTAGTTCTGTCTCAAATTTTATCAAAATATAGAAAATTGAAGTAGCTTAATGTGGGCATTCGATTCGTGTCATTCTTAGCTATAAATGAATAGTTATGGAAGATATATTGCAGACATGTCAAGTTGATCGGCAAGTTAAAATGATCGTTGTAAACTGATCGTTGGTGCTCATTGAGTAAAAGCTTCTTAACAAAGAATAAATCATGGCATCACAAAGTTTTGGATTGACTGGATTACTTGGACGCTTTGTTATATCTATTTCTGTCTAAAATTTTGTCACACTATAGAAAATTGAGCTTGCTTAATGTAAGCATTGGATTCGTGGCATTCTGAGCTGTAAATCAAAAGTTACGGATGATTTAGTGCGGACAAATCAAGTTGATCGGCCAGTGAAAGTGATCATTCTAAATTGATCATTGGTGTTGATTAAGTAAACGCTTATAAATGAAGCATAATCAATAACATCATACATTTTGGATAGATTTGATTGCTTGGATGCTTTTTCGTATATATTTCCGTCTCAAATTTTGTTACACTATAGAAAACTGAACTAGCTTAACGTGGGTATTGGATTCGTGTGTGTTTCTGAGCTATGAATCAATAGTTACAAACAATTTAGTGTGGACATGTCCACTTGATCGGCCAGTTAAAATGATCATTCTAAACTGATCATTGATGCTCATTGAGTAAAAGCTTACAAATGAAAAATAATGCATGGTATCATGCATTTAGGGATGGATTGGATTACTTGGATGCTTTGTAGTATCGATTTCTGTCTCAAATTTTGTTGCACTATAAAAAAGAGAGCTAGCTTAACGTGGGCATTGGATTTGTGTGATTCTGAGCTCTAAATCAAAAGTTATGGACGATTTAGTGTGGACATGTCAAGTTGATCGCGAGTTAAAATGATCATTCTAAACTGATCATTGGTGTTCATTAAGTAAAGACTTATAAATGATGCATAAAGCATGACATCATGCAGTTTGGGATAGACTGGATTACTTTGACGCTTTGTCATATCTATTTCTATTTCAAATTTTTCTACAACATAGAAAATTGAACAAGCTTAATGTGCCCAAATTGAATTCGTGTCATTCTGAGTTATAAATCAAGAATAATGGATGATCTAGTGCACTCATGACAAGTTGATCGGCCAGTTAAAAAGATCATCCTATAGAGATCATTGTCGCTCACTAAGTTAAAAAGCTAATAAATGAATAATAATGCATGACATCACGCAGCTTGGGAAGGATTGGATTACTTGGATGGTTTGTCGTATTTATTTCAGTCTCAAAGTTTGTCACAATATAGAAAATTGAGCTAGCTTAACGTGGGCATTGGATTTGTTTCATTCTGAGCTTAAATCAAAAGTTACAGACGATTTAGTGCGAACATGTCAAGTTGATCGGCCAGTTAAAGTGATCATTCTAATCTGATCATTGGTGCTGATTGAACAAAGGCTTATTAGCTTATTAGGCATTCGATTGGTGTCATTCTGAGCTATAAATGAAAAGTTATGGACAATATAGTGTCGACATGTCAAGTTGGTCGGCTAGTTGAAATGATCATTTTAAACTGATTGTTGGTGGTCACTGAGTAAAAGCTTATAAATGAAAAATAATGCATGGCATCACGCAGTTTGGGATTGATTGGATTACTTGGACACTTTGTCATATCTATTGCAGTTCAAATTTTGTCACAATATAGAAAATTGAGCTAGATTAACGTAAGCATTGGATTCGTCTCATTCTGAGCTCTAAATCAAAAGTTACGGATGATTTAGTGTGGACATGTCAAGTTGATCGGTCTGTGAAAGTGATCATTCAAAATTGATCACCGGTGCTGATTGAGTAAACGCTTACAAATGAAGCATAATGCATAGCATCACACAGTTTTGGATAGATTGGATTACTTGGACGCTTTGTCGTATCTATTTTTTTCTCAAATTTTGTTACACTATACAAAATTGAGATAGCTTAACGTGGGCAATGGATTCGCATGTTTCTGAGCTCTAAATCAAAAGTGATGGGCGATTTAGTGCGGACATATCAAGTTGATCGGCGAGTTAAAATGATTAATCCAAACTCATCAATGGTCCTCATTAAGAAAAGGCTTATGAATGAGGCATAAAGCATGGCATCACGCAGTTTGGGATAGATTGGATTACTTTGATGCTTTGTCGTATCTAGTTATGTTTTAAATTTTGTCACAATATAGAAAATTGAACTAGCTTAATGTGGGCATTGGATTTGTGTCATTATTAGCTATAAATCAAAAGTTATGGAAAATTTAATGCAGTCATGACATGTTGATCGGCCTGTTAAAATGATCATTCTAAACTGATCGTTGGTTCTCATTGAGTAAAAGCTTATAAATGAAAAATTATGCATGGCATAACGCACTTCAGGAACTATTGGATTACTTTGACGCTTTTTCGTATCTATTTCTATCTCAAATTTTTTCATAATATAGAAAATTGAGCAAGCTTAACGAGGGAATTTAACTCATGTCTTTCTGAGCTCTAAATAAAAAGTTATGGATGATTTCGTGCGAAATTGTCAAGTTGATCGGCCAGTTAAAGAGATTATTCTAATCTGATCATTGTTGCTGATTGAGTAAAGACTTATAAATGAAGCATAACACATGACATCACGCAGTTTTGGATATTACTTGTATGCTTTGTCGTATTTATTTCTGTTTGAAATTTTTTCATAATATAGAAAATTGAACTAGATTAATGTGGGCATTGGATTGGTGTCATTATGAGTTATAAATAAAAAGTTATGGATGATTTAGTGCAGACATGACATGTTGATCAGACTGTTAAAAGGATCATTCTAAAATTATAATTGGTGCTCATTGAGTAAAAGCTTATAAATTAAAAATAATACATGGCAACACGTAGTTTGGGAAGTATTGGATTACTTGTACGCTTTGTCGTATCTATTTTTTTTTCAAATTTTGTAACAATATAGAAAATTGAGCTAGCTTAACTAGGGCATTAAATTTGTGTCATATTGAGCTCTAAATCAAAAGTTATAGACGATTTAGTGCGGATATGTCAAGTTGAGTGGCCAGTTAAAGTGATCATTCTAAACAGATCATTGGTGCTCTTAAAGTAAAGGCTTATAAATGAAGCATAAAACATGGCATCAGATAGTTTGATATATTGGATTACTTGGATGCTTTGTTGTCTCTATTTTTGTATCAAATTTTGTCAAAATATAGAAAATTGATCTTGCTTATCATGGGCATTGGATTCGTGTCATTCTGAGCTCTACATTAAAAGTTATACACGATTTAGTGAGCACATGTCAAGTTGATTGGCCAGTTGATATGATTATTCTAAACTGATCATTACTGCTCATTGAGTTAGGCTTATAAATGAAGCATAATGCATGCCATCACGCAATTTGGGATAAATTGGATTAATTGGATGCTTTTTCGTATCTAGTTGTGTCTCAAATTTTGTCACAATATAGAAAATTGAACTAGCTAAATGTGGGCAATGGATTCGTGTCATTTTAAGATACAAATCAAAACTTATGGAAGATTTAGTGCAGAAATGTCAAATTGATCGGCCTGTTAAAATGATCATTCTAAACTGATCATTGGTGCTCATTGAGTAAACGTTTATAAATGAAGAATAATACATGGTATCACGCAGTTTGGGATGGACTCGATTACTTAGATGCCTTGTCGTATCTATTTATTTCTCAAATATTTTCACAATATTAAAAATTAAGCTAGCTTAACGTGCGCATAAGATTCGTGTCATTCTGAGCTCTAAATCAAAAGTTGTGAATGTTTTAGCGCGGACATGTCAAGTTCATTGGCCAGTTAAACTGATCGTTCTAAACTGATCATGGTGCTCATTGAGTAAAGGCTTATAAATGAATCATAATACGTGGCATCACACGGTTTAGGATTGATTGGATTACTTAAATGCTTGTCGTATTTAGTTTTGTTTCAAATTTTGTCACAACATAGAAAATTGAACTAGCTTAATGTGGGCATTTGATTCGTGTCATTCTGAGCAATAAATCAAAAGTTATGGACGATTTAGTGCCGACATATCAAGTTGCTCGGCCAGTTAAAATGATCATTATAAACTCATCGTTTGTGGTCATTGAGTAAAACCTTATAAACCAAGAATAATACATGGCATCACGCAGTTTGGGATTGACTGGATTACTGGGACGCTTTGTCGTAACTATTTCTATCTCAAGTTTTGTCACACTATAGAGAATTGAGCTAATTTAACATAAGTATTAGATTGGTGTCATTTAAAGCTCTAAATCAAAAGTTATAGATAATTTAGTGCAGACATGTCAAGTTGATCGGCGAGTGAAAGTGATCATTCTAAAGTGATCATTGATGCTAATTGAGTAAACGCTTATAAATGAAACATAATGCATAGCGTCCCACAGTTTTGGCCAGTGAAAGTGAACATTCTAAGTTGATCATTGGTGCTGATTGAGTAAATGCTTATAAATAAAGTATAATGCATAGCATCACACCATTTTTGTTAGATTGAATTACTTGGACCCTTTGTCATATTTGTTTCTGTCTCAAATTTTGTTACACTAAAGAAAATTGAGCAAGCGTTACGTGGGTATTGGATTCGCGTGATTCTGATCTCTAAATCAAAAGTTACAGAGGATTTGATACGGATGATTTAGTGCGGACATGTCAACTTGATCGGACGGTTAAAATAATCATTGTAAATTGATCATTGGTGCTCATTAACTACAAGATTATAAATGAAAAATAATACATGGCATCATGCAGTTTGGGATGGATTGGATTACTTGGACACTTTGTCGTATCTATTTTTGTTTTAAATTTTGTCATAGTATAGAAAACTGAGCTAGCTTAACGTGGGCAATGGATTCGTGTCATTCTGAGCTACAAATCAAAATTTATGGACGATTTAGGGCAGATATATCAATTTGATCAGCGAGTTAAAATGATCATTCTAAACTGATCATTGGTGCTCATTGAGTAAACGCTTATAAATGAAGAATAATACATGGCATCACGCAGTTTGGGATTGACTGGATTACTTAGACGCTTTGTCATATCTATTTATTTATCAAATATTTTTGCAATATTGAAAATTGAGCTAGTTTAACGTGTGCATAAGATTCGTGTCATTCTGAGCTCTAAATAAGAAGTTATGAATGTTTTAGGGCGGACATGTCAAGTTCATTGGCCAGTTAAACTAATTCTTCTAAACTGATCATTGGTGCTCATTGAGTAAAGTTTATAAATGAAGCATAATGCATGGCATCACGCAGTTTGGGATAGAAGTGATAACTTAAATGCTTTGTCGTATCTAGTTTTTTCTCAAATTTTGTCACAACATAGAAAATTGAACTAGCTTAATGTGGGCATTTGATTCGTGTCATTCAGAGCTATAAATCAAAAGTTATGGACGATTTAGTGCCAACATGTCAAGTTGAGCGGCCAGTTAAAATGAACATTTTAACTGATCGTCGGTGGTCATTGAGTAAAAGCTTATAAATCAAGAATAATACATGGCATCATGCAGTTTGGTATTGACTGCATTACTTGGACACTTTCTCGTAACTATTTCTGTCTCAAATTTTGTCACAATATAGAAAATTGAGCTATTTTAACGTAAGCATTAGATTCGTGTCATTCAAAGCTCTAAATAAAAAGTTACGGATAATTTCATGCGGACATGTCAAGTTGATCGGCAAGTGAAAGTGATCATTCTAAACTGATCATTGATGCTGATTGAGTAAACGCTTATAAATGAAGAATAATGCATAGCATCACACAGTTTTGGCCAGTGAAAGTGATCATTCTAAATTGAAAATTGGTTCTGATTGACTAATCTCTTATAAATAAATCATAATGCATAGCATCACACAGTTTTCGTTAGATTGAATTACTTGGACGTTTTTTCGTATCTATTTTTGTCTCAGATTTTGTTACACTATAGAAAATTGAGCTAGCTTTACGTGGGTATTGGATTCGTGTGTTTCTGAGTTCTAAATCAAAAGTTACAGAAAATTTAGTGCGAATGATTTAGTACGGACATGCCAAGTTTATCGGCCGGTTGAAATAATCTTTCAAAACTGATCATTGGTGCTCATTGACTAAAGGTTTATATATGAAAATAATGTATGGCATCACGCAGTTTGGGATGGATTGGATTACTTGCACACTTTGTCGTATCTATTTCTGTCTTAAATTTTGTCACAATATAGAAAATCGAGCTAGCTTAACGTGGGCATTGGATTCGTGTCATTCTGAGCGACAATTCAAAATTTATGGAAGATTTAGTGCAGAAATGTCAAGTTGATCAGCCAGTTAAAATGATCATTCTAAACTGATCATTGGTGCTCATTGAGTAAACGCTTATAAATGAAGAATAATACATGGCATCATGCAGTTTGGGATGGACTGGATTACATAGACGTTTTGTTGTATCTATTTATTTCGTAAATAGTTCCACAATATTGAAAATTGAGCTAGCTTAACGTGCACATAAGATTCGTATCATTCTGACCTCTAAATCAAAAGTTACGAATGTCTTAGTGCGGACATTTCAAGTTCATTGGCCATTTAATCTGATCCTTCTAAACTAATCGTTGGTGCTTATTTAGTAAAGGCTTATAAATGAAGCATAATGCATGGCATCACGCAGTTTGGGATAGATTGGATTACTTAAATGCTTTGTCGTATCTAGTTTTGTTTCAAATTTTGTCACAACATAGAAAATTGATCTAGGTTAATGTGGGCATTCGATTCGTGTCATTCTGAGCTATAAATCAAAAGTTATGAACAATTTAGTGCCGACATGTCAAGTTGATCGGCCAGTTAAAATGATCATTCTAAACTGATCGTTGGTGTACATTGAGTAGAAGATTATAAATCAAAAATAATACATGGCATCACGCAGTTTGGGATTAACTGGATTACTTGGACGCTTTGTCGTAACTATTTCTGTCTCAAATTTTGACACAATATAGAAAATTGAGCTAGCTTAACGTAAGCATTAGATTCGTGTCATTCAAAGCTCTAAATCAAAAGTTACGGATAATTTAGTGTGGAAATGTCAAGTTGATCGGCGAGCGAAAGTGATCATTCTAAACTAATCATTGATGCTGATTGAGTAAACGCTTATAAATGAAGCATAATGCATAGTATCACACAGTTTTAGCCAGTGAAAGTGATCATTCTAAATTGATCATTGGTGCTGATTGAGTGAATGCTTATAAATAAAGCATAATGCATGGCATCACACAATTTTCGTTAGATTGAATTACTTGGACGCTTTGTCGTATCTATTTATGTATAAAATTTTATTACACTATAGAAAATCAAGCTAGCTTAATGTGGGTATTGTATTCGTGTGTTTCGGAGCTCTAAATCAAAAGTTACGGACGGTTTATTGTGGACATGTCAAGTTGATCGGCCTGTTAAAATGATCATTCTAAACTGATCATTCTAAACTGATCATTGGTGCTCATTGAGTAAAAGCTTATAAATAAAAAATAATGCATGGCATCACTCAGTTTGGGATAGATTCGAGTATACTTGGATGCCTTTTGTATCTATTTCTGTCTCAAATTTTGTCACATTATAGAACATTGAGCTAGCTTAGAATGGACATCAGATTCGTGTCATTCTGAGCTCTAAATCAAAAGTTATAGACAATTTAGTGCGGAAATGTCAAGTTTATAAATGAAGCATAATGTATGGCATCATGCAGTTCGGGGTAGATTGGATTACTTGGACGCTTTTTCCAATCTAGTTTTGTCTCAAATTTTGTCACAACACAGAAAATTTAACTAGATTAATATGGGCATTGGATTCGTGTCATACTGAGCTACAAATCAAAATTTATGGATGTTTTACTACAAACATGTCAAATTGATCGGCATTTAAAATGATCATTCGAAACTGATCACTGGTGCCCATTGAGTAAACCGCTTATAAATGAAGAATAATGCATGACATCACTCAATTTGGGATGGACTTGATTTCTTAGACGCCTCTTCGTATCTGTTAGTTTCTAAATTTTTTTAAAAAAATATAGAAAATTGAGCTAGCTTAACGTGGGCATTGGATTTGTGTCATTCTGAGCTCTAAATCAAAAGTTACAGATGATTTAGTGCGGACATGTTAAGTTGATCGGCTAGTTAAAGTGAGCATTCTAAACTGATCATTGGTGCTGATTGAGTAAAGACTTATAAATGAAACATAATGCATGGCATCATTCAGTTTGGGATAGATTGGATTACTTGGACGCTTTGTCATATCTATTTCAGTCCCAAATTTTGTCAAAATATTGAAAATTTAGTTTGCTTATCATGGGCATTGGACTCGTGTCATTTTGGGTTCGAAATCACAAAGCATAATGCATAACATCACACAGTTTTGGATAGATTTGATTACTTGGATGCTTTTTCGTATCTATTTATGTCTCAATTTTCTTACACTATAGAAAATTGAACTAGCTTAACGTGGGCATTGGATTCCTGTTTTTTGGAGCTCTAAATCAAAAGTTACAGACGATTTAGTGCGGACATGTCGAGTTGATCGTCTAGTTAAAATGATCATTCTAAATTGGACATTGGTGCTCATTGAGTAAAAGCTTATAAATAAAAAAATAATGCATGGCATCACACATTTAGGGATGGATTGGATTACTTGGACTCTTTTTCGTATCTATTTCTGTCTCAAATTTTGTTACACTATAAAAAATTGAGCTAGCTTAACGTGCGCATTGGATTCGTGTGATTCTGATCTCAAAATCAAACATTATGTACGATTTAGTGCGGAAATCTCAAGTTGATCGGTGAATTAAAATGATCATTCTAAACTGATCATTGGTGCTCATTAAGTAAAGGCTTCAAAACAAGGCATAAAAATGGCGTCACGCAGTTTGGGATAGATTGGATTACTTGGATGTATTGTCGTATGTAGTTCTGTTTACAATTTTGTCACAATATAGAAAATATAACTAGCTTAATGTGGGCATTGGATTCGCGTCATTCTGAGCTATAAATCAATAGTTATGGACGATTTAGTGCAACCATGACAAGTTGATCGGCAGGTTAAAATGATCATTATAAACTGATCATTGGTGCTCATTGAATATATTATGGCTTATAAATGAAGCATAATGCATGCCGTCACGCAGTTTGGGATAGACTGGATTACTGTGACGCTTTGTCGTATCTATTTCTGTTTCAAATTTTGCCAAAATATAGAAAATTGAACTAGCTTAATGTGGGCATTCAATTCATGTCATTCTGACCTATAAATCAAAAATAATGGATGATTTAGTGCACCCATGACAAGTTGATCGGCCAGTTAAAAAGATCATCCTAAACTGATCATTGGCGCTCACTAAGTAAAAGCTTATAAATGAAAAATAATACATGGCATCATGCAACTTGGGAAGGATTGGATTACTTGGATGCTTTGTCGTATCTATTTTTGTCTTAAAGTTTTTCACAATATAGAAAATTGAGTCAGCTTAACGTGGGCATTGGATTCTTGTGTTTCTGAGCTCTAAATCAAAAGTTACGGATGATTTAGTGTGGACATGTCAAGTTGATCGGCCCGTTAAACTGATCATTCTAAACTGATCATTGGTGCTGATTGAGTAAAGGCTTATAAATGAAGAATAAGCATGGCATCACGAAGTTTAGGATAGATTGGATTACTTGGATGCTTTGTCGTATCTAGTTCTATCTAAAATTTTATCACAATATAGAAAATTGAACTAGCTTAATTTAGTCACGCGATTGGTGTCATTCTGAGCTATAAATGAAAGGTTAGGGACGATATAGTGTAGACATGTCAACTTCATCGGCTAGTTAAAATGATCATTCTCAACTGAACGTTGGTGGTCATCGAGTAAAAGCTTATAAATGAAGAATAATGCATGGTATCACGCAATTTGGGATTGAGTGGATTACTTGGGCGCTTTGTTGTATCTGTTGCTGCCTCAAATTTTGTTACAATATAGAACATTGAGCTAGATTAACGTAAGCATTGGATTCGTGTAATTTTGAGCTCTAAATCAAAAGTTATGGATGATTTAGTGCGGACATTTCAAGTTGATCAGGCTGTGAAAGTGATCATTCTAAATTGATCATCGGTGCTGATTGATTAAACGCTTATAAATGAAGCATAATGCATAGCATCACACAGTTTTGGATAGATTGTATTACTTGGACGCTTTGTCGTTTCTATTTCTTTCTCAAATTTTGGTACACTATAGAAAATTGAGATAACTTAACGTGGGCATTGGATTTGTGTGTTTCTGAGCTCTAAATAAAAAGTTACAGACGATTTAATGCGGACATATCAAGTTCATCGGCGAGTTACAATGATTGTTCCAAACTGATCAACAGTGGTCATTCAGTAAAGGCTTATAAATGAGGCATAAAGCATGGCATCACCCAGTTTTGGATAAAGTATTACTTGGACGCTTTGTCGTTTCTATTTCTGTTTCAAATTTTCTCAAAATATTAAAAATTGAACTAGCTTAATGTGGGCAATGGATTCATGTCATTATGAGCTATAAATCAAAAGTTATGGACGATTTAGTGCAGACATGACAAGTTGATCGGCCAGTTAAAATGATCATTCTAAACTAATCGTTGGTGCTCATTGATTAAAAGCTTATAAATGAAAAATAATGCATGGTATCACACACTTTGGGAAGGATTGGATTACTTGGATGCTTTGTCGTATCTATTTCTCTCTCAAATTTGGTCACAATATAGAAAATTGAGCAAGCTTAACGAGGGCATTTAATTCGTGTCATTCTGAGTTCTAAATAAAATTTTATGGACTTTTTACTACGGACTTGTGAAGTTGATCGGCCACTTAAAGTTATCATTCTAAACTGATCATTGGTGGTCATTCAATAAAGGCCTATAAATGAAGCATAATGCATGGCATCATGCAGTTTGGGATAGATTAGATTACTTCGACGCTTTGTAGTATCTACTTCTATCTCAAATTTTGTTACAATATAGAATATTGAACTAGATTAATGTGGGCAATTGATTCATGTCATTCTGACCTATAAATGAATAGTTATGGACGATATAGTGCACAAATGTCAACTTGATCGGCCACTTAAAATGATCATTCTATACTTATCGTTGGTGCTCATTGAGTAAAAGCTTATAAATGAAGAATAATGCATGGCATCACGCAGTTTGGGAAGGACTGTATTACTTGGACGCTTTTTCGTATCAATTTTTATCTCAAATTTTGTTACACTATAGAAAATGAGGTTAGCTTAACTTGGGCATTGGATTCGTGTGTTTCTGAGATATAAATCAAAAGTTAGGGTCGATTTAGTGCGGAAATGTCAAGTTGAACGGCGAGTTAAAATGATAATTCTAAATTGATCATTGTTGCTCATTAAGTAAAGGCTTATAAATGAGGCATAAAGCATGGCATCACACAGTTGGGGATAGATTGGACAACTTGAACTCTTTGTCCTATCTAGTTTTGTTTTAAATTTTTTCACAATATAGAAAATATAGATAGCTTAACGTAAACATTAGATTCGTGCCATTTTGAGCTCTAAATCAAAGTTATGGATGATTTAGTGCGGACATGTCAAGTTGATCGGCCTGTTAGAGTGATCATTCTAAACTGATCATTGGTGTTGATTGAGTAAATGCTTATAAATGAAGCATATTGCATAGCATCACATAGTTTTGTGTAGATTGGATTAGTTGGACAATTTGTCGTATCTATTTCTTTCTCAAATTTTGCTACACTATAGAAAATTGAGCAAGCTTAACGTGGGCATTGGATTTTTGTGTTTCAGAGCTCTAAATCAAAAGTTATGGACAATTTAGTGCGGACATGTCAAGTTGATCGGCGAGTTAAAATGATCATTCAAAGCGGATCAATGGCGCTCATTAAGTAAAGGCTAATAAATGAGGCATAAAACATGCCATCACGCAGTTTGTGATAGATTGGATTATTTTGATGCCTTGTCGTATCTATTTTTGTTTCAAATTTTGTCACAACATAGATAATTGAACTAGCTTAATGTGGGCATTGGATTCATGCTATTATGAGCTATAAATCAAAAGTTATGGACGATTTAGTGCAGATATGACAAGTTGATCGGCCAGTTAAAAGGATCGTTCTAAACTGATCATTGGTACTCATTGAGTAAAAGCTTATAAATGAAAAATAATGCATGGCAACATGCAGTTTAAGAAGTATTGGATTACCTATACACTTTGTCATATCAATTTCTGTCTCAAATTTTGCAACAATATAGAAAATTGAGCTAGCTTAATGAGGGCATTTAATTTGTTTCATTTTGAGCTCTAAATCAAAAGTGACGGACGATTTAGTTCGGATATGTCCAGTTGAGTGGCCAGTTAAAATGATCATTCTAAACTGATCATTGGTGCTCATTAAGTAAAGGCTTATAAAGGAAGCATAAAGCATGGCATCAAATAGTTTGATAGATTGGATTACTGTGTGAAATTTTGTCTCTATTTCTGTGTGACATTTTGTCAAAATATAGAAAATTGAGCTTGCTTATCATGGGCATTGGATTCGTGTCATTCTGAGCTCTAAATCAAAAGTTACGGATGATTTAGTGTTGAGATGTCTGGTTGATCGGCCAGTTGATATGATTATCCTAAACTGAGGATTGGTGCTCATTGAGTTAGGCTTATAAATGAAGCATAATGCATGGCATCATGCTGTTTGGGATATATTGGATTACTTGGACGCTTTTTCGTATCTAGTTGTGTCTCAAATTTTGTCACCATATAAAAAATTGAACTAGCTTAATGTGGGCAATGGATTTGTGACATTCTGACCAACAAATCAAAATTTATTGACTATATAGTGTAGAAATTTCAAGTTGATCGGCCTGTTAAAATGATCATTCTAAACTGATCATTGGTGCCCATTGAGTAAACGCTTATAAATGAAGAATAATACATGGCATCAGGCAGTTAGGGATGGATTGGATTACTCAGGCGCTTTGTCGTAGCTATTTATTTCTCACATATTTTCACAATATTGAAAATTGAGCTAGCTTAACGTGCGCATAAGATTCGTGCCCTTCAGAGCTCTAAATCAAAAGTTACGAATGTTCTAGCACGGGCATGTCAAGTTATTGGCTAGTTAAACTCATCCTTCTAAACTGATCATTGGTTCTCATTGAGTAAAGGCTTATAAATGAAGCATAATACATGGCATCACACAATTTGGGATAAATTGGATTACTTAAATGCTTTTTTGTATCTAGTTTTGTTTCAAAATTTGTCACAACATAGAAAATTCAACTAGCTTAATGTGGGCATTGGATTCGTGTCATTATGAGCTATAAGTCAAAAGTTATGGACGATTTAGTGCAGACATGAAAAGTTGATCAGCCAGTTAAAATGACCATTCTAAACTAATCGTTGATGCTCATTGAGTAAAAGCTTATAAATGAAAAATAATGCATGGCATCACGCACTTTGGGAAGGATTGGATTACTTGGGTGCTTTATCTTATCTATTTTTCTCTCAAATTTTGTCAGAATATAGAAAATTGAGCTAACTTGATGTGGGCATTTTATTCATGTGTTTCTGAGCTCTAATTCAAAAGTTACAGACAATTTAGTGAGAACATGTCAAGTTGATCGGCCAGTTGAAGTGATCATTTAAACTGATCATTGCTTGTGATTGATTAAAGGCTTATAAATGAAGCATAATGCATGGCATCACACAGTTTGGAATAGATTGGATTACTTGGATGCTTTGTTGTATCTAGTTCTGTCTCAAATTCTGTCACAATATGGAAAATTTTACTAGCTTAATGTAGGCATTCGATTGGTGTCACTCTTAGCTATAAATGAAAAGTTATGGACAATATAGTGCAGGCATGTCAAGTTGATCGGCCCGTTAAAATGATCACTCTAAACTAATCGTTGGTGGTCATTGAGTAAAAGCTTATAAATGAATAATAATGCATGGCATGACGCAGTTTGGAATTGACTGGATTTCTTGGATGCTTTGTCGTATCAATTTCAATCTCAAATTTTGTCACAATATAAAATATTGAATTAGCTTAATGTGGGCAATTGATTCGTGTCATTCTGATCAATAAATCAACAGCTATGGACGATATAGTTCATGAATGTCAAGTTTATTGGCCATTTAAAATTATCTTTCTATACTGATCGTTGGTGCTCATTGAGTAAAAGCTTATAAATGAAGAATAATGCATGGCATCAGGCAGTTTAGGATGGACTATATTACTTGGACGTTTTGTCGTATCTATTTCTGTCTGAAATTTTTTTACACTACAGAAAATTGAGTTAGCTTAACTTGGGCATTGGATTCGTGTGTTTCTAAGCTCTAAATCAAAAGTTAGGGACGATTTAGTGCATAAATGTCAAGTTGAATGGCGAGTTAAAATGATAATTCTAAACTGATCATTGTTGCTCATCAAGTAAAGGCTTATAAATGAGGCATAAAGCATGGCATCACACAGTTGGGGATAGATTGGATAACTTGGATGCTTTGTCCTATCTAGTTTTGATTTAAGTTTTGTCACAATATAGAAAATTGAGATAGCTTAACGTGAGAATTGGATTAGTGTCATTCTGAGCTCTAAATCAAAATTTATGGATGATTTAGTGCGGATATGTCAAGTTGATCGGCCAGTGAAAGTGATAATTCTAAACTGATCATTGGTGTTGATTGAGTAAATGCTTATAAATGAAGTATAATGCATAGCACCACATAGTTTTGGATAGATTGGGTTACTTCGACGCTTTGTCGTATCTAGTTCTTAACGTGGGCATTGGATTCGTGTGTTTCTAAGCTCTAAATAAAAAGTTACGGACGATTTAGTGCGGACATGTCAAGTTGAACGGCGATTTAAAATGATCTTTCAAAATGGATCAATGGTGCTCATTAAGTAAAGGCTAATATATGAGGCATAAAGCATGGCATCGCAGTTTGGGATAGATTGGATTATTTTGATGGTTTTTCGTGTCTATTTCTATTTCAAATTTTGTCACAATATATAAAATTGAACTAGCTAAATGTGGGCATTGGATTTGTGTCATTATGAGCTATAAATCAAAAGTTATGGATGATTTAGTGCAGATACGGCAAGTTGATCGGCCAGTTAAAAGGACCATTCTAAACTGATCATTAGGTCTCATTGAGTAAAAGCGTAAAATGAAAAATATTGCATGGCAACACGCAGTTTAGGAAGTTATTGGATTACTTGGACGTTTTGTCGTATTAATTTCTCTCTCAAATTTTTTTAACAATTTAATTTGTGTCATTTTGAGCTCTAAATAAAAAGTTATGGACGATTTAGTGCGGATATGTAAAGTTGAGTGGCCAGTTAATGTGATCATTCTAAACAGATCATTGGTGATCATTAAGTAAAGACTTATAAATGAACCATAAAGCATGCCATCAAGTATTTTGATAGATTGGATTGCTTGGACGCTTTGTTGTCTCTATTTCTGTCTCAAATTTTGTCAAAATGTAGAAAATTGAGTTTGCTTATCATGGACATTGGATTCGTGTCATTTTGAGCTCTAAATCAAAAGTTATGGATGCTTTAATGCGGATATGTCAAGTTGATCGGCTAGTGAAAGTGATCATTTTAAATTGATCATTGGTGTTGATTCAGTAAACGCTTATAAATGAAGCATAATGCATAGCATCACCAACTTTTCGATAGATTGGATTACTTGGATGCGTTTTGGTATCTAATTCTCTCTCAAATTTTGTTACACTATAGAAAATTGAACTAGCTTAACGTGGGCATTGGATTCGTGTGTTTCTGAGCTCTAAAAAATAGTTACAGACGATTTAGTGGGGACATGTGAAGTTGATTGGCAAGTTAAAATAATCATTATAAACTGATCATTGGTGCTCATTAAGTACAAGCTTATAAATGAGGCATAAAGCATGAAATCACGCAATTTGGGATAGATTGGATTACATTGATGCTTTGTCGTATCTAGCTTTGTTTCAAATTTTGTCACAATATATAAAAATGAACTATCTTAATATAGGTATTGGATTCGTGTCATTCTAAGCTATAAACCAAAAGTTATGAACGATATAGTGTGGACATGTCAAGTTGTTGAGTAGTTAAAATGATCATTCTAAACTCATCGTTGGTGCTCATTGAGTAAAAGCTTATAAATGAAGAATAATGCATGGCATCACGAAGTTTGGGATAGACTTGATTACGTGCACGCTTTGTCGTATCTATTTCTGTCTCAAGTTTTGTCACAATATAGAAAATTCAGCTAGCTTAATGTAAGCAACGGATTCGTGTCATTCCGAGCTCCAAATCAAAAGTTACGGACGATTTAGTGTGGACATGTCAAGTTGATCGGCCAGTTGATATGATCATTCTAAACGGATTATTGGTGCTCATTGAGTAAAGGCTTATAAATGAAGCATTATCACTCAGTTTGGGATACATTGCATTACTTGGATGCTTTTTCAAATTATGTATCTAATTTTGTAATAATATAGAAAATTGATCTAGCTTAATGTAGGCATTGTATTCGTGTCATTCTGAGCTACAAATAAAAATGTATGGACGATTTAGTGTAGACATGTCATGTTGATCAGCCAGTTAAAATGATCATTTTAAAATGATCATTGGTGCTCATTGAGTAAGCGCTTATAAAAAAAGAATAATGCATGGCATAAGTTGTTTGGATAAACTAGATGAATTGGATGCTTTGTCATTTCTATTTCAGTCTCAAATTTTGTCAAAATATAGAAAATTCAGTTTGCTTGTCATGGGCATTGGATTATTGTCATTCTGAGCTCTAAATCAATAGTTAAAGACGATTTAGTAAGGACATGTCAAAGTTGATCGGCCAGTTTATATGATTATTCTAAACTGATCATTGGTGCTCATTGAGTAAAGGCTTATAAATGAAGCATCATCACGCAGTTTGGGATATAATGGATTACGTGGACACTTTTTTGTAGTATGTATCTAATTTTGTCACAATATAGAAAATTGATCTAGCTTAATGTGGGCATTGGATCTGTGTCATTTTGAGCTAAAAATAAAAATGTATGGACGATTTAGTGCAGACATGTCAAGTTTATCGGCTAGTTAAAATAATCATTCTAAATTGATCATTGGTGCTCATTGAGTAAACACTTATAAATGAAGAATAATGCATGGCATCAAGTAGTTTGGATAGATTGGATTACGTAGATGCTTTGTCATCTCTATTTCTGTCTCAAATTTTGTCAAAATATAGAAAATTAAGTTTCCTTATCATGGCCATTGGATTCGTGTCATTCTGAGCTCTAAATCAAAAGTTACGGATGATTTAGTGTGGACATGTCAAGTTGATCAGCTAGTTGATATGATTATTCTAAAATCATCATTGGTGCTAATTGAGTAAAGGCTTATAAATGAAGCATAATGGCATCACGTTGATTGGGGTAGATTGGATTAGTTAGACGCTTTTTCGAATATACTTTTGTCTCAAATTTTGTCACAATATAGAAAATTTAACTAGCTTAATGTGGGTATTGGATTTGTGTCATTCTGAGCTATAAATCAAAGGTTACGGACGATTTAGTGTGGACATGTCAAGTTGATCGGCCAGTTGATATGATTATTCTAAACTAATCATTGGTGCTCATTGAGTAAAGGCTTATAAATGAAGCATTATCACTCAGTTTGGGATAGATTGAATTACTTGGACGCTTTTTCGTATTATGTATCTAATTTTGTCACAATATAGAAAATTGATCTAGCTTAATGTGGGCATTGTATTCGTGTCATTCACAGCTACAAATAAAAATATATGGACGATTTAGTGCCGACATGTCAAGTTGATCGGCCAGTTAAAATGATCATTCAAAACTGATCATTGGTGCTCATTGAGTAAACGTTTATAAATGAAGAATAATACATGGCATCAAGTTTTTTGGATAGAATTGATTAATTGGACGCCTTGTCGTCTCTATTTCAGTCTCAAATTTTGTCAAAATATAGAAAATTGAGTTTTCTTGTCATGGGCATTGGACTCGTGTAATTCTGAACTCGAAATAAATAGTTATGGACGATTTAGTAAGAACATGTCAAGTTGGTTGGCCAGTTTATATTATTATTCTAATTTGATTATTGGTGCTCATTGAGTAAAGGCTTATAAATGAAGCATCATCACGCAGGTTTGGGATATATTGGATTACTTGGACGCTTTTTTGTAGTATGTATCTAATTTTTCATAATATAGAAAATAAATATAGATTAATGTGGGCATTGGATCCATATCATTCTAAGCTACAAATGAAAATGTATGGAAGATTTAGTGCAGACATGTCAAGTTGATCGGCTTGTTAAAATGATCATTCTAAATTGATCATTGGTGCTTATTGAGTAAACACTTATAAATGAAGAATAATGCATGGCATCAAGTAGTTTGGATAGATTGGATTACTTAGACGCTTTGTCGTCTCTATTTCTGTCTCAAATTTTGTCAAAATATAGAAAATTGAGTTTGCTTATTATGGGCATTGGATTCGTGCCATTCTGAGCTCTAAATCAAAATTTATAGATGATTTAGTGTGGACATGTCAAGTTGGTCAGCCAGTTGATATGTTTATTCTAAAATGATCATTAGTGCTAATTGAGTAAAGGCTTATAAATGAAGCATAATGGCATCACTTAGTTTGGGGTAGATTGGATTACTTGTACGCTTTTTCGTATCTACTTTTGTCTCAAATTTTGTCACAATATAGAAAATTGAACTAGCTCAATGTGGGCTTTGGATTCGTGTTATCCGGAGCGACAAATCAAAATTTACAAACGATTTTGTGTATATATGTCAAGTTGATCGGCCAGTTAAAATGATCATTCTAAACTAATCGTTGGTGCTCATTGTGTAAACGCTTATAAATGAAGAATAATGCTTGGCATCAAGTAGTTTGGATAGATTGGATTATTTGGACGCTTTATTCTCTCTATCTCACTCTCAAATTTTGTCAAAATTAGAAAAATTGAGTGTGTTTATCATAGGCATTGGATTCGTGTCATTTTGAGCTCTAAATCAAAAATAATAACGATTTAGTGTGGACATGTCAAGTTGATCGGCCAGTTGATATGATTATTCTAAACTGATCATTGGTGCTCATTGTGTAAAGGCTTATAAATGAAGCATTATCACTCAGTTTGGGATAAATTTGATTAATTGGACGCTTTTTCGTATTATGTATCTAATTTTGTCACAATACAGAAAATTGATCTAGCTTACTTTGGGCATTGTATTTGTGTAATTCAGAGCTACAAATAAAAATGTATGGACAATTTAGTGCAGACAGGTCAAGTTGATCGGCCTGTTAAAATGATCATTCTGAACTGATCATTGGTGTCATTGAGTAAACACTTATAAATGAAGAATAATGCATGGCATCAAGTTCTTTGGATAGACTAGATCAATTGAACGCCTTGTCGTCTCTATTTCAGTCTCAAATTTTGTAAAAATATAGAAAATTGAGTGTGCTTGTCATGGGCAATGGATTCGTGTCATTTTGAGCACGAAATCAATAGTTATGGACGATTTATTAAGCACATGTCAAGTTGATCGGCCAGTTTATATTATTATTCTAAACTTATCATTGGTGCTCATTGAGTGAAGGCTTATAAATGAAGCATCATCACACAGTTTGGGATATATTGGATTACTTGGACGCTTTTTTGTATTATGTATCTAATTTTGTCACAATATAGAAAATTGATCTACCTTAATCTGGGCATTGGATCTATTTCATTCTGAGCTACAAGTAAAAATGTATGGACCGCTTAGTGGAGACATGTCAAGTTGATCGGATAGTTAAATTGATCATTTTAAACTAATCATTGGTGCGCATTCAGTAAACACTTATAAATGAAGAATACTACATGTCATCAAGTAGTTTAGATAGATTTGATTAATTAGACGCTTCGTCATCTCTATTTCTGTCTGAAATTTTGTCAAAATAGAGAAAATTGAGTTTGCTTATCATGGGCATTGGATTTGTGTCATTCTGAGCTCTAAATCAAAAGTTACGGATGATTTAGTTCTTACATGTCAAGTTGATCAGCCAGTTGATATGATTATTCTAAAATGATCATTGGTGCTAATTTAGTAAAGCCTTATAAATAAAGCATAATGCATGGCATCATGCAGTTTGGGGTAGATTGGATTACTTTGACGCTTTTTCGTATCTACATTTGTCTAAAATTTTGTCACAATATAGAAAGTTCAACTAGCTCAATGTGGGCATTGGATTCGAGTCATTCCGAGCTACAAATCAAAATTTATGGAAGATTTAGTGTAGATATGTCAAGGTTATCGGCCAGTTAAAATGATCATTCTAAACTGATCGTTGGTGCTCATTTTGTAAACTCTTAAAAATGAAGAATAATGCATGGCATCAAGTAGTTTGGATAGTTTGGATTACTTAGACGCTTTGTCGTCTCTATTTCTGTCTCAAATTTTGTCAAGATATAGAAAATTGAGTTTACTTATTATGGGCATTGGATTCGTGTTATTCTGAGCTCTAAATCAAAAGTTACGGATGATTTAGTGTGGACATGTCAAGTTGATCAGCCAGTTGATATGATTATTCTAAAATGATCATTATTTCTAATTGAGTAAACGCTTATAAATGAACCATAATGGCATCACGCAGTTTTGGGTATATTGGATTACTTGGATGCTTTTTCGTATCAACTTTTTCTCAAATTTTTTCACAATATAGAAAATTGAACTAGCTCAATGTGGGCATCAGATTCGTGTCATCCTGAGCTATGTGTATATATGTTAAGTTGATCGGCCAGTTAAAATGATCATTCTAAACTAATCGTTGGTGCTCATTGTGTAAATGCTTATAAATGGAGAATAATGCATGGCATCAAGTAGTTTGGATAGATTGGATTACTTGGACGCTTTACATCTCTATCTCACGCCCAAATTTTGTCAAAATATAGAAAATTGAGTTTCTTTATCATGGGCATTGGATTCGTATCATTTTGAGCTATAAATCAAAAGTTACGGACGATTTAGTGAGGACATGTCAAGTTGATCGGCCAATTGATATGATTATTCTAAACTGATCATTTGTGCTCATTGAGTAAAGGCTTATAAATGAAGCATTATCACTCAGTTTTGGATAGATTGGATTAATTGGACGCTTTTTTGTATTATGTATCTAATTTTGTCACAATATAGAAAATTGATCTACCTTAATGTGGGCATTGTATTTGTGTCATTCAGAGCTAAAAATAAAAATGTATGGAGGATTTAGTGCAGACATGTCAAGTTGATCGGCCAGTTAAAATGATCATTCTAAACTGATCATTGGTGGTCATTGAG
Organism: Pugionium cornutum; assembly: GCA_018901935.1. Classification (NCBI taxonomy): domain Eukaryota; kingdom Viridiplantae; phylum Streptophyta; class Magnoliopsida; order Brassicales; family Brassicaceae; genus Pugionium; species Pugionium cornutum. The sequence continues at coordinate 5,858,294 of JAENJI010000012.1, read as the reverse complement.
TAAACGCTTTAAATTGAAGAATATTGCATGGAATCAAGTTGTTTGGATAGACTGGATTAATTAGACGCCTTGTCGTCTCTATTTCAGTCTCAAATTTTGTCAAAATATAGAAAATTGAGTTTGCTTGTCATGGGCATTGGATTTGTGTCATTCTGAGCTCGAAATCAATTGTTATGGACGATTTAGTAAGGACATGTCAAGTTGATCGTCCAGTTTATATTATTATTCTAAACTCATCATTGGTGCTCATTGAGTAAAGGCTTATAAATGAAGCATCATCACACCGTTTTGGATATATTGGATTACTTGGGCGTTTTTGTATTATATATCTAATTTTGTCACAATATAGAAAATTGATCTAGCTTAATGTGGGCATTGGATCTGTGTCATTCTAAGCTACAAATAAAAAAGTATGGACTATTTAGTGGAGACATGTCAAGTTGATCGGCTAGTTAAAATGATCTATTTAAACTGATTATTGGTGCTCATTCAGTAAACAGTTATAAATGAAGAATAGTGCATGGCATCAAGTAGTTTGGATAGATTGGATTAATTAGACGCTTTGTCGTCTCTATTTCTGTCAGAAATTTTGTCAAAATATAGAAAATTGAGTTTGCTTATCATGGGCATTGGATTCGTATCATTCTGAGCTCTAAATCAAAAGTTACGAATGATTTAGTGTAGACATGTCAAGTTGATCAGCCAGTTGATATGATTATTCTAAAATGATCATTGGGGCTAATTTAGTAAAGGCTTATAAATAAAGCATAATGCATGACATCACGCAGTTTAGGGTAGATTGGATTATTTGGACGCTTGTTCGTATTTACTTTTGTCTAAAATTTTGTCACAATATAGAAAATCGAACTAGCTCAATGTGGGCATTGGATTCGTGTCATTCTGAGCTACAGATCAAAATTTATGGAAGATTTAGTGTAGATATGTCAAGTTGATCGGCCAGTTAAAATGATCATTCTAAACTGATCGTTGGTGCTCATTGTGTAAAAGCATAAATGAAGAATAATGTATGGCCTCAAGTAGTTTGGATAGATTGGATTAGTTGGACGCTTTATCGTCTCTATCTGATACAAGCCTCGATTCAAGGCTTATATGCGCTTGGGCTGTTTGGAGAAGGTTAGGTGAGAAACTCGACCTTAGACTTCTTGGATTGGGTTTTTTGGGTTGGTATTCGATGGAGGGGTGAAGTGAACCACACGAGGGGTGATGAACCTTGTGATAAATCACAAACTTAGAGCTAGGAGGGCTGGTCTCGACTAGGTTCTAAGCGCACAAGATTCTTAGAGAGAAAACTTGTTGGAAGAAAGTTCTACTTTATTAATATCAAAAAGGTTGTCGAACTACAATGCTGGAAGGAGCCTTATTAATATGCTCGACATCTTGACCTTCTAGGGTCGACTCAAATAAAGAAAAGGAAAGTTTACAAAAGTGCACAAATGGAAAAGATACAAAAGTGTATAACCGAAAAAGGACATATTCCTAAAATGTTCTTGACTCAAAAATGTAAAGAATGTAGATCCTACCCTGCAAAACCGAAAGAGGCATATATTCGAATTGAAACTTACCTTACTTACCTTACGGCCAAGAAATGGAAGGTGGCCGTCCTTGTGGCATGCACGCGCCTTCCTCTTAGTCTTCGACTTGGAGTAGGGTTAAGAATCTTTGGGCCCTGACCTCTCTTGCCACTAAAGCCCAAGTCTCTGAAGTTCCTTGCATTGTTGAGAAGCCTTTGGACTCTTCTTTGTACTTCTGGCCCATTGTCCTTTGTCGATATCCCTCTAGGAGCTTGTCCACCCATAAGCTGAACTTGTGGAAGAATGCTCTTGATCTACTCTTTGTCATTGCTCGTGGTGGCACTACTGGTGTGGATACTTCCTCTAGATGCATGTCCTGAAGCTGGTAGCTTATCTGATCCGAGTTTCCTTGTGTAGAAGTTGAAATGCTCGTGCACTCGGCTGGATCGGCTGTACCGGCTGGAATGTGCGAGGTACTGGCCGGAATGCCTTCAGGACCGGCCAAGTTGATCCCTGAGTTGGCGGAATCACCAAGGGGACCGACGGTGTCATCCACGTCGCCACCAAGTGTGCCGGAAGCTTGGGACTCTCCGCCGGCAATGCTGGTTGGTCTGGTCATATTGGTCGAGGGTCCGGCGGTACTGCTTGGGCCGGCAGGCATGCCAGATGGCCCGGCTGTCTCGGGCAAGCTTCCTGGTCGGCCAGTCTGATCTCCTGGCTGGACATACGACCTGACGTCCTCATCATCCCCTCCCTCTTCTGTAGGTTTTGACCTCAAAACTGGTTCATCTGCATGGAAAGGGGCTAAGTCAGTTACGTTGAACGTGTTGGACACATTAAACTCACGTGGGAGCTCGATCCGGTAGGCGTTTTGTTGATCCTCTCCAGCACTCTGAATGGTCCATCTCCTCTTGGTGCTAGCTTGGAACTCCTTAGGTTGGGGAACCTCTCCTGCCGTAGGTGTAGCCACACCCAATGGTCTGGTTGAAAGATCACCTCCTTTCTTCCCTTGTTGGCATGAGTCACGTACTGCCCTGTCCTCTTCTCCAAGTTTTCTGCTACCTTCTGGTGTAACTTCCTTATGAACTCTGCCTTGGATGCTCTGTTGAGGTTGGTCATCTCTGCTGGTGGCAGTGGCATTTGCTCCAATGGGGTGAGAGGGTTGTAGCCGTATACCACTTCAAATGGTGTCTTCTTGGTTGCTGAGTGCACGGCTCGGTTGTAAGCGAACTCTACGAATGGCAGGCACTCCACCCAAGTCTTGAGGTTATTCCCTAGTGTAGTCCTGAGAAGAGTTGATAGCGTCATGTTGACAACTTCAGTTTGGCCATCGGTTTGAGAATGGCAGGTGGTAGAGAAGACTAGCTTCGTGCCTAGCTTCCTCCAAAGGGTCCTCCATAAATGGCTGAGGAACTTGGTGTCCCTGTCTGATACGATGGTCCTTGGCACTCTATGAAGCCGTACTATCTCCTTGAAAAACAGCTCGGCTGTTTGCGTGGCATCATTGACATTGGCACACGGGATGAAGTGTGCCATCTTGGAGAATTTGTCAACCACTACAAAGATTGCATCCTTGTGGTTGATCTTGGGCTGGCCTAGGACGAATTCCATTGAGATGTCCACCCATGGATGTGTAGGCCTGGAATGCCTTCTCCTGAGCTTCTCCCCAGCTGAATCCCACGTTCTTCTTCACTACTGCCGTCAGTGGTGAGGCAATACTGCTGAAGTTGGGCACGAATCTCCTATAGAAGCTGGCCAGTCCTTGGAAACTCCTCACTTGGATGATGTTTCCTGGTGTTGGCCATTCTTGTATGGCTCGAATCTTCTCTTTATCAACCTGTAGGCCCTGCGAAGTTACAAAAAAACCTAAAAAGACAAGCTTATCAGTACAAAAGGTGCACTACTTTAGTGGCAAGAGAGGTCAAGGCCCAGAGATTTGTAACCCTACTCCAAGTCGAAGACTAGGAGCAAGGCGCGTGCATGCCACAAAGACGGCCACCTTCCATTTCTTGGCCGTGAGGTGAGTTAAGGTAAGTTTACATTTGAATATATGCCTCTTTCTGTTTTGCAGGGTAGGATCTAGTTGCTTTACATTTTTGAGTCAAGAACATTTTAGGAATAGGTCCTTTTTCGGTTATGCACTTTTGTATCTTTTCCTTTTGTGCACTTTTGTAAACTTTCCTTTTCTTTATTTGTGTCGACCCTAGAAGGTCAAGCTGTCGAGCATATTAATAAGGCTCCTTCCAGCATTGTAGTTCGACAACCTTTTGATTATTAATAAAGTAGAACTTTTTCCCTACGAGCTTACTCTCAAGAGAGACTTGTGCGCTTAGAACCTAGTTGAGACCAGCCCTCCTAGCTCTAAGTTTGTGATTTATCACGAGGTTCATCACCCCTCGTGTGGTTCACTTCACCCTTCCATCGTTTACCAACCAGAAAACCCTATCCAGAAGCCTAAGGTTGAGTTTCTCACCTAATCTTCTACAAACAGCCCACACGCATACATCCTTGAATCAAGGCTTGTATCATTTTGGTATCAGAGCTTAAAGCTCCTAAACCAGGTTGTTTCTATCCTTTGCTTGTTTTGTTTTGTGTTCTTGCATTAGTTTAAGTCGCATTCAAGAAAAATCAAAAAAATAACCTCAAACTCCAAACCGAATGCATCTAGCCTCCTACGTGTATCACTAGGGTTTAGATTCACTTTTTGCATTGCATTCACGTTTTCCTTTTGTTTAATTCATATTTCCATTAATTTTAAGTTAAATTAAAAAGAAAAAGAAAAGAAAAGAGAAAGGAAAGAAAAGAGAATAGGAAAATACCCAAGATATTTCGAATTGGACAGCTAGCACAAGTTGTTTAGGAAGTTTCCTTTTTCTTGTAGTCGAATTTCCTTTCTTTAAAATTTTTCCTTTTTGCATTTTTTCAAACCCCATATAAAAAGAAAACTCTCCTAATAATTTAGGAGCACCCTAATTGTCTTCTTTCTTTGTAGCACACCATGGGAGAAGAGAATAGAGACGCAGCTGAAGCCATGATGGCCATGTTCACCACACTCCAAACACAACTCGCATCCATAGGCGAGAGGTTGGAGCGCGTGGAGAGACCAGTAAGATTCCAGGCCATAAGGCACGTGAGAGCTGAGCAAGACTGTCCTGAGGGTCCTGAGCAGCTTAGGACACGGCACGAACAGGAGGAACCCCAACCAGATGGAGATGAGGACACACCACCTCATAACTATCACCATAGGCCGAGAGGACCTCCACGGCAACCAGAGGCAGAAGATGATGGCTTTGAGCCATATGGTCTTCACCAGAGACCAAGAATGCCTCCTAGTCGTCATGAGGATGGAGATGAACACACCTACAACCGGGTAATTCATCCTGATGTTAAGCTAACTCCTCCTAGTTTTGCAGGAAAAGTAGACCCCGAGGCGTACCTAGATTGGGAGAAGCGAATGGATCATATCTTTGATCACTACAACCAACCAGGACCTAGGAGAGTCTCAATGGCAGTAGCACAACTCACGGACAATGCCCCCATCTGGTGGGATCGTGAGGTATCTGACAGAAGGAGGAAGAGAATGAGACCAGGAGACTCATGGGTCGACAATGAAAGACCTCATGCGACAAAGGTATGTTCCACCTTACTTTCATAGGGATTTGCAACGACGTTTTGTTTAAGCAGGGTACCAGATCAGTAGAGGAGTACTATGAAGAGTTCGAGAGGTTAAGGAACAGATTGGAGCTCAATGATGATGAAGAAGCATTGATGGCGCAATTCTTGGATGGACTCCAAGAAAGGATCAGCTGCAAGGTGGAAAGGCAAATCTACAACGACTTCAAGGACTTGTTCCACCTATCTGTGCAAGCTGAACAGCACATCAAACGTAAGAGCCAAGACATCCGCAGCAAGCCTAAGACACCTTGGGCACCAAGCAACATGCCTAAGACAGTGGACAAAGGCAAAAGCGTGAGATCGAGTCAAGGTTCAAGAGCAAGCCTCCTGAACCCACCCGTGACCAGAGAGAGCCTGGTAAGTCTTCTAACCCTCAAAGATCACGTGACATAACTTGTTTCAAGTGTAGGGACGTGGACACATCTCAAGGAGTGCCCAAACAACCGAGTCATGCTGATTACGGAGGCAGGAGAATATGAGTCCCAAGATGAAGAGGACTATGAACCAGAAGGAGAATATGGTGACATTGAGTACCCTGATGTGGGGAAGTGCTGGTCACTAGACGTATCCTCAGTGCAATGGTGGATCCTTCAGAGACCATCCAAAGGGAGAACATCTTCCACAGCCGCTGCACCATCAAGGAAAGGTATGTAACCTCATCATAGATGGTGGTTCTTGCACTAACGTTGCTAGTGCATATGGTTGATAAGCTAGGTCTAGAGAGGACACGGCATCCTCGACCATATAGACTGAGATGGCTTGATGACAAAGTGGAGCTCAAGATTCATGAGCAAGTCACTGTGCCATTCAGTGTGGGCAAGTACCAAGACCAAGTCGTGCGACGTGGTGCCCATGCAAGCTGGCCATCTTCTACTAGGAAGACCATGGCAGTTTGACAAAGAGACCAGGCATGATGGCAGAACCAATCTCTACACCTTCGTGCATGACAAGAGAAAGGTCAGCCTAGCTCCTCTTACACCTGCCCAAGTACATGAGCTACAACTCCAAATGAGTAAGGAAAAGAAACTTGTCAAGTCTAACTTTCTTATTCAACCTAGTCATGTCCGGAGAGCTTTAGCCTCAAGGACTTAATGTTACTAATGGTTTTCAAGGAAGTGTTGAGTATAGAACAGGGACAGGTAGAGCTACCTCATGAAGTAGCAACTCTCCTCAACAAATTCCAGGATGTATTTCCAGAGGAGATACCAGCAGGCTTGCCTCCTTTACGTGGCATAGAACACCAGATTGATCTAGTGCCCGGAGCAGCCCTGCCCAACCGCCAGCCTACCGGATGAGTCCAGAGGAGTCCAAGGAGCTTGAGAAGCAAGTCAAGGAGCTCCTGGAGAAAGGATATGTTCGAGAGAGCCTCAGTCCATGTGCTGTACCAGTGCTACTAGTGCCCAAGAAGGATGGGACTTGGCGATGTGCGTGGACTGCCGAGCAATCAACAACATCACAGTCAAGTATAGGCATCCAATACCACGACTGGATGACATGCTAGATGAGCTGAGTGGAGCCACGGTCTTCCAAGATAGACCTCAAAAGTGGATACCACCAGGTAAGAATGAAGGAAGGTGATGAGTGGAAGACTGCTTTCAAGACAAAGCAAGGGCTCTACGAGTGGACAGTCATGCCATTTGGCTTGACTAATGCCCCAAGCACCTTCATGCGCCTTATGAACCAAGTTCTTAGGGCGTACATCAGTAAGTTTGTGGTAGTTTATTTTGATGACATACTTGTTTATAGTAAGTGCCTACGGAACACTCACACATCTTGAGATGGTACTTAAAACCCTTCGACAAGAAGAGCTTTATGCCAATCTCAAGAAGTGCACCTTTGTACTGATAAGCTTGTCTTTTAGGTTTTGTTGTGAGTTCACAGGGCCTACAGGTTGATGAGGAGAAGATTCGAGCCATACAAGAATGGCCAACACCAGGAAACATCAGCCAAGTAAGGAGCTTCCACGGACTGGCCAGCTTCTATAGGAGATTCGTGCCCAACTTCAGCAGTATTGCCTCACCACTGACGGCAGTAGTGAAGAAGAACGTGGGATTCAGCTGGGGAGAAGCTCAGGAGAAGGCATTCCAGGCCTTGAAGGACAGCCTTACACACGCACCAGTGCTAGTCCTTCCCGACTTCAACAAGACGCTTGAAGTGGAGTGTGATGCCTCTGAATAGGCATAGGAGCAGTGCTAACCCAAGGAGGGAGACCAGTGGCATACTTCAGTGAGAAGCTAGGTGGTGCCTCACTGAACTACCCCACTTATGACAAGGAGCTATGCCCTTGTCCGAGCATTGGAGACTTGGCAGCATTACTTGCTGTCCAAGGAGTTTGTGATCCACACTGATCACGAGACTCTCAAACACCTCAGAGGGCAAACCAATCTCAAGAGGAGACATGCCAGGTGGATGGAGTTCATAGAGACCTTCCGACATCATCAAGTACAAGAAGGGCAAAGACAATGTGGTAGCCGATGCACTATCAAGGAGGTTTGCCTTGATATCAACCATGGAGGCAAAGGTCCTAGGATTCGAGCACATCAAGGATCTATACAAGGATGATCCTGACCTTGCTGAGAGCTACAAGGAGTGTAGCACAGGGAGTCATGGCAAATTCTACATCCATGAGGGATTCTTGTTCCGAGAAAGAAGGCTGTGCATACCACAAGGATCACTAAGGGAGCTTATCATCCGAGAAGCTCATGGAGGAGGACTCATGGGCCACTTTGGTGTCGACAAGACTCTAGCAGTGGTCAAGGAGCACTTCTACTGGCCACACATCAAGAGGACAGTAGAAGCACATTGTGCAAGATGCATCACTTGCAAGAAGGCAAAGTCCCGAGTGCAACCTCACGGGTTGTATCTCCCACTGCCCATACCAACACATCCATGGGTGGACATCTCGATGGATTTTGTTCTAGGTCTGCCTAAGATCAACCACAAAGATGCAATCTTTGTAGTGGTGGACAGATTCTCCAAGATGGCACATTTCATCCCATGTGCCAATGTCAATGATGCCACACAAACAGCTGAGCTGTTCTTCAGGGAGATAGTACGGCTTCATGGAGTGCCAAGGACCATCGATCAGATAGGGACACCAAGTTCCTCAGCCATTTCTGGAGGACCCTTTGAGAAAGCTAGGCACGAAGCTACTCTTTCAACCACTTGCCATCCTCAAACCGATGGCCAAACTGAAGTTGTCAACAGGACCTATCAACTCTTCTCAGAACAACACTAGGGAAGAACCTAAAGACTTGGGTGGAGTGCCTGCCATTCATTGAGTTCGCCACAACCGAGCTGCACTCAGCAACCAAGAAGACACCATTTGAAGTGGTATACGGTTTCAACCCTCTCACCCCATTGAGCAAACACCACTGCCACCAGCTGAGATGACCAACCTCAACGGAGCATCCAAAGCAGAGTTCATAAGGAGGTTACACCAGAAGGTAGCAGAAAACTTGGAGAAGAGGACCGACAGTACGTGACTCATGCTAACAAGGGAAGAAAGGAGGTGATCTTTCAACCAGGCGATTGGTGTGGCTACACCTACGGCAGGAGAGGTTCCCCAACCTAAGGAGTTCCAAGCTAGCACCAAGAGGAGATGAACCATTCAGAGTGCTGGAGAGGATCAACAACAACGCCTACCGGATCGAGCTCCCAGGTGAGTTTAATGTGTCCAATACGTTCAATGTTACTGACTTAGCCCCTTTCCATGCAGATGAACCAGTTTGAGGACAAAACCTACTGAAGAGGGAGGGGATGATGAGGACATCAGGTCGTACATCCAGCCAGGAGACCAGACTGGCCGACCAGGAAGCTTGCCCAAGACAGCCGGGCCATCTGGCACGCCTGCCGGTCCAAGCAGTACCGCCGGACCCTCGAGCAATAGGACCAGAGCAACCAGCATTGCCGGCGGAGAGGCCCAAGCTTCCGCACACTTGGTGGGGACGTGGATGACACCGCCGGCCCCCTTGGTGATGCCACTAACTCCGGGATCAACTTGGCCGGTCCTGAAGGCATTC
>JAENJI010000012.1:5617412-5848565 GCA_018901935.1 Pugionium cornutum | reverse complement strand
CAGGTGGATGGAGTTCATAGAGACCTTCCCGTACATCATCAAGTACAAGAAGGGCAAAGATAATGTGGTAGCCGATGCACTATCAAGGAGGTTTGCCTTGATATCAACCATGGAGGCAAAGGTCCTAGGGTTTGAGCACATCAAGGACATATACAAGGATGATCCTGACTTTGCTGAGAGCTACAAGGAGTGTGGCACAGGGAGTCATGGCAAGTTCTACATCCATGAAGGATTCTTGTTCCGAGAAAAAAGGCTGTGCATACCACAAGGATCATTAAGGGAGCTTATCATCCGAGAAGCTCATGGAGGAGGACTCATGGGCCACTTTGGTGTCGACAAGACTCTAGCAGTGGTCAAGGAGCACTTCTACTGGCCACACATCAAGAGGAAAGTAGAAGCTCATTGTGCAAGATGCATCACTTGCAAGAAGGAAAAGTCCCGAGTGCAACCTCACGGGTTGTATCTCCCACTGCCCATACCCACACATCCATGGGTGGACATCTCGATGGACTTTGTTCTAGGTCTGCCCAAGATCAACCACAAAGATGCAATCTTTGTAGTGGTGGACAGATTCTTCAAGATGGCACACTTCATCCCATGTGCCAATGTCAATGATGCCACACAAACAGCTGAGCTGTTCTTCAGGGAGATAGTACGGCTTCATGGAGTGCCAAGGACAATCGTATCAGACAGGGACACCAAGTTCCTCAGCCATTTCTGGAGGACCCTTTGGAGAAAGCTAGGCACGAAGCTACTCTTCTCTACCACCTGCCATCCTCAAACCGATGGCCAAACTGAAGTTGTCAACAGGACACTATCAACTCTTCTCAGAACTACACTAGGGAAGAACCTAAAGACTTGGGTGGAGTGCCTGCCATTCATAGAGTTACTACAGCGAGCCGTGCACTCAGCAACCAAGAAGACACCATTTGAAGTGGTATTCGGCTTCAACCCTCTCACCCCATTGGAGCAAACACCACTACCACCAGCTGAGATGACCAACCTCAACGGAGCATCCAAGGCAGAGTTCATAAGGAGATTACACCAGAAAGTAGCAGAAAACTTGGAGAAGAGGACCGGACAGTACATGACTCATGCCAACAAGGGAAGAAAGGAGGTGATCTTTCAACCAGGCGATTGGGTGTGGCTACACCTACGGCAGGAGAGGTTCCCAAACCTAAGGAGTTCCAAGCTAGCACCAAGAGGAGATGGACCATTCAGAGTGCTAGAGAGGATCAACAACAACGCCTACCGGATCGAGCTGCCAGGTGAGTTTAATGTGTCCAATACGTTCAATGTTACTGACTTAGCCCTTTCCATTCAGATGAACCAGTTTTGAGGACAAAACCTACTGAAGAGGGAGGGAATGATGAGGACATCAGGTCGTACATCCAGCCAGGAGACCAGACTGGCCGACCAGGAAGCTTGCCCGAGACAGCAGGACCATCTGGCACGTCTGCCGGACCAGACAGTACCGCCGGACCCTCGACCTATAGGACCAGACTGGTCAGCATCGCCGGCGGAGAGGCCCAAGCTTCCGGCAAACTTGGTGGGGACGTGGATGACACCGCCGGTCCCTCTAGTGATGCCACCAACTCCGGGATCAACTTGGCCGGTCCTGAAAGCATTCCGGCCAGTACCGCGCACAATCCAGCCGGTACAGCCGATCCAGCCGAGTACACGCGCATTTCCACTTCCACACAAGAGGACTCGGACCAAATGAGCTACCAGTTCCAGGACATGCACCTATAAGAAGTATCTACACCAGTGGTACCTCAAGGAGCAATGACAAGAAGCAGATCAAGGGCACTCTTCCACAAATTCAGCTTATGGGTCGACAAGCTTCTAGAAGAAGATCAGCTAAGGACAATGGGCCAGAAGAGCAAAGTAGAGTCCAAAGGCTTCTCAACAACACAAGGAACATCAGAGACTTGGGCTTTAGTGGCAAGAGACGTCAGGGCCCAAAGATTTGTAACTACTCCAAGTCGAAGACTAGGAGCAAAGCGTGCATCATGCCACAAGGACGGCCACCTTCCATTTCTTGGCCGTGAGGTAAGTTAAGGTAAGTTTCAATTCAAATATATGCCTCTTTCTGTTTTGCAGGGTAGGATCTAGATGCTTTACATTTTTGAGTCAAGAACATTTTAGGAATAGGTCCTTTTCGGTTATACACTTTTGTATCTTTTCCTTTGTGCACTTTTGTAAGTTTTCCTTTTCTTATTTGAGTCGACCCTAGTAGGTCAAGCTGTCGAGCATATTAATAAGGCTCCTTCCAGCATTGTAGTTCGACAACCTTTTTGATATTAATAAAGTAGAACTTTTTCCAACAAGTTTTTCTCTCAAGAATCTTGTGCGCTTAGAACCTAGTTGAGACCAGCCCTCCTAGCTCTAAGTTTGTGATTTATCACGAGGTTCATCAGCCCTCGTGTGGTTCACTTCACCCTTCCATCTTTTACCAACCAGAAAACCCCCATCCAGAAGCCTAAGGTTGAGTTTCTCACCTAATCTTCTACAAACAGCCCATGCGCATACATCCTTGAATCAAGGCTTGTATCACTTGCCCTTGATGGTGCAACGGCTGTGGAAGATGTTCTCCCTTTGGATGGTCTCTGAAGGATCCACCATTGCACTGAGGATGCATCTAGTGACCAGCACTTCCCCCACATCAGGGTACTCAATGTCACCATATTCTCCTTCTGGTTCATAGTCCTCTTCATCTTGGGATTCATACTCTCCAGCCTCCGTAATCAGCATGACCCGGTTGTGTGGGCACTCCCTTGAGATGTGTCCACGACCCCTACACTTGAAACAAGTGATGTCACGTGATCTTTGAGGGTTAGAGCACTTACTAGGCTCTCTCTGGTCATGGGTTGGCTCAGGAGGCTTGTTCTTGAACCTTGACTCGATCTCTATGCCTTTGCCTTTGTCTACGGGCTTGGGAAGGTTGCTTGGTGCCCAAGGCGTCTTAGGCTTGCGGCGGATGTCTTGGCTCATACGTTTGATGTGCTGTTCAGCCTGGACAGATAGGTGGAACAAGTCCTTGAAGTCATTGTAGATTTTCCTTTCCACCTTGCGGCTGATTCTTTCTTGGAGTCCATCCAAGAATTGTGCCATCAAGGCTTCCTCATCATCACTGAGTTCCAGCCTGTTCCTTAGTCTCTCAAACTCTTCATAGTACTCCTCTACTGATATGGTATCCTGCTTAAGAGTACGAAAACGTCGTTTCAAATCTTTATGAAAGTAAGGTGGAACAAACCTTTGTCGCATGAGGTCTTTCACGTCGACCAATGAGTCTACGGGCCTCATTCTTTTCCTCCTTCAGTCAGATACCTCACGATACCACCAGATGAGGGTATTGTCCGTGAGTTGTGCTACTGCCATTGAGACTCTCCTAGGCCCTGGTTGGTTGTAATGATCGAAGATATGATCCATTCTTCTCTCCCAATCTAGGTAAGCCTCGGGGTCTACTTTTCCTGCAAAACTTGGAGGAGTTAGCTTAACATCAGGATGAGTTACCCGGTTGTAGGCGTGTTGTTCTCCATCTTCATTATGTCTAGGAGGCATCCTTGGTCTCTGGTGAAGACCATATGGCTCGAAGCCATCATCTTCTGCCTATGGTTGCCGTGGAGGTCCTCTCGGCCTATGGTGATAGTTATGAGGTGGTGCGTCCTCATCTCCATCTGGCTGGGGCTCCTCCTGTTCGTGCCGTGTCCTAAGGTGCTCAGGACCCTCAGCACGGTGTTGCTCAGCTCTCACGTGCCTTATGACCTGGAATCTCACCGGCCTCTCCACGCGCTCCAACCTTTCGCCGATTGATGCGAGTTGCGTTTGGAGGGTGGTGAACATGGCCATCATGGCCTCAGCTGCATCTCTATTCTCTTCTCCCATTGCGTACTACAAGAAAGAAATCAAGTTACTCTGCTCCTAGAATTGATTAGGAGGGTTCCTTATATACAGAATTCGAAAAATATGCAAAAAGGAAAAACTGGGAAATGAAAAATTCGAAAATATAGAGATTTGAGAAAAATGGAAACTTTCTTGACAACTATTGCTGGCTGTCCAATTCGAATTCTTTTGGTATTTTTCCTATTTTCTTTTTCTTTTTCTTTTTAATTTAACTTGAAAATAATGGAAACATGATTTAAACAAAAAAGAAAACGTGAGTGGCAATGCAAAAGTGAATCTAAACCCTAGTGATACACGTAGAAGCTAGATGCACTCGGTTTGAAGTTTGATCTTGAATGAAACTTAAACTAATGCAAGAAATAGAAACAAAACAAGTTAAAGGATAGAATGAACCTGGTTTAGGAGCTTTAAGCTCTGATACCAAAATGATACAAGCCTCGATTCAAGGCTTATATGCGCGTGGGCTGTTTGGAGAAGGTTAGGTGAGAAACTCGACCTTAGACTTCTTAGATAGGGGTTTTTGGGTTGGTATTCGATGGAAGGGTGAGGTGAACCACACAAGGGGTGATGAACCTCGTGATAAATCACAAACTTAGAGCTAGGAGGGCTGGTCTTGACTAGATTCTAAGCGCACAAGTCTCTTTTGGAGAGAAAGCTTGTTGGAAGAAAGTTCTACTTTATTAATATCAAAAAGGTTGTCAAACTACAATGCTGGAAGGAGCCTTATTAATATGCTCGACAGCTTGACCTTCTAGGGTCGACTCAAAGAAAGAAAAGGAAAGTTTACAAAAGTGCACAAATGGAAAATATACAAAAGTGCATAACCAAAAAAGAACCTATTCCTAAAATGTCTTTGACTCAAAAATGTAAACAATCTAGATCCTACCCTGCAAAACAGAAAGAGGCATATATTCGAATTGAAAACTTACCTTTCTTACCTCACGGCGAAGAAATGGAAGGTGGCCGTCCTTGTGGCATGCACGCGCCTTGCTCCTAGTCTTCAACTTCGAGAAGGGTTAGGAATCTTTGGGCCCTGACCTCTCTTGCCACTAAAGCCCAAGTCTCTGAAGTTCCTTGCATTGTTGAGAAGCTTTTGGACTCTTCTTTTCACTTCTGGCCCATTGTCCTTAGTCGATCTTCCTCTAGGGGCTTGTTGACCCATAAGCTGAACTTGTGGAAGAGTGCTCTTGATCTGCTCCTTGTCATTGCTCCTGGTGGCACTACTGGTGTAGAGACTTCCTGTAGATGCATGTCCTGAAGCTGGTAGCTTATCTGGTCCGATTCTCCTTGTGTAGAAGTTGAAATGCTCGTGTACTCGGCTAGATCGGCTGTACCGGCTGGACTGTGTGAGGTACTGGCCGGAATGCCTTCTGGACCAGCCAAGTTGATCCCGGAGTCGGCGGCATCACCAATGGGACCAGCGGTGTCATCCACGTCACCACCAATTGTGCCGGAGGTTTGGGCCTCTCCGCCGGCAATGCTGATCGGTCCGGTCCTGTTGGTCGAGGGTCCGGCGGTACCGCTTGGGCCGGCAGACGTGCCAAATTGCCCGACTGTCTCGGGCAAGCTTCCTGGTCGGCCAATCTGGTCTCCTGGCCGGACATACGACCTGATGTACTCATTACTATCTCACTCTCAAATTTTGTCAAAATATAGAAAATTGAGTTTGTTTATCATGGGCATTGGATTCGTGTCATTTTGAGCTCTAAATCTAAAGTTAAGGACGATTTAGTGTGGACATGTCGAATTGATCAGCCAATTGATATGATTATTCTAAACTGATCATTGGTGCTCATTGAGTAAAGGCTTATAAATGTAGCGTCATCACGCAGTTGAGATAGAATTGATTACTTGGATGCTTTTTCGTATTATGTATCTAATTTTCTCACAATATAGAAAATTGATCTAGCTTAATGTGGGCATTGGATTCGTTTCATTCTGAGCTACAAACAAAAATGTATGGATGATTTAGTGCAGACACGTCAAGTTGAGCGGTCATTCTAAAATGATCATTCTAAACTGATCATTGGTGCTCATTGACTAAACGCTTTTAAATGAAGAATAAGCATGGCATCAAGTAGTTTGGATAGATTGGATTACTTGAACGCTTTGTCATCTCTATTTCTGTCTCAAATTTTGTCAAAATATAGGAAATTGAGTTTGGTAATTATGGGCATTGGATTCGGGTCATTCTGAGCTCTAAATCAAAAGTTACAGACGATTTAGTGTGGACATGTCAAGTTGATCGGCAAGTTAAAGTGATCATTCTGAACTAATCATTGGTCCTGATTGAGTAAAGACTTATAAATGAAGAATAATGCATGGCATCAGGCAGTTTGGGATAAATTGGATTACTTGGACGCTTTATCGTATCTACTCCTATCTCAAATTTGGTTACAATATGGAAATTCGAACAAGCTTAATGTGGTCATTGGATTCGTGTCATTCTCAGCTACAAATGAAAAGTTATGGACGATATAGTGTGGACATGTAAAGTTGATCAGCTAGTTAAAATGATCATTTCAAACTGATCGTTGGTGCTCATTGAGTAAAAATTAATAAATGAAGAATAGTGCATGGCATCACGCTGTTTGGGATAGACTGGATTACTTGGACACTTTGTCGTATCTATTTCTATCTCAAATTTTTTCACAATAAAGAAAATTGAGCTAGCTTAACGTAACCATTAGATCGTGTAATTTTGAACTCTAAATCAAAAGTAAAAGATGATTTAGTGCAGACGTGTCAAGGTTATTGGACCGAGAAAGTGATCACTCTAAACTAATCATTGGTGCTGATTGATTAAACGCTTATAAATGAAGCATAATGCATAGCATCACACAGTTTTGGATAGATTGGATTACTTGGACTCATTAACGTATCTATTTCTGTCTCAAATTTTGTTATACTATAGAAAATTGAGTTAGCTTAACGTCGGAATTGATCCGTGTGTTTCAGAGCTGTAAATCAAAAGTTACGGAAGATTTAGTACGGACGATTTAGTGGGGACATGTGAAGTTGATTGGCAAGTTAAACTGATCATTCTAAACTGATCAGTGATGCTCATTGAGTAAAACCTTATAAATGAAAATAATGTATGGCATCATGCAGTTTGGGATCGATTCGATTACTAGGATGCTTTGTCGTATCTATTTCTGTCTCAAATTTTATCACAATATAGAAAATTGAGATAACTTAATGTGGGCATTGGATTCGTGTCATTATGAGCTCTAAATCAAAAGTCATGGGCGATTTAGTGCGTACATGTCAAGTTGATTTGCCAGTTAAAATGGTCATTATAAACTGATCATTGGTGCTCATTAATTAAAGGCTAATAAATGAAGCATAACGCATGGCATCACACAGTTTTTGATAGATTAGATTACTTGGATTCTTTCCCATATCTATTTATATCTCAAATTTTGTAACAATATAGTAAACTGAGCTAGCTTAACGTGGGCATTGGATTTTTGTCATTATGTGTTCTAAATCAAAAGTTATGGACGATTTAGTGTGGACATGTCAAATTGATCGGCGAGTTAAAATGATCATTCTAAACTAATCATTGGTGCTCATTAAGTAAAGGCTTATAAATGAGGCATAAAGCGTGGCATCACACAGTTTAAGATAGATTGGATTACTTGGATGCTTTGTCGAATCTAGTTTTGTTTAAATTTTGTCACAACATAGAAAACAGAACTAGCTTAATGTGGGCATTCGATTCGTGTCATTCAGAGCTATAAATCACAAGTTATGGACGATTTAGTGCCGACATGTCAAGTTGATCGGCCAGTTAAAATGAACATTCTAAACTGATCGTTGGTGGTCATTGAGTAATAGCTTATAAATGAAGATTAATGCATGGCATCACACAGTTTGGGATTTACTGGATTACTTGCACGCTTTGTCATATCTATTTCTATCTCAAATTCTATGACAATATAGAAAATTGAGCTAGTTTAACGAGGGCATTTAATTTGTTTCATTCTGAGCTCTAAATCAAAAGTTACAGACGATTTAGTTTGTACATGTCAAGTTGATTGGACAGTTAAAGTGATCATTCTGAAGTAATCAGTGATCATTCTAAACTGATCATTGGTGCTGATTGAGTTAAGGCTTATAAATAAAGCATAACGCATGGCATGACACAGTTTTGGATAGATTGGATTACTTGGATGCTTTGTCATATCTATTTCTATCTCAAATTTTGTTACAATATACAAAACTGAGCTAGCTTATCATGGGCATTGGATTTGTGTCATTCTAAGTTCTAAATCAAAAGTTATGGACGATTTGATCGGCGAGTTAAAATAATCATTCTAAACTGATCATTGGTGGTCATTAAGTAAAGGCTTATAAATGAGGCATAAAGGATGGCATCACGCAGTTTAAGATAGATTGGATTACTTGGATGCTTTATCGTATCTACTTTTGTTTAAATTTTGTCACAACATAGAAAATTGAACTAGCTTAATGTGGGCATTCGATTCATCTCATTCAGAGCTATAAATCACAAATTATGAATGATATAGTGTGGATATGTCAAGTTCATCGGCCAGTTAAAATGATCACTCTAAACAGATCATTGGTGCACATTGAGTAAAGCTTATAAATGAATAATAACGCATGCCATAACGCAGTTCGGGATAAACTGGATTACTTGGACACTTTGTCTCATCTATTTCCGTCTCAAATTTTGTCTCAATATAGAAAATTGAGCTAGCTTAACGTGGGCATTGGATTTGTGTCATTCTAAGCTATAAATCAAAAGTTATACACAATTTAGTGAAGTCATGTCAAGTTGATCGGCCCGTTAAAATGATCATTCTAAACTTATCATTGGTGATCATTGAGTAAACACTTATAAATGAAGCATAATGAATGACATTACATAGTTTTGGATAGTTTTTATTACTTAGAGGATTTGTCGAAGCAATTTTAGTTTTAAATTTTATCACAATATACAAAATTGAGATAGCTTAAAATGGACATTGGACTCATGTAATTCTGAGTTGTAAATAAAAAAAGTTACAGATGTTTTAGTGCAGACATGTCAAGTTGGTCGGCCAGTTAAAATGATCATTTTAAAGTGCTCATTGGTGCTCATTGAGTAAAAGCTTATAAATGAAGCATAATGCATGACATCATGCAGTTTGGGATAGATTGGATTATTTGGATGCTTTATCATATCTATTTCTGTTACAAATTTTGTCACAATATAGAAAATTGTGTTAGCTTAACGTGGACATTGGCTTCGTGTCATTCTTAGCTCTAAATCAATAATTAAGGACGATTTTGTGCGGACATGTCAAGTTGATCAGTTAGTTAAAATGATCATTCTAAAGTTATCAATTGTGCGCATTAAGTAAAGGGTTATAAATGAAACATAATGCATAGTATCACGCAATTTGAGATATATTGGATTATTTGGACGCTTTGTTATATCTATTTCTATCTCAAATTTTGTCACGAAATAGAAACTTGTGCTAGCTTGATGTGGGCATTGGATTCGTGTCATTCTGATCTCTAAATAAAAAATTACGGACGATTTAGTACGGACATGCCAAGTTGATCAGCCAGTTAAAATGATCATTCTAAACTAATCATTGGTACTCATTAAGTAAAGGCTTATAAATGAAGCAAAAGGCATGGCATCACACAGTTTGGAATAGATAAGATTACTTGGATGCTTTGTCGTCTCTACTTCTACCTCAAATTTTGTCACAATATACAAAATTGAGCTAATTTAACGTGGGCATTGGATTCGTCTCATCTTGAGCTCTAAACAAAAATATACAGACAATTTAGTCCCTATATGTCAAGTTGATCATCCAATTAAAGTGATCATTCTAAACTTATCATTGGAGCTCAATAAGCAAAAGGCTTATAAATGAAGCATAAAACATGGCATCACGCAATTCGAGATAGATTGGATTACTTGGATGCCTTGTCATCTCTATTTTTGTCCCAAATATTGTAACAATATAGAAAATTGAGATAGATTAACGTGGGCATTGGATTCGTGTCATTCTGAGCTCTAAATAAAAAGTTACAGACGATTTAGTGCGGACATGTTAAGTTGATCAGCCAGTTAAAGTGATCATTCTAAACTGATCATTGGTGCTCATTAAGTAAAGGTTTGTAAATGAAGCATTAAGCATGGCATTGCGTATTTTGGGATAGATTTGATTATTTGGACGCTTTGTCGTCTCTATTTTTTCTAAAGTTTTGTCAAAATATAGAAAATTGAGCTAGGTTAACGTGGGCATTGGATTCGTGTCATTCTGAGCTGTAAATCAAAAGTTATGGTCGATTTAGTGCAGACATGCCAAGTTGATTGGCCAGTTAATATGACTATTCTAAACTGAACATTAAATTGAGTAAAGGCTTATAAATGATGCAGAATGCATAGCATCACACAATTTTTGATAGATTTGATTACTTGATCGCTTTTTCATATCTAGTTTTGTCATAAACTTTGTCTCAATATAGGAAACTGAATTAGCTTAACGTGGGCATTGGATTATTGTCATTCCGAGCTATAAATAAAAACTTATGGACGATTTGGTGAAGACATATCCAGTTGATCGGAGAGTTAAAATGATCATTCTAAACTAAATGATGCATATTACAAGGCATTACACAGTTTTGGATAGATGGGATTACTTGGATGTTTTGTCGAAACAATTTTAGTCTTAAATATTTTCACAATATAGAAGATTGAGCTAGCTTAATGTGGGCATTGGATTTGTATCATTTTGAGCTCTAAATCAAAAGTTACGCACGTTTTAGTGCATACATGTCAAGTTCATCGGCAGATTAAAGTGATCATTATAAACTAATCATTGGTACTCATGAAGTAAATGTTTATAAATGAAGCATAAAGCATGCCATCACATAGTTTGGGATAGATTTGATTACTTGAACGCTTTGTCGTCGCTTATTTTTCTCAAGTTTTGTCAAAATAAAGAAAATTGGTGCTCAAGTAATATGATTATTCTAAACTGATCATTGGTGCTCATTGAGTAAAGTCTTATAAATGAAGCAAAATGGATGGCATCACACAATTTTGGATAGATTGGATTATCTGGATGCTTTGTTGTATCTATTTCTGTCTCATATTTTGTCTCAATATAAAAAATTGAACTAGCTTATCGTGGGCATTGGATTCGTGTCATTATAAGCTGTAAATCAAAAGTTATGAATGATTTAGTGTAGACATTTCAAGTTGATCGGCAGTTAAAATGATCATTCGAAAGTGATCGTTTGTGCTCATTGAGTAAAAACTTATAAATGAATAATAATGCATGACATCACGCAGTTTTGTATAGATTTGATTAATTAGACGATTTGTCGTATCTATTTCTTTCTTAGATTTTGTCTCAAAATAGAAAATTGAACTAGTTTAATGTGGGCATTGGATTCGTGTTATTCTGAACTATAAATCAAAAGTCACATACGATTTAGTGCAGACATTTGAAGTTGATAGGCATGTTAAAATGATCATTCTAAACTGATTAGTGGTGCTTATTGAGTAAAAACTTATAAATAAAGCACAATGTATGGTATCAAGCAGTTTAGGATAAATTAGATTACTTGGACGCTTTGTCGTATCTATTTGTCTCTCAAATTTTGACTCAATATAGAAAATTGAGCTAGCTTAACGTGCGCATTGGATTCGGGTCATTCTGAGCTATAAATCAAATGTTATAGACGATTTAGTGGAGACATGTCAAGTTGATCCGCCAGTTAAAATGATCATTCTAAACTAATCATTAGTGCTCATTGAGTAAAGTTTTATAAATGAAGCATAAATCAAGGAATCTCGTAGTTTGGGATAAATTGATTTACTTGGACGCTTTGTCGTATCTATTTCTATCTTAAATTTTGTCACAATGTAAAATATTGAGTTAGCTTAATGTGGTTTGGATGCTTTATCATATCTATTTGTGTCTCAAATTTTGTCACAATTTAGAAAATTGTGCTAGCTTAACGTGGACATTGGCTTCGTGTCATTCTTAGGTCTAAATCAATAATTAAGGACGATTTAGTGCGGACATGTCAAGTTGATCAACTAGTTTAAATGATCATTTTAAAGTTATCAATTGTGCGCATTAAGTAAAGGGTTATAAATGAATAATAATGCATGGTATCATGCAATTTGGGATAGATTCGATTATTTTGATGCTTTTTTATTTTATTTCTATCTCAAATTTTGTCACAATATAGAAAATTGTGCTAGCTTAATGTGGGCATTGGATTCGTGTCATTTTGACTTCTAAATAAAAAATTACGGACGATTTAGTGAGGACATGTCAAGTTGGTCAGCCAGTTAAAGTGATCATTCTAAACTAATAATTGATACTCATTACGTAGAGGCTTATAAATGAAGCAAAAGGCATGGCATCACGCAGTTTGGGATAGATAGGATTACTTGGATGCTTTGTCGTCTCTATTTATGTCTCAAATTTTATCACAATATAGAAAATTGAGCTAATTTAACATGGGTATTGGATTCGTGTTATTCAGAGCTCTAAACAAAAACATACGGATGATTTAGTGCCCATATGTCAAGTTGATCAGCCAGTTAAAGTGACCATTCTAAACTGATCATTGGAGATCAATAAGCAAAAGGCTTATAAATGAAGCATAAAACATGGCATCACACAGTTCGGGATAGATTTGATTACTTGTATGCTTTGTCGTCTCTATTTTTGTCCCAAATATTGCAACAATATAGAAAATTGAGATAGCTTAACGTGGGTATTGGATTCGTGTCATTCTGAGCTCTATATCAAAAGTTACGGACGATTTAGTGCGGACATGACAAGTTGATCGGCTAGTTAAGGTGATCATTCTAAACTGATCATTGGTTCTCATTATGTAAATGCTTATAAATGAAGCATTAAGCATGGCATCGCGTAGTTTGGTATAGATTTGATTACTTGGACGCTTTGTCGTCTCTATTTTGTCTAAAGTTTTGTCAAAATATAGAAAATTGAGCTAGCTTAAGGTGGGCATTGGATTCGGGTCATTCAGAGCGGTAAATCAAAAGTTATGGTCGATTTAGTGCGGACATGTCAAGTTGATCGGCCAGTTAATATGATTATTCTAAACTGATCATTAGTGCTAATTGAGTAAAGGCTTATAAATGAAGCAGAATCACACAATTTTTGATAGATTTGATTACTTGGACGCTTTGCCGTATCTAGTTCTGTCATAAACTTTGTCTTAATATAGAAAACTAAACTAGCTTAACGTGGGCATTGGATTCGTGTCATTCTGTGCTATAAATCAAAACTTACGGACAATTTGGTGAAGACAGGTCCAGTTGATCGGACATTTAAAATGATCATTCTAAACTGATCATTGGTACTCATTGAGTAAAGGCTTATAAATGATGCATATTACAAGACATTATGCAGTTTTGGATAGATGAGATTATTTGGATGCTTTGTTGAACCAATTTTAGCCTTAAATATTTTCACAACATAGAAGATTGATCTAGCTTAACGTGGACATTATATTCGTGTCATTTTGAGCTCTAAATCAAAAGTTACGCACCTTTTAGTGCGAACGTGTCAAGTTCATCGGCAGGTTAAAGTGATCATTCTAAACGGATCAGTGGTACTCATGAAGTAAACCCTTATAAATGAAGCATAAATCATGGCATCACATAGTTTGGGATAGATTTGATTACTTGGATGCTTTGTCGTCTCTATTTTGTCTAAAGTTTTGTCAAAATATAGAAAATTGGTGCTCAAGTGATATGATTATTCTAAACTGATCATTGGTGCTCATTGAGTAAAGGCTTATAAATGAAGCATAATGCATGGCATCACGCAGTTTTGGATATATTGGAATGCTTGGACGCTTTGTCGTATCTAGTTATGTCTGAAAATTTGTCACAATATAGAAAATTGAACTAGCTTAACTGGGCATTGGATTCGTGTCCTTCTGAGCAATAAATCAAAACTTACGGACGATTTGGTGAAGTCATGTCAAGTTGATCAGCCAGTTCAAATGATCATTCTAAATTTATCATTGGTGCTTATTGAGTAAAGGCTTATAAATGAAGTATAATGCATGTCATCATGCAGTTTGGGATTGATTGGATTACTGGGACGCTTTGTCAAAATATAGAAAATTGGTGCTCAAATATTATAATTATTCTAAACTGATCCTTGCTGCTCATTGAGTAAAGGCTTATAAATGAAGTAGAATGCATTGCATCACACAATTTTGGATAGATTTGATTACTTGGACACTTTGTCGTATCTTGTTCTGTCTCATATTTCAACAATATATAGAATATTGAACTAGCTTAACAATCACATTGGATTCGTGTCATTTTAAGCTATAAATCAAAAGTTACAAACGATTTAGTTTAGACATGTCAAGTTGATCGGCCAATTAAAATGATCATTCTAAACTGATCCATGGTGCTCATTGAGTAAAGGCATATAAATGATGTATAATGCATGGCATCAAACAATTTGGGATATATTGGATTACTGGGGTGCTTTGTCGTATCTATATTTGTCTCAAATTTTGTCTCAATATAGAAAATATAGCTTGCTCAACGTGGGCATTGGATTCATGTCATTTGGAGCTATAAATCAAAAGTTACAGACGATTTAGTGCAGATGTGTCAAGTTGATCGGCCAGTTAAAATGATCATTCTAAACTAATCATTGGTGCTCATTGAGTAAAGGCCTATAAATAAAGCATAATGCATGGCATCTCGCCGTAAGTGATAGAACGGATTATTCTAAATTGATCATTGGTGCTCATTGAGTAAAGGCATATAAATAAAGCATAATGCTTGGCATCACACAGTTTTAGATAGATTGGATTACGTGGACGCTTTGTCGTATCTATTTCTGTCTCAAATTTTCAAAATATAGAAAATTGAACTAGCTTAACGTGTGCATTGGATTCGTGTCATTCTGAACAATAAATCAAAAGTTACAGACGATTTCGTGCAAACATGTTAAGTTGATCGGCCAGTTAAAATGATCATTCTAAAGTCATCATTGGTGCTCATTGAGTAAATGTTTATAAATGAAGCATAATACATGGCATCTCGCCGTTTGGGATAGAATGGATTACTTGGCCTTTTGTTGTATCTATTTTTGTCTCCAATTTTGTCTGAATAGAGAAAATTGAACTAGCTTAATGTGGGCACTAGATTCATGCAATTCTGAGTTATAAATCAAAAATTACAGACGACTTAGTGCAAACATGTCAAGTTGATAGACAAGTTGATCGGCCTGTTAATATGATCATTCTAAACTGATCATTGATGCTCAATCAGAAAAAGGCTTATAAATGAAACATAATGCAACACATCAAGCAGTTCGGGATAGATTGGAATACTTGGACGCTTTGTCGAAGCAATTTTATTCTTAGTTTTTAACACAATATTGAAAATTGAGCTAGCTTAACGTGGGCATTGAATTCCTGTCATTCTGAGCTCTAAATCAAAAGTTATGGATAATTTAGTGCTGAAATGTGAAGTTGATCTACCAGTTAATATGATTATTCTAAACTGATCATTGGTGCTCATTGAGTAAATGCTTATAAATGAAGCATAATGAATGGCATCACGCAGTTTTGGATAGATTGCATTACTTTGACGCTTTGTCGTATTTAGTTTGGTCATAAATTTTGTCACAATATTGAAAATTGAAGTAGGTTAACATGGGCGTTCGAATCGTGTCATTCTGATCTATAAATTAAAAGTTACGAACGATTTAGTGTAGACATGTCAAGTTGATCGGCCAGTTAAAATGATATTTCTAAACTAATCATTGGTGCTCATTGAGTAAAAGCTTATAAATAAAGAATAGTGCATGATATCACACAGTTTGGGATAGATTGTATTACTTGGACTCTTTGTAGAAGCAATTTTATCACAATATAGAAAATTGAGCTAGCTTAATGTGGGCATTGGATTCATGTCATTCTAAGCTCTAAATCAAAAGTTATGGACGATTTAGTGCAGACAATAAGGTAATAAATCAATTAATCCAACTAGATTTTTCTTTAGTATTTTGTCACATTAAAAAAGAGTAGTTTCTAAAAGCTTTTTTATTTGGACACAGATACAAAGTAAATACGGATGCCACAATAAAGAATCTGTAAGTTTTGTGCTTTGCTATGCTGATGGTGTTAGAGTAATGACTCTATTCTTTTTTATTGTTTTCTAGTTTCACAAGAGGTCTATTTCTGAGTTAAAATTAGGAAAGATGTCGAGTTTTATGTGTTCCTTCTCTATGCTCTTTCAACACGAAGTTGAACCAAGAGGTAAAAAACAAACCAAAACTCATACTTGTTTTTATACATTACTTCAAACATGAGCTATAAAGAGTCAGAATTCTTGTATATTTTAGGGACATTGCATCGACATACCACTGGAAATGATCCTAAATCAAGGTTTGTCTTTGGTTATCCTTTAAATTAGTTTTATCGGGTGAGATTACTAACTCCTTTTAAATGCAAGAGTTTCTAGAGCACAAATCATTGAGTAAAAGCTAATAAATTAATAATAATGCATGGCATAACTCAGTTTGGGATAAACTGGATTACTAGGACGCTTTGTCGTATCAATTTCCATCTCAAATTTTGTCATTCTAAATTGATCATTGGTGCTCATTGAGTAAAGGCATATGAATAAAGTATAATGCATGGCATCACGTAGTTTGGGATAGATTGGATTACTTGGACGCTTTGGTGTATCTATGTCAGTCTCAAATATTATCTCAATATAGAAAATTAAGCTTAATCAACATGGGCATAGGATTCGTTTCATTCTGAGCTATAAATCAAAAGTTACGGATGATTTACTGCAGACATGTCAAGTTGATCGGCCAGTTAAAATGATCATTCTAAACTAATCATTGGTGCTCATTGAGTAAAGGCTTATAAATGAAGCATAATGCATGATATCTCTTAGTTTGGGATAGAATGGATTACTTGGACGCATTGTCGTATCTCATTTTGTCTCAAATTTTGTCTCAATACAGAAATTTGAACTATTTTAACGTGGGGTTGGGATTCGTTACATTCTAAGCTATAAAACCAAAGTTTCGGAAGATTTAATGCATACATGTCAAGTTGATCTACCTGTTAAAATGATCATTCTAAACTGATCATTGGTGATCATTGAGTAAAACCTTATAAATGAAGAATAATGCATGACATGACGCAGCTTGGGATAGACATGATTACTTGCACGCTCGTCGTATCTATTTCCGTCTCAAATTTTGTTACAATATAGAAAATTGAGCTAGCTTAACGGAGGCATTGGATTCGTGTCATTCTACGCTCTAAATAAATACAGACGATTTAGTGTGGACATATCAAGTTGATCGGCCAGTTGATATGATCATTCTAAACTTATCATTGCTGCTCATTGAGTAAATGCTTATAAATGAGCTAGCTTCATGACATCACGCTGTTTTGGATCGATTGGATTACTTGGACGATTTGTCGTATAAATTTCTGTCTCAATTTTTATCTCAACATAGAAAATTGAACTAGCTTCCCATGGGCATTGGATTCGTGTTTTTCTGAGCTACAAATCAAAACTTACGAACGATTTGGGAAGACATGTCCATTTGATCGACCGGTTAAAATGATCATTATAAAAAGATCATTGGTGCTTATTGAGTAAAAGCCTATAAATCAAGCTAATGCATGGCATCACGCAGTTTGCGATAGATTAGATTACTTAGGCGTTTGTCGTATCTATTTATGTTTCAAACATTGTCTCAATATAGAAAATTGAGCTAAATCAACATGGGCATTGGATTTGTGACATTCTGAGCTATATATCAAAAGTTAGGGACACCTTGCGGTAGACATGTCAAGTTGATCGACCATTTAAAATGTTCATTCTAAACTGATCATTGGTGCTCATTAAGTAAAAGCTTATAAATGAAGCATAATGCATGGCATCTCGCAATTTGGGATAGAATGGATTACTTGGCCTTTTGTTGTATCTATTTTTGTCTCCAATTTTGTCTGAATAGAGAAAATTGAACTAGCTTAATGTGGGCACTGGATTCATGTAATTCTGAGTTATAAATCAAAAGTTACGGACGATTTAGTGCAAACATGTCAAGTTGATAGACAAGTTAAAATGATTATTCTAAAGTGATCATTCGTGCTCATTGAGTAAAAGCTTATAAATGAAGAATAATACATGGCATCACGTAGTTTGTAATAGAACGGATTACTTCTATGCTTTGTCGTATCTATTTCTGTCTCAAATGTTGTCACAATATAGAAAATGGAGCTAGCTTAGCGTGGGCATTGGATCCATGTCATTTTTATCTATAAATCAAAAGTTATGGACGATGTAGCGTGGACATGTCATGTTGATCAGCCAGTTAATACGCTTATTCTAAACTGATCATTGGTGCTCATTAAGTAAAGGATTATAAATGAAGCATAATTCATGACATTACGTAGTTTTGGATATATTGGATTACTTGGATGCTTTGTTGAAGCAATTTTAGTTCCAAATTTTATCACAATATAGAAAATTGAGCTAGATTAAAGTGGGCATTGGATTTGTATCATTCTATGCTCTAAATCAAAAGTTACTGACAATTTTGTGCAAACATATCAAGTTTATCGGCGAGTTAATATGATTATTCTAAACTGATCATTAGTGGTCATTGAGTAAAGGCTTATAAATGAAGAATAATGCATGGCATCACGCAATCTAGGATAGATTGAATTACTTGAATACTTTGTTGTATCTAGTTCTGTCTCAAATTTTGTCACAATATAGAAAATTGAGCTAGCTTAAAGTGGGCATTGGATTCATGTCATTCGGAGCTACCAATCAAAAGTTACGCACGATTTAGTGCAAACATGTCTTGTTGATCGGCCAGTTAAAATGATCATTCTAAACTGAGTAATGGTGCTCATTCATAAAAGCTTATAAATAAAGAATAATGCATGGCATCACACAATTTAGGATAGACTGGATTACTTGGACGCTTTGTCGTATCTTTTTCTGTCTCAAATTTTATCACAATACAGAAAATTGAACTAGCTTAACGTGGGCATTGGATTTGTGTCATTATGGGCCCTAATTCAAAAGTTATTGACGATTTACTGTAGACATGTCAAGTTGATCGGCCAGTTAATATGATCATTCTAAACTGATCATTGTTGTTCATTGAGTAAAGGTTTACAAATAAAGCATAATGCAAGACATCATGTAGTTTGGGATAAATTGGATTACTTGGACGCTTTGTTGTATCTATTTCTGTGTCAAATATTGTCTCAATATAGAAAATTGAGCTAAATCAATGTGGGCATTGGATTCGTGTCATTCCAAGCTCTTGATCAAAAGTTACGGACGATTTACTGCTGACATTTCAAGTTGATTGGTTAGTAAAAATGATCATTCTAAACTGATCTCTGGTGCTTATTGAGTAAAGGCTTATAAATGAAGCATAATGCATGACATCTCGTAGTCTGGGATAGAATGGAATACTTGGACGCTTTGTCATATCTATTTTTGTCCCAAATTTTGTTACAGTATAGAAAATTAAACTATCTTAACGTGGGCATTGGATTTGTTACATTTTAAGCTATAAAGCAAAAGTTATGGACGATTTAGTGCAGACATGTCAAGTTGATCAACCAATTAAAAAGATCATTGGTGCCCATTGAGTAAATGCTTATAAATGAAAAATAATGCATGGCATCACGCAGTTTGGGATACACTAGATTATTTGGACGCTTGTCGTATCTATTTCCATCTCAAACTTTGTTACAATATAGAAAAGTGAGCTACCTTAACAAGGGCATTTGATTCGTGCCATTTGGCGCTTAAATAAATATGGACGATTTAGTGTGGACATGTTAAGTTTATAGGGCAGTTAATATGATCATTCTAAATAATCATTGCTGCTCATTCAGTAAATGCTTATAAATAAAGCATAATGCATGACATCACTAATGTTTGGATAGATTGGATTATTTGGCTGCTTTGTCGTATCTATTTCTGTATCAAATTATGTATCAATATAGAAACTTTAACTAGCTTAATGTGGTCATTGGATTCGTGTCATTCTGAGCTACAAATCAAAACTTACAAATGATTTGGTGAAGACATGTCCAGTTGATCGGCCAGTTAAAATGATCATTCTAAACTGATCATTGGTGCTCATTGAGTAAAGGCCTCTAAATAAATCATAATGCATGGCATCACGTAGTTTGGGATAGATTGGATTACTTGGATGCTTTATCATATCTATGTCTATCTCAAATATTGTCTCAATATAGAAAATTGAGCTTAATCAACATGGGCATTAGATTGGTTTCTTCTGAGCTATAAATCAAAAGTTACAGACAATTTACTGTAGACATGTCAAGTTGAAATTCCAGTTAAAATGATCATTCTAAACTGATCATTGGTGCTCATTGAGTAAAGGCTTACAAATGAAACATAATGCATCTCATCTCACAGTTTGCAATGGAATGGATTACTTCGATGCTTTGTCATATCAATTTCTGTCTCAAATTTTTTCTCAATATAGAAAATTGAACTATCTTAACGTATGCATCATAATTGTGTCATTCGGAGCTCTAAATCAAAAGTTACAGACGATTTAGTGTGGACATGTCAAGTTGATCGGCCTGTTAAAGTGATCATTCTAAACTGATCATTAGTGCTCATTGAGTAAAGGCTTAGAAATGAATCATTATGCATGGCATCACCCTTTTTGGATGGATTGCTTGGATGCTTTGTCGTACCTAGTTCTCTCTCAAATTTTGTCATAATATAGATAAATTGAGCTAGCTTAACGTGGGCATTGGAATTGTGTCATTTGGAGCTCTAAATCAAAAGTTACATACTATTTAATGAAGATATGTCAAGTTGATCGTCCACTTAAAGTGATCATTCTAAACTGATCATTGGCGCTAGTTGAGTAAAGGCTTATAAATGAAGCATAATGCATGGTATCACACAGTTTTGGATAGATTATATTACTTGGACGCTTTATCGTATCTATTTTTGTCTCAAGTTTTGTCACAATATAGAAAATTGAGCTCGTTTAAAGTTGGCATTGGATTCGTGTCAATCCGAGCTACTAATCAAAAGTTACAGACGATTTAATGGAGATATGTCAACTTGACCGGCCAGTTAAAAGGATAAAATATCATTGGTGCTCATCGATTGAAGGCTTATAAATGAAGCATAATGCATGACGTCACGCAGTTCAGGATAGATTAGATAATTTGGACACTTTGTCGTATCTAGTTTTCTCTCAAATTTTGTCACAATATAGTTAAATTGAGCTAGCTTAACGTGGGCATTGGAATCCTGTCATTCTGAGCTCAAATCAAAACTTACGGACAATTTAGTGCGGACATGGTAAGTTGATCGGCCAGTTAAAGTGATCATTCTAAACTGATCATTGGTGTTCATTGAGTAAAGGCTTATAAATGAAGCTTAATACGTGGCATCATGAAGTTTTGGATAGATTGGATTACTTGTACCCTTTGTCGTATCTAATTATGTGTCAAATTATGTCAAAAGATAGACAATTAAGTAAGCTTAACATGGGCATTGGATTCGTGTCATTATGAGCTACAAATCAAAAGTTATGGACAATTTAGTGCACACATGTCAAGTTTATCGGCCTGCTAATATGATCATTCGGAACTTATTATTAGTGCTAATTGAGTAAAGGCTTATAAATGAAGCATAATGCATGACATCACTCATTTTGGATAGATTGGATTACTTGAATGATTCGTCGTATCTAGTTCTGTCTCAAGTTTTGTCACAATATAGCTAAATTGAGCTAGCTTAACATGTACATTGGAATCGTGTCATTCTGAGCTCTAAATCAAAAGTTACGGATGATTTAGTGTGGACATGTCAAGTTGATCGGCCAGTTAAAGGATCATTCTAAAATGATCATTGCTGCTCCTTGAGTAAAGGCTTAGAAATGAATCATAATTCATGACATCATGCACTTTTGGATATATTAGATCACTTGGAGGACTTTTTGATGCAATTTTAGTTTTAAATTTTGTCACAATATCGAAAATTGAGCTAGATTAACGTGGACATTGGGTTCGTGTCTTTCAGAGCTCTAACTCAAAAGTTACAGAGGATTTAGTACGGACATGTCAAGTTGATCGGCTAGTTAAACTGATCATTATTAACAACTCATTGGTGCTCATGGAGTAATGGCTTATAAATGAAGCATAATGCATGACATCACGGTGTTCAGAATATATTTGATTACTTGGACACTTTTACGTATCTATTTCAGTCTCAACTTTTGTCACAATATACAAAATTGAGCTAGCTTAACATGTGCATTAGTTTTGTGTCATTCTGAGCTCTAAATCAAAAGTTACCGACTATTTAGTGCGAACATGTCAAATTGATCGGCCAGTTAAACTGATCATTCTAAACTGATCATTGGTGCTCAATAAGTAAAGGCTTCTCAATGAAGCATAATTCATGGTATCACACAATTTTGGATAGATTGGATTACTTGGAAGCTTTCTCGTATCTATTTCCGTCTCAAGTTTTGTCACAAAATAGACAATTGACCTAGCTTAACGTTGGATTGGATTCATGTCACAAAATAGACAATTGACCTAGCTCATGACATCACGCAGATTATGACAGATTGGATTATTTCGACGTTTTTTCGTCTCTATTTTATCTAAAGTTTTGTTAAAATATAGAAAATTGAGCTAGCTTAATGTGGGAATTGGATTCATGTCATTCTGAGCTCTAAATAAAAAGTTACTGATGATTTAGTGTAGACATGTCGAGTTGATCAGCCAGTTAAAATGATCATTATAAACCGATCATTGTTGCTCACTGAGAAAAGACTTATAAATGAAGCATATTAAAAGGTTTCACATAGTTTGGGATAGATTGGATAACTTGAACGTTTTGTCGTATCTAATTCTCTGTCAAATTTTGTCACAATATAGATAAAGTGAGATAGCTTAATGTGGCATTGGAATCGTGTAATTCTAAGCTCTAAATGAAAGGTATAGACGATTAAGTGTGGACATGTCAAGTTGATCAGCCATTTATAATGATCATTCCAAACTTATCATTGGTGTTCATTAAGTAAAGGCTTATATATAAGGCATAATGCATGGTATCACGCAGTCTTGGATAGATTGGATTACTTGCACGCTATGTCGTATTTAGCTCTCTCTCAAATTTTGTCACATTATAGATAAATTGAGCTAGCTTAATGTGGGCATTGGAATCGTGTCATTCGAAGTTCTAAATCAAAACTTACGATTTAGTGCGAACATGTCAAGTTGATTGGCCAAGTTAAAGTGATCATTCTAAACTGATCATTGGTGCTCATTGAGTAAAGGCTTATAAATGAAGCATAATGCATGGCATCGCACAGTTTTTGATAGATTGTATTACTTGGACGCTTTGTCATATCTATTTCAGTCTTAAATTTTGTCACAATATATATAAATAGAGCAACCTTAATGTGGGCATTGAAATCATGTCATTCTGAGGTCTAAATTAAAGGTTACGAATGATATAGTGTGGACATGTCAATTTGATCGGACATTTAAAGTGATCACTCTAAACTGATCGTTTGTGCTCATTGACTAAAAGCTTATAAATGAAGCACAATACATGGCATCACGCAGTTTTGGATAAATTGGATTACTTGGACGTTTTTTCGTATCTATTTCAGTCTCCAATTTTGTTACAATATAAAAAAAAAACTTGAGCTAGCGTAACATGGGCATTGGATTAATGTCATTATGAGCTATAAATAAAAAGTTACGGACAATTTAGTGAAGACATGTCAAGTTTATCGGCCATTTAAAGTGATCACTCTAAACTAATCATTGTAGCTCATTGAGTAAAGGGTTATAAATGAAGCATAATGCATGGTATCATGCAGTTTTGGATAGATTGGATTACTTGGACGCTTTGTCATATCTAGTTCTTTCTCAATTTTTGTCACAATATGGATAAATTGAGCTAGCTTAATGAGGGCATTGGAATCGTATCATTCTGAGCTCTAAATCAAAACTTATGGACGATTTAGTGCAGACATGTCAAGTTGATCGCCAGTTAAAGTGATCATTCTAAGCTAATCATTGATGCTCATTGAGTAAAGGCTTTTAAAAGAAGCATAATGCATGGCATCACACAGTTTTTGATAGATTGGATTATTTGGACGCTTTATCGTATCTATTTCGGCCTCAAATTTTAACACAATATAGATAAATTGAGCTAGCTTAATGTGGGCATTGTAATCGTGTCATTCGGAGCTCTAAATCAAAAGTTACGGATGATTTTGTGTGGACATGTCAAGTTGATCGGCCATTTAAAATGATCACTCTAAACTGTTCGTTGGGGCTCATTGAGTAAAGGCTTATAGATGAAGCATAATACATGACATCACAAACTTTCGTATAGATTGGATTACTTGGATGCTTTGTCGTATCTATTTTTGTCTCAAATTTTGTTATAATATAGAAAATTGAACTAGTGTAACATGGACATTGGATTCATGTCATTATGAGCTATAAATATAATTTACGGAGAATTTAGTGAAGACATGTCAAGTTGTTCAGCCAGTTAAAAGGATCATTCTAAAATGATCATTGGTGCTCCTTGAGTAAAGGCTTATAAATGAAGCATACTTCATCACAGTACATAGTTTTGGATAGATTTGATTACTTGGAGGACTTGTCGAAGCAATTTTAGTCTTAAATTTTATCACAATATAGAAACCTGAGAAAGCTTAACGTGGGCATTGGATTCTTGTCATTCAGAGCTCTATATCAATAGTTACAAACGATTTAGTACAGACATGTCAAGTTGATCGGCCATATAAAATAATTATTCTGAAGTGATCATTGGTGCTGATTGAGTAAAGGCTTATAAATGAAGCATAATTTATGGAATCACGGATAACTTGGACGTTTTCTCGTATCTAGTTCTCTCTCAAATTTTGTCACAATATAGATAAATTGTGCTAGCTTAACGTGGGCAATGGAAGTGCGTCGTTTTGAGCTGTAAATCAAAAGTTACGGGTGATTTAGTGTGGACATGTCAAGTTGATCGGCCATTTAAAGTGATCATTCTAAACTGATCATTGGTGCAAATTGAGTAAAGGTTTATAAATGAAACATAATGTGTGGAAACATGATTTTTGGATATATTGGATTACTTGGACCCTTTGTCGTATCTATTTATGTGTCAAATTTTGTCGAATTATAGACAATTGAGGTAGCTTAACGTGGGCACTGGATTCGTGTCATTATGAGTTATAAATCAAAATTTATGGACAATTTAGTGCACACATGTTAAGTTGATCGGCCAGTTAAAATGATCGTTCTAAACTGATCATCGGTGATCATTAAGTAAAGGCTTCTAAATGAACCATAATGCATGGTATCACACAATTTTGGATAGATTGGTTTATGTGGAAGCCTTCTCGTATCTATTTTTGTCTCAAGTTTTGTCACAATATACAAAATTGAACTAGCATAACATGTGCATTAGTTTTGTGTCTTTCAGAGCTCTAAATCAAAAGTTACTAACGATTTAGTGCGGACATGTCAAATTTATCAGCTAGTTAAAATGATCATTCTTAACTGATAAAGACTTATAAATGAAGCATGATGCATGGCATCACGCAGTTTGGGATATATTGGATTACTTGGACGCTTTGTTGTCTTTAGTTATTTCTATAATTTTGTCACTATAAAAAATTGAGCTAGCTTAACGTGGACACTGGATTCGGTCATTACGAGCTATAAATCAAAACTTATAGACAATTTGGTGCAGACATGTAAAATTGATCGGTTAGTTAAAATGATCATTCTAAACTCATCATTGGTACTCATTGAGTAAAGGCTTATAAATGAAGATAATGCATGACATCACGTAGTTTTGGATAGATTTGATTACTTGGAGGACTTGTCGAAGCAATTTTATTTTAAAATTTTTCACAATATGGACAATTGAGCTAGCTTAATGTGGGTATTAGATTCGTGTCATTCTCAACTCTAAATCAAATGTTACAGATGATTTGGTGCGAACTTGTAAAGTTGATCGGCCAGTTAAAATGATAATTCTTAACTGATCATAGGTGCTCATTCAGTCAAGGATTATAAATGAAGAATAATGCATGGCACCATGCAGTTCGGGACAGATTGGATTACTTTGACGCTTTGTCATCTCTATTTCTATTCGAAATTTTGTCAGAACATAGAAAATTGAGCTAGCTTAATGTTGGCATTTGATTCGTGTCATTCTGAGCTCTAAATCAAAGTTACATACGATTTAGTGCGGACATGTCAAGGTTATCAACCAGTTAATATGATTATTTTCAACTGATCATTGGTGTTCATTGAGTAAAGGCTTATAAATGAAACATAATGTATGACATCATGCAGTTCAAGATAGATTGGATTTCTCGGACGATTTTTTGTATCTATTTCTATATCAAATTTTGTCACAAGATAGAAAATTGAGCCAATTTAACGTGGGCATTGGATTCGTGTTATTCTGAGCTATAAATCATAAGTTAGGGACGATTTAGTGCGGATATGTCAAGTTGATCGGCTAGTTAAAGTGATCATTCTAAACTTATCATTGGTGCTCATTAAGTAAACGCTTATAAATGAAGCATCAAACATGGCATCACGTAGTTTGGGAGAGATTTGGTTACTTGGAGGACTTGTTGAAGCAGTTTTAGTCTTGAATTTTCTCACAATATATAAAATTGAGCTAGCGTAACGTGGGCATTGGATTCGTGTCATTTTGAGCTCTAATTCAAAAGTTACATACGATTTAGTGCGAACATGTAAAGTTAATCGGCTAGTTAAAATGATCATTCTAAATTGATCATTGGTGCTCATAGAGTAAATGTTTATCAATGACGAATAATGCGTGGCATCACGCAGTTTGGGATAGATTGGATTACTTAAACGCTTTGTCGTATCTATTTCTGTCTCAAATTTTTTCCCAATAGAGAAACTTGAGCTAGTTTAACGTGGGCATTGGATTCACGTCATTTTGAGCTCTAAATCAAAAGTTACAAACGATTTAGTGCGGACATGTCAAGTTGATCAGTTTGTTAAAATGATGATTCTTCATGTCATTTGTTCTCATTGATTAATGGCTTATAAATGATTGGATTACTTAGGCGCTTTGCCGTATCTATTTTTGTCTCAAATTTCGGCACAATATAGCAAATTAAGCTAGCTTAACGTGGGCATTAGATTCCTGTCATTATGAGCTATAAATACAAAGTTATGGATGTTTTAGTGCAGACATATCAAGTTGATCGGCTAGTTAAAATAATAATTCTAAACTGATCATTGCTGCTTATTGAAGTATAATGTTGAGCATCACGCAATTCGGGATAGATTGGATTACTTGGACGCTTAGTCGTATCTATTTTTATCTCAAATTTTTTCACAACATAGGAAATTTAGCTAGCTTAATGTAGGCATTGGATTCACGTCATTCAGAGCTCTAAATCAAAAGTTATGGACGATTTAGTGTGGACATGTCAAGTTGATCAGCCAGTTAAAATGATCATTCTAAACTGATCATTGGTGCTCATTGAGTAAAAGCTTATAAATGAATCATAACGCATGACATCGCGAAGTTTTGGATAGATTTAATTACTTGGAGGACTTGTCGAAGGAACTTTAGTCTTAAATTTTATCACAATATAAAAAATTGAGCTAGCTTAACCTGGGCATTCAGTTTGTGTCATTCTAAGCTCTAAATCAAAAGTTACAGACGATTTAGAGCGGACATGTCAAGTTTATTGGCAGTTTAAAATGATCATTCTAAACTGATAATTGGTGCGTATTGAGTAAATGCTTATAAATGAAGCATAATGCATGGCATCACACAGTTCAGGATAGATTGGATTACTTGGCCGCTTTGCCATATCTATTTTTGTTTCAAATTTTGGGCATTTGATTCGCGTCATTCGGAGCTCTAAATCAAAAGTTTCATACGATTTAGTGTGGACATGTCAAGTTGATCAGCCAGTTAAAGCGATCATTCTAAACTGATCATTGGTGCTCATTAAGTAAAGGATTATGAATGAAGGATAATGCATGGCATCACGTAGTTCGGGATAGATTGGATTAATTGGACACTTTGTCGTGTCTATTTATGTATCAAATTTTGTCACAATATAGAAAATTGAGCTAGCTAAACGTGGGTATTCGATTCCGGTCATTGGTGCTCATTGAGTTATAGCTTATAAATGAGGCATAACACATGTCATCACGTATTTTTGGATAGATTTGATTTCTTGGAGGACTTGTCGAACCAATTTTAGTCTTAAATTTTATCACAATATAGAAAACTGAGTTAGCTAATCATGGGCATTGGATTCCTGCCATTCTGAGCTCTAAATCAAAAGTTACACACGATTTAACGCGGACATGTCAAGTTTATCGGCCCGTTAAAATGATCATTCTAAACTGATCCATGGTGCTCATTGAGAAAAGCTTATACATGAAGAATAATGCATGACATCACGCAGTTTGGGATAGATTTGATTACTTGCATGCTTTTTGTATCTATTTTTGTCTCAAATTTTGTCACATTATAGCAAATTCAACTAGCTTGACGTGGGCATTGGATTCCTGTCATTATGAGCTATAAAACAAAAGTTATGGACGATTTAGTGCCGACATATCAAGTTGAACGGCGAGTTGAAATGATCATTCTACACTGATCATTGGTGCTTATTGAGGAAAGACTTATAAATGAAGCATAATGCAGAGTATCACGCAGTTCGGATATATTGGATTATTTGGATGCTTTGTCGTATCTTTTTTTGTCTCAAATTTTGTCACAATATAGAAAATTGAGCTAGCTTAATGTGGGCATTGGATTGGCGTCATTCTGAGCCCTAAATCAAAAGTTACATATGATTTAATGGGGACATGTCAAGGTGATTGGTAAGTTAAAATGATCATTCTTAACTGATCATTGGTCCTCATTGATTAAAAGAAGCATAATGCATGGCATCATGCAGTTTGGGATAGATTGCATTACTTGGACGCTTTTTCATCTCTATTTCGGTCTATAATTTTGCCACAATATACAAAATTAAGCTAGCTTATCGTGGGCATTGGATTTCTGTCATTCGGAGCTCTAAATCAAAAGTTACGGACCATTTAGTGTAGACATGTCAAGTTGATCAGCCAGTTAAAATGATCATTCTAAACTAATCATTGGTTCTCATTGATTAAAGGCTTATAAATGAAGAACATGCAGAGTATCACGCCGTTTTGGATATACTGGATTACTTGTATGCTTTGTCGTATATATTTTTGTCTCAAATTTTGTCACAAAATAGAAAATTGAGCTAGCTTAATGTTGGCATTGGATTCGCGCCATTTAGATCTCTAAATCAAAAGTTACGAATGATTTAGTGCGGATATGGCAAGTTGATCGGCCAGTTAAAACGATCATTCTTAACTGATCATTGGTGCTCATTGATTAAAGCTTATAAATGAAGAATAATGCATGGCATCACAAAATTTGGGATAGATTGGATTATTTGGAAGTTTTTCGCCTCAGTTTCTATTTATAATTTTGTCAAAATATACAAAATTGAGCTATCTTAACGTGGGCATTAGATTTGTGTCATTATGAGCTATAAATCAAAAGTTATGGTTGATTTGGTGCAGACATGTCCAAGTTATCAGCTAGTTAAAATGATCATTCGTGCTCATTGATTAAAAGCTTATAAA
The DNA here is from genome assembly GCA_018901935.1 of Pugionium cornutum. Taxonomy (NCBI): domain Eukaryota; kingdom Viridiplantae; phylum Streptophyta; class Magnoliopsida; order Brassicales; family Brassicaceae; genus Pugionium; species Pugionium cornutum. The sequence continues at coordinate 5,818,868 of JAENJI010000012.1, read as the reverse complement.
TGAAGCATAATACATGACATCACGCATTGGATTACTTGGGCGCTTTGTCATCTCTATTTCTGTATATAATTTTATCACAACATACAAAATTAAGCTAGCTTGGCGTGGGCATTGGATTTGTGTCTTTCGGAGCTCTAAATCAAAAGTTACGGACGATTTACTATGACGCTTTGTCGTATCTATTTTTGTCTCAAAATTTGTCACAAAATAGAATATTGAGTTAGGTTAATGTTGGAATTTGATCCGCGTCATTGGGAGCTTTAAATCAAAAGTTATGAATCATTTAGTGCAGACATGTCAAGTTGATCGGCCAGTTAAAATGATCATTCCTAACTGATCATCCGTGCTCATTGATTAAAGCTTATAAATGAAGCATAATGCATAACATCACGCAGTTTCGGATACATTGGATTACTTGGAAGCTTTGTCATCTCTATTTTTGTCTATAATTTATTCACAATATACAAAACTAAGCTAGCTTAACGTGGGCATTGGATTTGTGTCATTATGAGCTATAAATCAAAACTTATGGACGATTTGGTGCAAACATGTCAAGTTGATCGAATAGTTAAAAATGATCATTCTAAACTGCTCAGTGATGCTCATTGAGTACAGGCTTATGAATGAAGCATAACGCATAACATCACGTAGTTTTGGATAGTTTTGATTACTTGGGGGACTTATCGAAGAAATTTCAGTCTTAAATTTTATCAAAATATAGAAAATTAAACTAGCATACCATGGGCATTGGATTCGTGTAATTATGAGCTATAAATCACAAGTTATGGACGATTTATTGCAGACACGTCAAGTTGATTGGCCAATTAAATGATCATTCAAAACTGATCATTTGTGCGTATTGAGTAAATGCTTACAAATGAAGCATAATCCAGAGCACCACAAAGTTTGGGATATTTTTATCTAGGAAATTGGGCTAGCATAACGTGGGCATTGGATTAGTGTCATTCGGAGCTCTAAATCAATAGTTACGGATGATTTAGTGCAGAAATTTTAAGTTAATCAGCAAGTTAAAATGATCATTCTTAACTGATCATTGGTGCTTATTGAGTAAATCCTTTTAAATAAAGCATAATGCATGGGATCACACAGTGCAGGATAGACTGGATTACTTGGACGCTTTTTCATCTCTATTTTTGTCAATAATTTTATCAAAATATAGAAGACTGAAGTAGCTTAACGTGGGCATTGGATTCATGTCATTATGAGCTATAAATTAAAAGTTATGTACGATTTATTACAGAGATGTCAAGTTGATCGGCCAGGTAAAATGATCATTCTAAATTGATCATTGGTGCTTATTTGAGTAAAGTCTTATCAATACATAATGAAGAGCATCACGGAGTTTGGTATAAATTAGATTATTTGGATGCTCGGTCATATCTAATTTTGCCTCAAATTTTTTATGAATATAGAAAATGGAGCAAGTTTAACGTGGGCATTGGATTCGTGTCATTATGAGCTATAAATCAAAAGTTATGAACAATTTAGAACAGAAATGTCAAGTTGATCGGCTATTTAAAATGATCATTCTTAACTAATAATTGGTGCTCATTGAGTAATGGCTTATAAATGAATCATAATGCAGAGCATCATGCAGTTTGGGATAGATTGGATTACTTGGACGCTTTGTCGTATCTATTTCCGTCTCAAAATTTGTCACAATATAGAAAATTGATCTACCTTAATGTAGGCAATGGATTCGTGTCATTCGGAGCACTAAATAAAAAGTTACGGATATTTTTTTAGGACATGTCAAATTGATCGGCCAGTTAAAATGATCATTCTTAACTGATCACTGATGCCTGTTGAGTAAAAGCATATAAATGAAGCATAATGCATGTGATCACGCAGTTTGGGATAGATTCGATTACTTGGTCACTACGTCGTCTCTATTTCTATCTACAATTTTGTGAAAATATAGAAAATTGAGTTAGCTTAACGTGTGTATTGGATTCGTGTCGTTATGAGCTATAAATCAAAAGTTATGAACGATTTAGTGGAGACTATCAAGTTGATCGTCTAGTTAAAATGATCATTCTAAACTAATCGTTGGTGCTTATTGAGTAAAAGCTTACAAATGAACCATAATGCAGAGCATCACAGTGTTCGGTATAGATTGGATTACTTGGATGATTGGTCGTATTTATTTCCATCTCAAAATTTGTCACAGTATAGAAAATTGAAATAGCTTAACGTATGCAATGGATTCGTGTCATTCGGAGCTCTAAATCAAACATTACGAATGATTTTTTGGACATGTCAAGTTGATCGGCCTGTAAAAATGATTATTTTTAACTGATCATTGGTGCTTTTTGAGTAAAAGCATATAAATGAAGAAAAATGCATGGGATTACGCAGTTCGGGATAAATTGGATTACTTGGACGATTCTTCGTCTCTATTTCTGTCTATAATTTTGGAAAATAGAGAAAATTGAGCTACCTTAACGTGGCACTGGATTCGTGTCATTATAATCAAAAGTTATGGACGATTTGTTGCATACATGTCAAGTTGATCACCCAGTCAAAATGATCATTATAAACTTATAATTGGTGCTCATTGAGTAATGGCTTATAAATTAAGCATAATGCAGAACATCACACAGTTCGGGATAGATTGGATTACTTGGATGCTTTGTGGTAAATTTCTATCTCAAATTTTGTGACAATATAGAAAATTTAGCTAGAGTGGTCAAAGGATTCGTGTCACTCAGAGCTTTAAATCAAAAGTTACGAACAATTTAGTGTGCACATGTCAAGTTGATCGGCGAGTTAAAATGATCATTCTTAACTGATCATTGGTGCTCATTGAGTAAGGTCTTATAAATGAAGCATAATGCATAACATCACGAATTTTGGGATAGATTGCATCACTTTTACGCTTTTTCATATTTACTTCTATCTTAAATGTTGTCTCAAAATAGGAAATGGTACTAGGTTTAGGTAGGCATTGGATTCATGTCATTCTGAGCTAAAAATCAAAAGTTACAGACGATTTATTGTGGATATGTCACAATACATGGGATCACACATTTTGGAGATAGATTGGATTACTTGGACGCTTCTTCGTTTCTATGTGTGTCTATAATTTTAGCAATATATTAAAATTTGATCTAGCTTAACGTGGGCATTGGATTTGTGTCATTATGAGCTATAAATCAAAAGTTATGAACGATTTAGTGCAGAAATGTCAAGTTAATTGGCCAGTTAAAATTATCATTCTGAACTGATCATGGGTGCTTATTGAGTAAAGGCTTACAAATGAATCATAATGCATAGCATCACGTAGTTTGGTATATATTAGATTAATTGGACACTTTTTATATCTATTTCTATCTCTAATTTTGTCACAATATAGAAAATTGAGCTAGCTTAACATGGACATTTGATTCGTGTCATTATGAGCTATAAATCAAAACTTATGAACGATTTAGTGCATACATGTCAAGTTGATCAGCTAGTTAAAACGATCATTTTAAACCCATGATTAGTGCTTATTGAGTAAGGGCTTACAAATCAAGTATAATGTTGAGTATCATGCAGTTTGGTATAGATAGTATTACTTGGACGTTTTGTCGTTTCTACTTTTGTCTCAAATTTTCTCACAATATAGAAAATTAAGCTATCTTAACATGAGCACTGGATTCGTGTCATTATGAGCAATAAATCACAAGTTATGCATGATTTAGTGCAGACATATCAAGTTGATAGCCCAATTAAAATGATCGCTCTAAACTGATCATTGGTGCTTATTCAGTAAAGACCTATAAATGAAGTATTATGTTGAGCATCACGCAGTTTGGGATTGATTGGATTAGTTGGCCGCTTTTTCATAACTATTTCTTTCTCAAATTTTATCACACTATAGAAAATCGATCTAGCTTAATGTGGGCATTGGATTCGTGTCAATTGGAGTTCTAAATCTTAAGTTACCGATGATTTAGTGCGGACATGTCAAGTTTATCATTCTTAACTGATCATTGGTGCTCATTGAGTAAAAGATTATAAGTGAAGCATAATGTGTGGTATCACGAAGTTCGGGATAGATTTGATTATTTGGACGCTTTTCGTATCTATTTTTGTCTCAAATTTTGTCACAATGAGATTAATGTGGGCATTGGATTCGTGTCATTATGAGATATAAATCAAAAGATATGTATGAATTAGTGCAGACATGTCAAGTTGATGAATCAGTTAAAATGATCATTTTAAACTGATCATTGGTGCTTACTGAGTAAAGGATTACAAAGGAATCATAATGCAGAGTATCATGCAGTTTGATATAGATTGGATTACTTGGACGCTTTGTTTTATCTATTTTTGTCTCAAATTTTGTAACACTATAGACAATTGAGCTAGCTTAACCTGGTCATTGGATTCGTGTCATTATGAGCTATGAATCAAAAAATATGTACAATTTAGTGTTGACATGTCAAGTGGATCAACCAGTTAAATTGATCATTCTAAACTGATCATTGATTCTCATTGACTAAAGAATTATAAATGAACCATAATGCAGAGCATCACGTAGTTCGGGATATATTGGGTTGCTTGGATGTTTTGTCATATGTATTTCTGTCTCAAATTTTGCCACAATATAGAAAATTGAATTCGCTTAACGTGGGCAATGGATTTGTGTCACTCGGAGCTCTAAATCAAAAGTTACGGACAATTTAGTGTGGACATGTCAAGTTGATAGGCCAGTTAAAATGATCGTTCTTAACTGATCATTGGTGATCATTGAGTAAAGGCTTATAAATCAAGTATAATGCATAACATCACACAATTTGAGATATATTGGATTACTTGGACTCTTTTTCGTATTTATTATTTTCTCAAATATTGTCACAATATAGAAAATTGAGCTACTTTAACATGGGCATTGGATTTGTGTCATTCGGAGATTTAATGCGTACATGTCAAATTGATTGGACAATTAAAATGATCATTCTTAGCTGAGTAAAAGCTTATAAATTAAGCATAATGCATGAGATCACGCAGTTCGCGATATATTGGATTACTTGGATGCTTCTTCGTCTCTATTTCTGTCTATAATTTTGGCAAAATACAGAAAATTGAGCTACTTTAATGTGTGCATTGGATTCGTGTCAATATAAGTCATAAATCAAAAGTTATGGATGATTTAATGCAGACATGTCATGTTGATCGGTCAGTTAAAATGATCATTATAAACTGATCATTGGTGCTTATTGAGTAAAGGCACCAAATGAAGCATAATGCCGAGCATCACACTGTTCGGTATAGATTGGATTAATTGGACGCTTTGTCGTTTCTAGTTTTGTCAATAATTTTGTCAAAATATCAAAAATTGAGCTAACTTAACGTGGGCATTGATTGGATTCGTGTCATTTTGAGCTCTAAATCAAAAGTTACGGACGATTTACATTACACGAAAACATCGTTTCCCCGGCGACGAAATTCTTGGCAATCCGTTGGAAAGAGCATTTCCCGTTGACTTTCCGACAAAAGATGTCCGTTAGAACTATTTTGTCGGAAACCAATTTCCATCGAGAAATTGTCGGGCATTAACGATGGATTTGCAATCAAAGTAGCCATCGGCAAATGCCGACAAATATTCTATGGGTCCAGTCCGTCGGCAATTACCGACGTATTTGCGATTGATTTAGTCAGTCGGGCCACCGATGACTTCTAATGACAGGTGCCATCGAGAATGACAACTGATGGTAGCCGTCGGGATAGAACCGACGACATCGCGATGAAATAAGCTTCCCGACAGAAACGTGTCCATCGGTAATTCCCGACGGATTAGCGATAACGCTATTCGTCGGACCAGTATCGATTTCTGACGACTCATTCCGTCGGAAATAACCAAACAATTGAAAAAATATTTAATAATTGTTTTTAAATAAAATTCATTAATATTTTTAAGAAATATATTTATTTTTAAAACAAATTTTTTGATTATTAAATTTAATAAATAGTGTTTAAATATTTAATAAAAATATTCAATAATTAATAAAATTAATATTTAAAATTATAAAGATAATAATATTTAAATTTTAATTGTTTTAAAATCTACAAATTACATTGAAGGATGAGAAGAATGAGGAAAAATTCATTCGGATAATGCGGGAATTTTGTGTTCATAAAATTTACAAAATATTTTAGCTTGATCATCTCTATCTCCATAGCCGCTATTTTTTCTTTGAGTTGTGTATTATCCTCATTTCCAGCCATAGATGTTGCATCACCGGTATATGTAACTCTCCCAACTCCTGGATTACAGCCATTAGAAAATAGTACTTCCTGTAAAAACAAAAAAATATTATTAAAAAATATTATAATATTAAATATACAAATAAATAAAAAATAAATCAAATTTATATCAAGAAGTAGACGGTTAATCTTAGAACGAGGCAATTCGGCGACCGATGATGAAAAACCAACTTGAGAATGCTAAGAAAAAATATCACTTTTTTCTTTTTCACTTTTTCGTTGATCTCACTAGCGAGACGATCTTGGATGCGACTAGTGTTTTTGTTCGTGTGGACGGCTTTGAGATGTTGCAAGTGATCTAGAAGCATTCCAAATTCTTCTGCCTAAAAGTAAAAAATAAATAAATTAATATTTTTAAAAAATTTCACATAATAATAAATAAAATTAATATAATAATAAATTTAACAATGGATCGGCTCGTCTCCGAAAACTAGTTGATCCAGTATTGTGAATGTAAATGCCTTTGCCTTTTCGGTCGGTTTTTTGGTTTCCTCAATTAGTACTCGAGATGGCCTCGACGCTGGAAGATTCCCAATAACGAATAAAGTCGTTCCAAACCGACTCATTCAACCCTCTTCGTTTGTCTTTTCCACTTTTGTTTCTACTCGTTCATGTGGTGGGAAAATTGTACGGTAGCCTCTTTTTTAAAAGCTTTTTCCACCAATTTTGTGTTCATGGGATCCCATGTAAATTATTGCTGCTAAATTTACTTATATTACTAAAAATATTTTAAACAATTACATATTTAAAAATAAATTAACGTACCACAAACGTCATGAACAAAATCTCACGGTCTTCATACGTAATATCTCTAGATTTTGTATACGGTTTGTTCAAAAGAGAATGAACCATCTTTAATATAGATTTGCTTCTTCCGTTGTTTGAAATATCAAACCTACGAATTCTTATTAGAATAACATTAAAATAATTATTTTAAATCAAATTATAAAAAATTTAATATACCATGTGGAATTTTCTTGATGCATCGGATCAAGAAAAGTAAGATATTCACGACCAGGTTACTGAACCAATTTTTCAATTGTCATTAGTCGAAAAAAATCATTTTTCAGATTCTGTAACTTGAGTTGATATAAAACTCGGAATAGACGACTCACCACGTCGGTATTCTTGATACGATTTTAAAACTATTATTATTACATGAATACGACAACTACACTTGATGTTAATAATAATATTTAACACACATAAACTAATACAAAATATAAATATAGAATATCTATCTAAATCGTTTAAAGGATTTCAAATAATAATAAATAAATGATTTTCTTTATCCATAATTAATAAAAATATAGAATTTGTTTTGAAAAATGTTGTTTTGTAAGAAAATAGTTACACACTAACCTAGGATCTCCAACATAATGTTAAGTATATTTCATGAATATACACATAAAATAACATTCATAACTAACTTATAAAATAACTTATATGTTACATAAATAATTACCAATTCGAGTAATTATTTGACAATTAAGAGTATTGCTTTTTTAGCTAACTGCAACTTTCCATGATCAAATAGCATACATAAAACGTCAAAATAGCTTTCCATGATCAAAGACTTGTTTGATCAAACAAGTAACATATACGTTTTACTTTTACAAACAAAATTGTAAAAAATTGTAATTTTTATCTAATTAATTTTTTGGCTAACAATCAATCGTTGAAAATAAAAAGAATCAGACATGAAACTCATTTAGAGAATTCATCGAACATATTACTTTCATCTTGTGTGACAAGAAAAAATGTTCTTAAGCTTATAAGAATTAACAATCTCAAACACCCATAAATCCCACATCTTGTGTGACTAGAAACTGAGAGTCAAAAATCTATTGGAACATTCAATTCAACAAGTGTCAGGTTCAAAGTGTTTAGGTAAGAAAAAAAACCTGATTCAAAATTCTTCTAGATATTTTTTTGACCTCTATAAAAAATTGAGGGGAGAAGAAGAAAGAGAGATCTATATAACTCTCTCTCTCTCTAACCCAAATTAAGAATGACTCCAAATTTAAAATGCCAAAATTTAAGAGAATAATATCGAGAGAGAGAGAGAAAGAACATTGTGAAAGTTTTACAAATTTACATTTCCGGTGATTACACTTACATAGACCGAGAAGAGACTTCCGGCGACGTCAGCAGCGGAAGGGAGAGGCGGATTTTGAACGGGAGAGGAAGAGGCCGATTTCTGAACAGAAGAGAAGACTGAAAGAGAAGTCGTGGGGTCGTAGATTATATTCGATATTTCTGACGGCAAAGTCCATCGGAAACCCGTCGGCCAAATAATAAATATTTTCGCAAAACTCTCGGTGCTAAATTAACTTTCCCGCATATAATTTCATATTTGTCGGAATTCCGTCGGAAATTACTGATGGATTTCCAACGGAAACTGAAAGTTCTGCATGTTCGCCAAATTGTCAGTCCACATGGTAAAGGATATTTCTGACGGTTTTCCGTCCGATCTATTAGCATGATCAGTAAGCCGTCGGAATATTCCAATGGATTTCTGATGATCATATTATTTGTTAACAAAAAAAATGAATATTTTTATTTATTAACTGTAAAATAGTCCTTTCTCATAATTTTTTATTTATTCATATTTTGAAGTTTTTTATAGCTAATAATGTTCATAGTATTGTTCATAATATTGTTGTTATTGGATCCGTACGCGAAAATAGTTAAAGGTCACCGCCTTTTTGGTGATAGTAACCAAAAGTTTGCTATATTCTATAAATTTAATTATAACTTTGAGAGCTCGCAATTTGACTATGGAGATGACTAAGTCCCCTAAATTGGATTTCAGTTTATATTAGAAATAATTATAAAACTGTTTATTTTGAAAAAACTATCTAGTATATAACATTAGGAATGTGTATCATTTAATCGTAGCCCATATATGTTTTATACTTTTAAATCTATTAAAATTTACATTTGAAATTTCTATTCATCGCATATCCATTGGAAATTGCAGATGGAATTCCGACGAGTATTCAAATTCTATCGGCAATCCGTCGGATAATCTTCTCCGACACGATAGGGTATAATATCAATACCCTATGTCATCGAGAATTCGACTGTAGTTTCCGACAGCATTGCGATGGGTTCCGACGGGTATTCAAATTTCGTCGGCAATCGGTCGGATAATCTTCTCCGACATTATAGGGTATAGTATCAATACCCTATGTCGTCGTACTCTAACTGGAGTTTCCGATGGAATTGTGATGGGTTTTGTAGTTCTGACGGAAATCCATCACACACGTGAATATAAATTTTTTAAAAAATATTATTTGACACTGAAAATTAAAGTATCATAAAAACTAAAACATTGCAATCACATATTTCATATGAATCTGATGAACATTCCGAAGTAGCTAAATTTTTGTCGTCAAACTCGCCAATCTACTCTTCTGAATCTTGAAATACATTGTAATCTCTGTATGTGGTATCATCAACAATAAGGTTAACTTCAAAAGATGTCTCTATGGAACCTACGTTACCAATTGTGCTTTGCTGCATATATAAGGCCTTGCTCAGAAACACCACATACCATTCCTCTAGGGTGTATTGATGTCAATGTAGTCCAAGGATCTTTTTTGTTCTTCACATGAGGATATCGAATGTAACAAACCTGGTCCGCTTGTGATGCAAGTATAAAAGGATCATATTTTTGATGTCACTTACGAGAGTGGATAGATGTAACACCAAATTCTTCTTGACATTGACCAATGACAGGGTCATATTAGTCACAGTAGAACACAATACACCTTAAATCAATCATTCCTGGATAGTGAATTTCTAATATTTCACGAAAAACACCGTTGTATACAATTTCACCAAATTGAGATGATATACCATAATTAGAAGTTGTATGTGAGCTTCCTTCGCGATGAGTCTTAAAAGCATATCCACGAGTGCAGTATATTGGATAAGATTTTGCCGTAAATGTATGACAATTCACCAACTCAACTAATCACTTGGGAAACGTTATCCCCCTAGAAGGACCCGTAGTAGCATGCAAAATAGTTGAATACACTCAACTATATATTTATATATATAGGAAATTATTATTGAAATTTACATAATTGATTAACACTGACGTAAAAGTGCAACCAACTTGCAAATTCACTCTTTTTAAGTTCGACCAACTTATTCTCTCTGTAATTTGAATAATAAACATATATTTAATCCATGTATATCCTGTTAATTATAAACAAAATAATTAAAAATAAAGTATAATAACCTTTACAAAAAAAAATAAAGTACCGTTCATATTCCAAAACGTCATCGCAATTTGTCAAAATATACAGATGCAAGTGTTTGTGTTCCTCCTCTGATAGGCGTCGCGTCTTCCCTTTTCCACTTAAACATCCAATTTGTGCAAATACTTCTGGTACATACACTGGATAAACTTGGTTTTTCTCCTCCATCATCATGTGCAGGTCATCTATTTTTTGTTTGGACTTGCGATAGAAAATTGTAGCTAGCAAAAGTGGATGTTTCCTCATTAATACTTTGTGCGACGATTGAACCTTCAACCCTTGCAAGATTTTTAACTTCTTTCTTTAGGTGGAACATATATCTCTCGAAAAGATACATCCATCGGTACTGAACAGGTCCTCCACGAGCTGCTTCTGTAGGCAGGTGAATAGGAAGATGTTCCATAACATTAAAAAATGCTGGTGAAAATATTTTCTCAAGGTTACAAATGAGAACCGGTATTTTTTCCTCCAAATTTCGTATATCATCTCTAGTAAGTGGTCTTGTACATAAATGTCAAAAAAGCACCGTCCTTGCATAATAAAAAAGTTAATCCAACCAGAAAATTATAATTATATATAAAATAATGTAAACGTACCAGCAATTGCTCCGTGGACGTTTTTAGGCAGAAGATCGCTAAAGGCAAATCAAAATAGTCTTTGCATGACAACATGACAATCATGACTTTTCATCCCTGTAAATTTGCTTTCAATAGTATCAACAAAATTACGAAGATTAGATTCGTATCCATATGGAAATTTGACAATATGCTTAATCCACTAAAAAACTCGTCTTTTGCATGCGCATCCAACCGGAATGTGGGAGACAATGATTTTCCATTCGATATTACATGTAGTTCCTTCCGGGAACAAATATCTAGAAAATTCAATCTAGCTTTCAAATTATCTTTCGTTTTTCCTTGCACTTTTAGAATAGTATTCATTATATATGTTGTCGAAAAGTTCTTTTCAATGTGCATAACATCTAGATTGTGGCGCAACAGATGGTCCTTCCAATATGGTAAATCCTAAAAAATACTCTTCTTGTGCCAATTATGGTATTTGCCACAATCATCAACACGATAATATCCGTTACTACACATGAAGCCGTTCTCTCAGCACCAAAATCTCTAAGTTGAGTCATCATATAATTCCCGTCAAGCAAATGAGGTGGACCAACAATTTTATTTTGTGTTTCCTAAACAATGTTGTGCTCCGGCGATATGGATGATCTTGTGGTAGAAAGCGTTGATGACAATCGAACCAACTTGTCTTTCGTCCGTGTTTCAGTTGGAACACATCAGTATTATCTTAACAATATGGGCATGCTAACTTTCCATGTTTCGACCATCCTAATAACATATCATATGCTGGAAAATCACTAATGGTCCACAAAAGTACTGCTCGCATCAAGAAGTTCTATTGGTTGGAAACATCAAATGCTTCGACAACATTTTCCTACAACATTTTTTAACTCATGAATTAGTGGCTGCAAGAAAATATCAAGCGATCGCTTAGGATGCTCTAGACCGGAGAAGAGAATTGTTATAAACAAAAACTCTCGTTTCATGCACAACGAAGGAGGCAAATTATAAGGTGTCACGAAAACTGGCCACAACGAGTATTGCCTCCCATGCTTCCCAAAAGGGTTGAATCCATCTGTAGATAACCCAAGGTATACGTTCCTAGGCTCATATGCAAAACTAGGATAAACCTCTTTAAAATGTTTCCATGCTTCTACATCCGAGGGATACACAATTTCTCCATTCAAATTATTGTCTTCATGCCATCTCATAGGCTTTTCCGTGTGTTCAGATTGATATAACCTCTATAACCTCTCTGTTAATGGCAAATACCACATCCGTTTATGCGGAATAGGTACTATGCCGCTTGTCTCTTGAAATCAAGGTTTGTGACAAAATCGGCACTTCATGCGGTTTTCATCATTTCCCCAATAGATTCATGCAGTTTTAAATACATACATCGATCATCTGATACCACAATCCAAGGCCAGCTACAAGTTTTTGAACCTTGTAATATGAAATGGGTGCAATATTATCTTCAGATAATATATCTCTAACAAAATCTGCTATCGCATTCACCCAATCTTTAGCCAAATTTAAATCCGTCTTTATCGTCATCAACTTGATTGCAACAGATAAAGGCGATAATCCATATCTACATCCTTTATACAAAGGCTGCTTCGATGCATCTAACATATTAAAAAATTTCCAGGCTTCTAAATTAGGTTCCTCTATTCTACTCCTGTCTTCAATGTATGATGCTCTTTGTTCACGAAACGTAACATTCACCATCTGAACAGTACCTCCGTTTATATCAACTTCTGATGCCGGTTCCTCTACCCTAACATTAGTACTATCTAACCTTTTTGAATTACTACCATAATATTGCATCGTTGCATTAGTTTCTCCATGTGAATACGAAATTTTGTAACCCGGCATAAATGCAGTCCTATACAAATGATTACGTACTTCTCTAATAGAGATTAATCTATGATTTTGACATTTAATACACGGATAATATATTTTACCGTACTCCAATGTCATGCTATTATTTGATGCAAATGTCCTGAACTCTTCAACACCTTGCACAAATTCCACCATCAATTCTCCCGTTGTTGAATCATACCGAGATTTATCCATCCACGATCAAAAATAATCATAAAAACTTGAAGAAGACATTCTCGTGAAATGCTGAAGGACCAGTGCGTATTTCTATTGAAAATTAGAAGATTATCACGAATTTTTAACAGATTATTACAAATTTTTAACAGATTATTATGAATTTTTAACAGATTATTGCAAATTTTTAACAGATTATTACAATTTTTTAACAGATTATTACAAATTTTTAACAGATTATTACAAATTTTTAATATATTATTACAATTTTTTAACATATAGTCACAAATTTTTAACCGATTATTCTTTATAATATTCCTGTTTCCGACGAATATCCGATGGTTGCTGACCACTGCCCAAAATTTCCAAAGACAACGATCCTCTACATTTACAGATCGGCCAAACTAACAATTGCCAAAAAATAGGATTTTGTTGGAAATTCATCGGAACTACCAACTGATTTCGGATCACATTTAGATTTATTTATCTAAAAAAATAATTAAATGGAATAAGTCAACCGATATATTCCCGACGGATTCCAGACGGATAGTAAAAAATAGAATCCGTCAGGAAGTACTCGGTAAAAAACCGAAGATTTCGATTTCATTAGCAATTTCCGATGGCTTCAAGAGGATATCCCGACTCCGATGTTGTCTTCGGTAATAGGATGGATGTCCATAGGGTTTTACCATTGATTTCCCGACGGTGATGCAAATGTCAGAATTTACATACAGAATACCGACGATATGATTTCGCTCGGTAATCCGTCCGAAGAAGAATCTCAAATTTTAATGTTTACTTGTAGTGTAGACATGTCAAGTTGATGGCCAGTTAAAATGATGATTCTTAACTGATCATTGGTACTCATTCAGTAAAAGCTTATAAATGAAGCATAATGCATGGCATCACTCACTTCCGGATAGATTGGATTACTTGGACACTTGGCCGTATCAATTTTTGTTTCAAATTTTGTTACAATATAGAAAATTGAGCTAGCATAATGTGGGCATTGGATTCATGTAATTCAGAGCTCTAAATCAAAAGTTACGGACGATTTAGGGCGGACCTCTCAATTTGACATCCAGTTAAAATGATCATTCTTAACTGATCATTGGTGCTCATTCTTAAGTGATCATTGGTGCTCATTGATTAATAGCTTAGAAATGAAGCATAATGCATGACATCATGCAGTTCGAGATAGATTGGATTACTTGGACGCTTGGTCATATCTATTTTTGTCACAATATAGAAAATTGAGCGAGCTTAACGTGGGCATTTGATTCGAGTCATTATGAGCTATAAATCAAAAGTTATGGAAGATTTAGTGCAAACATGTCAAGTTGATGGGCCAGTTAAAATGATCATTCTAAACTGATCATTTGTGCTCATTGAGTAAAGGCTTATAAATGAAGCATAATGTTGAGATCCACGCAGTTTGGGATAGATTGAATTACTTGGATGCTTTGCCGTATCTATTTTGTCTAAAATTTTGTCACAATATAGAAAATTAAGCTAGTTTAACGTGGGCATTGGATTCGTGTCATTCGGAGCTCTGAATCAAAAGTTATGGACGATTAGTGCGGACATATCAAGTTGATCGTCTAGTTAAAATGATCATTCTTAACTGATCATTGGTGCTCATTGATTGAAAAGTTATAAATGAAGCATAATGCATGGCATCACACAGTTAGAAATAGACTGAATTACTTCGACGCCTGGTCGTATCTATTTTTGTCAGAAATTTTTTCACAATATAGAAAATTGAGTTAGCTTAACGTGGGCATTAGATTCATGTCATTATGAGCTATACATCAAAAGTTATGGACGATTTAGTGCAGACATGTGAAGTTGATCAGCCAGTTAAAATGATCATTCTAAACTGATCATTCGTGCTCATTGAGTAAAGGCTTATAAAAAATGATGCATAATGTAGAGCAACACACAGTTTGGGATAGATTGGATTACTCTGATGCCTTCTTGTATCTATTTTTGTCTCAAAATTTGTCACTATATAGAAAATTGAGCTAGATTAATGTGGGCAATGGATTTGTGTCATTATGAGCTATAAATCAAAAGTTATGGAGGATTTAGTACAGACATTTCAAGTTGATGGGCCAGTTAAAATGATCATTCTAAATTGATCGTTGGTCATTATTGAGTGAAATCTTACAAATTAAGCATAATGAAGAGCATCACACAGTTCAATATATATTGGATTACTTGAACGCTTTCTCGTATCTATTTTTGTTTCAAATTTGTCACAATATAGAATGTTGAGCTAGCTTAACGTGGGAATTGGATTCGTGTCGCTATAAATAAAAAGTAATGGATGATTTAGTGCAGGCATGTCAAGTTGATCGCTCTGTTAAAATGATCATTCTAAGCGGATCATTGGTGCTCATTGAGTAAAGACTTATAACTGAAGCATAATGCAGAGCATCACCCTGTTCGGGATAGCTTGGATTACTTTGACGCTTTGTCATACCTATTTATGCCTCAAACTTTTTCACAAAATAAAAATCGAGCTAGCTTAACGTGGGCATTGGATTCGTGTCACTCGGAGCTCTAAATCCAAAGTTACGGATGGTTTAGTGTGGACATGTCAAATTGATCGGCAAGTTCGAATGATCATTCTTAACTGATCCTTGTTGCTCATTGAGAAAAGGCTTATAAATGAAGCAGAATGCATAACAACACGCAGTTCGGGATAGAATGGATTACTTGGACGCTTTGTCATATCTATTTCTATCTCAATTTTTTTCTCAATATAGAACATTGAACTAGATTTATGTGGATATTGGAATTTTGTCATTCTGAGCTCTAAATCAAAAGTTATGAACGATTTAGTGTGGATATTTCAAGTTGATCTGTCCGTTTTAATGATCATTCTTAACTGATAATTGTTGCTCATTGAGTAAAGACTTATAAATGAAGCATAATGCCGACCATCACACAGCTCGGGATCGATTGGATTACTTGGACACTTTTTCGTAATTATTTTTGTCTCAAATATTGTCATAGTATAGAAAATTGAGCTAGCTTAACGTGGGCATTGGATTGGTGTCATTCGGAGCTCTAAATCAAAAGTTACAGACGATTTAATACAACATGTCAAGTTGATCGGCGAGTTTAAATGATCATGTTTTTAAGTGATCATTGGTGCTTACTGAGTAAAACTTTATCAATGAAGCATAATGCATGGGATCACGCAGTTCGGGATAGATTAGATTACTCGAATGCTTATTCATTTCTATTTCTGTTTATAATTTTGGCAAAATATAAAAAAATTGAGCTGGTTTAACCTGGGCATTGAATTCGTGTAATTATGAGCTATAAATCAAAAGTTATGGATGATTTATTGTAGTCATGTGAAGTTGATCGGCCAGTTAAAATGATCATTCTAAACTGATAATTCGTGCTCATTGAGTAAAGGCTTATAAATGAAGCATAATGTAGAGCAACACAGTTTGGGAAAAATTGGATTATTTGGATGCTTTGTCGTATCTATTTTTTTCTCAAATTTTGTCACAATATAGAAAATTGAACTAACTTAATGTGGGCATTGGATTCGTGTCATTATGGGCTATAAATCAAAAGTTATGGACGATTTATTGCATATATGTCAAGTTGATCGGCCAGTTAAAATGATCATTCTAAACTGATCATTGGTGCTTATTGAGTAAAGGCTTACAAATGAAGCATAATGCAGAGCATCACACAGTTTAGTATAGATTGGATTACTTGAACGCTTTTTCCTATCCATTTTTGTTTCAAATTTTGTCACAATATAGAAAATTGAGCTACATTAACTTGGGAATTGGATTTGTGTCATTATGAGCTATACATAAAAAGTTATGGACGATTTAGTGCAGACATGTCAAGTTGATTGGCTAGTTAAAATGATCCTTCTAAGCTGATCATTGGTGCTCACTGAGTAAAGAATTATAAATGAAGCATAATGCACAGCATCACCCAGTTAGGGATAGATTGGATTACTTTAATACTTTGTTACATCTATTTTTGTCTCAAATTTTGTCACAATATAGAAAATCGAGCTAGCTTAACGTGGGCATTGGATTCGTGTCAGTAGGAGCTCTAAATCGAAAGTTACGGACGATTTAGTGTGGACATGTCCAATTGATCGGCCGGTTAAAATGATCATTCTTAACTTTCCATTGGTGCTCATATATTAAAGGCTTATAAATGAAGTAGAAGGCATAACATCACAGAGTTCGGGATAGAATGGATTACTTGGACGCTTTGTCATATCTATTTCTATCTCAAATTTTTTTCTCAATATAGAAAATTGAACTAGCTTTACGTGGTCATTGGATTCGTGTCATTTTGAGCTCTAAATCAAAAGTTACAAACGATTTTGTCACGATATAGAAAATTGAGCTAGCTTAACGTGGGCATTGGATTCATGTCATTCGGAGCTCTAAATCCAAAATTACTGACGATTTAGTCTGACATGTCAAGTTGATCGTCCACTTAAAATGATCATTCTTAAGTGATCCTTGGTGCTCATAGATTAAAAGCTTTTAAATGAAGCATAATGCATGGCATCACGCAGTTCGGAATAGATTGGATTACTTGGATGCTTGGTCGTCTCTATTTCTATCTATAATTTTGTCAAAATATAGAAAATTGAACTACCTTAACGTGGGCATTGGATTCGTGTCGTTATGAGCTCTAGATCAAAGTGATGGACGATATAGTGCAGACAAGTCAAGTTGATCGGCCAGTTAAAATGATCATTCTAAACTTATCATTTGTGCTCATTGAGTAAAGGCTTATAAATGAAGCATAATGTAGAGCATCACACTGTTCGGGATAGATAGGATTACTTGAACGCTTTGTAGTATCTATTTTATTCTCAATTTTTTCACAAATTAGAAAATTGAGCTAGATTAACGTGGGCATTGGATCTTGTCATTCGGAGATCTAAATCAAAAGTTACATACGATATAGAGGGGTCATGTCAAGTTGATCGGCCAGTTTTAATGATCATTCTTAACTGATCACTACTGCTCATTGAGTAAAATCTTATAAATGAAACATAATGTAGAGCATCACGCAGTTCATGATAGATTTGATTACTTGAATGCTTTGTCGTCTCTATTTCTGTCAATACTTTAGTTAAAATATAGAAAATGGAGCTAGTTTAACTTGGACATTGGATTCGTGTCATTCGGTCCTCTAAATAAAAAGTTATAGACGATTTAGTGCAGACAATTCAAGTTCATCGTCTAGTTAAAATGATCATTCTTAACTGATCATTGGTGCTCATATATTAAAGGCTTATACATGAAGTACAATACACGACATCACGCACTTTTTGATATATTTGATTTCTTAGATGCTTTGTCATATCTATTTATGTCTCAAAATTTGTCTCAATATAGAAAATTGAGCTAGCTTAACGTCGGCATTGGATTCGTGTCATTATGAGCTATAAATCAGGAGTTATAGATGATTTAGTGCAGATATGCAGAGTTGATCGGCGAGTTAAAATGACAATTCTAAACTGATCATTCGTGCTCATTGAGTAAAGACTTATAAATGAAGCATAATACAGAGCATCACACATTTCGGGATAGATTGGATTCCTTGGACACTTTTTCGTATCTAATTTTTTCTCAAATTTTGTCACAATTTAGAAAATTGAGCTAGCTTAACGTGGGCATTGGATTCATGTCATTCAGAGCTCTAAATCAAAAGATACAAACGATTTAGTTCAGACATGTCATGTTGATCAGACAGTTATAATGATCATTTTTAAGTGATCATTGGTGCTCACTAAGTAAAAGTTTATAAATGAACAATAATACATGGCATCACGTAGTTTGGGATAGATTGGATTACTAGGACGCTTGCTCGTCTCTATTTCTGTCTATAAGTTTTTCAAAATATAGAAAATTGATTAACCTTAATGTGGGCATTGGATTAGTATCATTCTGAGCTCTACATCAAAAGTTATTGTTGATTTAGGGCGGACATGTCAAGTTGATCGGCCAGTTAAAAAGATCATTCCTAACTGATCATTGGTGCTCATTGACTAAAAGCTTATAAACCAAGCATAATGCATGGTATCACACAATTCGGGATCAAATTTTGTTTCAAATTTTGTCACATTATAGAAAATTGAGCTAGTTTAACGTGGGTATTGAATTCTTGTCATTATGAGCTATAAATCAAAAGTTATGGACGGTTTAGTGCATATATGTTAAGGTGATTGGCCAGTTAAAATGATCATTCTAAACTGATCATTGTTGTTTATTGAGTAAAGGCTTACAAATGAAAGCATAATGCAGAGCGTCACCCAGTTCAGGATAGATTGGATTACTTGGACTTTTTTATTTTTGTCTCAATTTTTGTCACAATATAAAAAATTGAACTATCTTAACCTGGGCATTGGATTCGTGTCATTCGGAGCTGTAAATCAAAAGTTGCGACGATTTAGTGCGGATATGTCAAGTTGATCGACCAGTTAATATGATTATTCTAAAATGATCATGGTGCTCATTGAGTAAAATCTTATAAATGAATCATAATGCATGGCATCACGCAGTTTGGGATAGATTGGATTACTTGGACGCTTGCTCGTCTCTATATCTATCTATTATTTTGTCATAATTAAGTAAATTGAGCTACCTTAATGTGGGCATTGGATTCGTGTCATTCGCACATATAAATCAAAAGTTATGGATGATTTAGTGCGGATATGTCAAGTTGATCGGGCAATTATAATGATCACTCTTAACTGATCATTGGTGCTCATTGAGTAAAAGCTTATAAAGGAAACATAATGTAGAGCATCATGCAGTTTGTGATAGATTGGATTACTTAGCCACTTTGTCGTCTCTATTTCTGTCTATAATTTAGTAAAAATATAGAAAATTGAGCTAGTTTAAATTGAGAATTGGATTCGTGTCATTCTGAGCTCTAAATCAAAAGTTATATACAATTTAGCGCCGACAAGTCAAGTTGACCGTCCAGTTAAAATGATCATTCTTAACTGATCATTAGTTCTCATATATTAAAGGCTTATACATGAAGTACAATGCATGATATCACGCAATTTTGGATAGATTTCATTAGTTGGATGATTTTTCATATCTATTTATGTCTCAAATTCTGTCTCAATATAGAAAATTGATCTAGCTTAACGTAGGCATTGGATTCATGTCATTAGGAGCTATAAATCAGAAGTTATAAACGATTTAGTGTAGATATGCCATGTTAATCGGTTAGTTAAAATGGCCATTCTAAACTGATCATTCGTGCTCATTGAGTAAAAACTTTTAAATGAAACATAATACAGACCATAACACAGTTCAGGATAGATTGGATTCCTTGGACACTTTTTCGTATCTAATTTTTTTCTCAAATTTTGTAACAATCAGGATAGATTGGATTCCTTGGACACTTTTTCGTATCTAATTTTTTCTCAAATTTTGTAACAATTTATAAAATTGAGCTAGCTTAACGTGGGTATTGGATTCATGTCATTCGTAGCTCTAAATCAAAAGTTACAGGCGATTTAGTGCGGACATGTCAAGTTGATCAGACATTTATAATGATCATTCTTAACTGATCATTGGTACTCATTGAGTAAAGCTTATAAATGAACAATAATGCATGGCATCACGCAGTTCGGGATCGATTGAATTACTTCTACACTTGCTCATCTCTGTTTTTGTCTGTAATTTTTTCAAAATATAGAAAATTGAGCAACTTTGATGTGGGCATTGGATTCGTATCATTCTGAGCTCTACATCAAAAGTTACTGTTGATTTAATGCGGACATGTCAAGTTGATTATCCAGTTAAAATGATCATTTTTAACTGATCATTGGTGCTCATTGATTAAAAGCTTATAAATGAAGAATAATGCATGGCATCACGCCGTTCGGGATAGATTGGATCACTTGGACACTAGTCGTCTCTAGTTCTGTCTAAAATTTTGCCAAAATATAGAAAATTGAGCTACCTTTATGTGGGTATTGGATTCGTGTAATTCAAAGCTCTAAAGCAATAGATACAGACGATTTAGTCCGAACATGTCAAGTTGATCGGCCAGTTAAAATGATCATTCTTAACTGATCATTGGTGCTATTTGAGTAAAAGCTTATAAATGAAGCATAATGCATAGAATCACACAGTTTGGGATAGATTGGCTTACTTGAACACTTGGTCGTCTCTATTTCGGTCTATAATTTTGTCAAAATATTGAAAATTGAGATAAATTAATGTGGGCATTGGATTCATGTCATTCGGAGTTCTAAATCAAAAGTTACAAACGATTTAGTCCACATATGTCAAGTTGATCAGCCAGTTAAAACGATCATTCTAAACGGAACATTTGTACTCATTGAGTAAAGGCTTCTAAATGATGCATAATGTAAAGTATCACACAGTTCGGGATATATTGAATTACTTTGATGCTTTGTCGTATCTATTTTTATCTTAAATTTATCAAAATATAGAAAACTGAGCTAGCTTAACGTGGACATTGGATTCTTGTCATTCTGAGCTCTAAATCAAAAGTTAAAAATGATTTAGTGTGGAGAGGACAAGTTGATCGACCAATTAAATTGATCATTACTAACTGATGATTGGTGCTCATGGAGAAAATGCTTATACATGAGGTATAATGCATGGCGTCACACAATTTGGGATAGATTGGATTACTTGACGCTTCGTCGTATCTATTTCTGTCTCAAATTTTGTCACAATATAGAAAATTGCTCTAGCTTAACGTGGGCATTGGATTCGTGTCATTATGAGATAAAAATCAAAAGTTATGGACGAATTAGTGTGGATATGTCAAGTTGATCGGCTAGTTAAAATGATCATTTTAACTGATCACTGGTGCTCACTGAGTAAAGGCTTATAAATAAAGCATTATGTAGAGTATACGCAGATTGGGATAGATTGGATTACTTTGACGTTTTGTCGTATCTATTTTTGTCTCAAATTTTGTCAAAATATAAGAAATTGAGCTAGCTTAATGTGGGGAGTGGATTAGTGTCATTCAGAGCTCTAAATCAAAAGTTCCGAATGATTTATTGCGGACATGTCAAGTTGATCTACTAGTTAAAATGATCATTCTTAACTGATAAAGACTTATAAATGAAGCAAAATGCATGGCATCATGCAGTTCGGGATATATTGGATTACTTGGACGCTTTGTCGTCTTTAGTTCTGTCTATAATTTGGTCACAATATAAAAATTGAGCTAGCTTAACGTGGGCACTGGATTCGGTCATTACGAGCTATAAATCGAAACTTATAGGCGATTTGGTGCAGACATGTAAAATTGATCGGTTAGTTAAAATGATCATTCTAAACTCATCATTGGTGCTCATTGAGTAAAGGCTTATAAATGAAGATAATGCATGACATCACATAGTTTTGGATATATTTGATTACTTGGAAGACTTTTCGAAGCAATTTTATTTTTAAATTTTCTCACAATATGGAAAATTGAGCTAGCTTAACGTGGGCATTGGATTCATGTCATTCTCAACTCTAAATCAAATGTTACAGAGGATTTGGTCTCAACATGTCAAGTTGATCGGGTAGTTAAAATGATAATTCTTAACTGATCATTGGTGCTCATTCAATAAAGGCTTATAAATGAAGAATAATGCATGGCATCATGCAGTTCGGGATAGATTGGATTACTTGGACACTTTGTCGTCTCTATTTCTATCCGAACTTTTGTGAGAAAATAGAAAATTGAGCTAGCTTAACATGGGCATTGGATTCGTGTTATTTTGAGCTCTAAATTAAAGTTACATACGATTTAGTGCGGACATGTCAAGGTTATCAACCAGTTAATAAGATTATTCTAAACTGGTCATTAGTGCTCATTGAGTAAAGGCTTATAAATGAAACATAATGTATGACATCATGCAGTTCAAGATAGATTGGATTTCTCATATGCTTTTTCGTATCTATTTCTATATCAAATTTTGTCATAATATAGAAAATTGAGCCAATTTAACGTGGGCATTGAATTCGTGTTATTCTGAGCTGTAAATCATAAGTTACGGATAATTTAGTGTGGATATGTCAAGTTTATCGGATAGTTAAAGTGATCATTCTAAACTAATCATTGGTGCTCATTAAGTAAACGCTTATAAATGAAGCATCAAACATGGAATCATGTATTTTGGGATAGATTGGATTGTTTGGACGTTTTGTCGTATCTTATTCTATATCAAATTTTGTGACAATATAAAAAATTGAGCTAGCTTAACGTCCGCAATGGATTATTGTCATTCTGAGATCTAAATCAAAAGTTAAGTATGTTTTAGTGCAGATATGTCAAGTTGACCGGGCAGTTAATGTGATTATTTCAAACTGATCATTGGTGCTCATTGAGTAAAGGCTAATAAATGAAGCATAATGCATGCCATCACGTAGTTTTGGCTACATTGGATTACTTGGATGCTTTTTCGTATCTATTTCAGCCTCAAATTTTGTCACAATATAGAAAATTAAGCTAGCTTAACGTGTGCATTGGATTCGTGTCAATAAGAGCTATAAATCAAAAGTTATGGAAGATTTAGTGCAGACATGTCAAGTTGATCGGCTAGTTAAAATGATCATTCTAAACTGATCATTGGTGCTCATTGAGTAAATGCTTATAAATGAAGCATAATGCATGACATCACGTAGTTTTGGATAGATTTAGTTACATGGAGGACTTGTCGAAGCAGTTTTAGTCTTAAATTTTCTTGCAATGTATAAAATTGAGCTAGCATAACGTGGGCATTGGATTCGTGTCATTTTGAGCTCTAATTCAAATGTTACATACGATTTAGTGCGAACATTTCAAATTAATCGGCTAGTTAAAATGATCATTCTAAATTGATCATTGGTGCTCATAGAGTAAATGTTTATAAATGACGAATAATGCATGGCATCACGCAGTTTGGGATAGATTGGATTGCTTGAACGCTTTGTCGTATCTATTTCTATCTCAAATTTTGTTCCAATATTGAAACTTGAGCTAGCTTAACGTGGGCTCTGGATTCACGTCATTCTAAGCTCTAAATCAAAAGTTACAAACAATTTAGTGCGGAAATGTCAAGTTGATCGGCCTGTTAAAATGATGATTCTTTTGATCATTTGTTCTCATTGAGAAAAGGGTTATAAATGAAGCATAATGCATGGCATCACGCAGTTTGGGATAGATTTGATTACTTAGGTGCTTTGCTGTACCTATTTTGTCTCAAATTTTGGCACAATATACCAAATTGAGCTAGCTTAACGTGGGCATTAGATTCACGTTATTCTGAGCTCTAAATCAAATGTTACAAACGATTTAGTGCGGACATGTCAAGTTGATCGGTTAAAATGATGAATCTTCAGATCATTTGTTCTCATTGAGTAAAGGCTTATAAATGAAGCATAATGCATGGCATCACACAGTTCGGGATAGATTGGATTACTTAGGCACTTTGCCGTATCTATTTTTGTCACAAATTTTGGCTCAATATAGCAAATTAAGCTAGCTTAACGTGGGCATTGGATTCCTACCATTATGAGCTATAAATACAAAGTTATGGATGGTTTAGTGCAGACATATCAAGTTGATCGGCTAGTTAAAATAATTATTCTAAACAGATCATTGGTGCTTATTGAAGTATAATGTTGAGCATCACGCAGTTTGGGATATATTGGATTACTTGGATGCTTAGTAGTATCTATTTTTGTCTCAAATTTTTTCACAACATAGAAAATTTAGCTAGCTTAATGTAGGCATTGTATTCGTGTCATTCGGAGCTCTAAATCAAAAGTTATGGACGATTTAGTGCGGACATGTCAAGTTTATCTGCCAGTTAAAGTTATCATTCTAAACTGATCATTGGTGCTCATTAATTAATGGTTTATAAATAAAGCATAATGCATGGCATCATGCAGTTCAGGGTAGATTGGATTAATTAAACGCTTTGTTGTATCTATTTCTGTCTCAAATTTTATCACTATATAGAAAATAAAGTTAGCTAAACGTGGGTATTGGATTTGTGTCATTAGGAGCTATAAATCAAAAGTTATGGACAATTTAGTGCAAACATGTCAAGTTGATCGGCCAGTTAAAATAATCATTCTAAGCTGATCATTGGTGTTCATTGAGTAAAGGCTTATAAATGAATCATAACGCATGACAGCACGTAGTTTTTGATAGATTTAATTAGTTGGAGGACTTGTCGAAGGAATTTTAGTCTTAAATTTTATCACAATATTAAAAATTGAGCTAGCTTAACCTGGGCATTCAATTCGTGTCATTCTAAGCTCTAAATCAAAAGTTACAGACGATTTAGTGCAGACATGTCAAGTTTATCGGCATGTTAAAATGATCATTCTAAACTGATAATTGGTGCTGATTGAGTAAAGGCTTATAAATGAAGCATAATGCATGGCATCACGCAGTTCGGGATAGATTAGATTACTTGGCCACTTTGCCGTATCTATTTTCTTTTCAAATTTTGGGCATTGGATTCATGTCATTCGGAGCTCTAAATCAAAACTTACATACGATATAGTGCGGACATGTCAAGTTGATCGTACACTTAAAGCAATCATTCTAAACTGATCATTGGTGTTCATTAAGGAAAGGCTTATGAATCAAGCATAATGCATGGCATCACGCAGTTCGGGATAGATTGGATTAATTGGACACTTTGTCTTGTCTATTTATGTATCAAATTTTGTCACAATATAGACAATTGAGCTAGCTAAACGTGGGTATTCGATTCGTGTCATTGGTGCTCATTGAGTTATAGCTTATAAATTAAGCATAACACATGACATCACATATTTTTGGATAGATTTGATTTCTTGGAGGACTTGTCGAAGCAATTTTTGTCTTAAATTTTATCACAATATAGAAAATTGAGCTAGATAATCATGGGCATTGGATTCGTGTCATTCTGAGCTCTAAATCAAAAGTTACACACAATTTAACACGGACATGTCAAGTTTATCGGCCCTTTAAAATGATCATTTCAAACTGATCCATGGTGCTCATTGGGAAAAGCTTATGAATGAAGAATAATGCATGACATCACGCAGTTTGGTATATATTTGATTACTTGCATGCTTTTTGTATCTATTTTGTCTCAAATTTTGTCACATTATAGCAAATTCAACTAGCTTGACGTGGGCATTGGATTCGTGTCATTATGAGCTATAAATCAAAAGTTATGGACGATTTAGTGCTGGCATGTCAAGTTGATCGCCGAGTTGATATGATCATTCTACACTGATCATTGGTGCTTATTGAGGAAAGACTTATAAATGAAGCATAATGGAGAGTATCACGCAGTTCGGATAGATTGGATTATTTGGATGCTTTATCGTATCTGTTTTTATCTCAAATTTTGTCACAATATAGAAAATTGAGCTAGATTAATGAGGGCATTGGATTGGCGTCATTCATAGCTCTAAATCAAAAGTTACAGATGATTTAATGGGGACATGTCAAGTTGATCGGCAAGTTAAAATGATCACTCTTAACTGATCATTGGTTCCCATTGATTAAAAGAAGCATAATGCATGGCATCACGCAGTTTGGGATAGAATGCATTACTTGGACGCTATGTCATCTCTATTTCGGTCTATAATTTTGCCACAATATACAAAATTAAGCTAGCTTAACTTGGGCATTGGATTTCTGTCATTCGGAGCTCTAAATCAAAAGTTACAGACAATTTAGTGTAGACGTGTCAAGTTGATCAGATAGTTAAAATGATCATTCTAAACTAATCATTGGTTCTCATTGATTAAAGGCTTATAAATGAAGAACATGCAGAGTATCACTCAGTTTTGGATATACTATATTACTTGGATGCTTTTTCGTATATATTTTTGCCTCAAATTTTGTCACAAAATAGGTACGCTGCCGCTTATCTCTTAAAATCAAGGTTTGTGACAAAATCGACACTTCATGCGGTTTTCATCATTTCCCCAATAGATTCAAGCAGTTGTAAATACATACATCGATCATCTGATACCACAATCCAAGGCCAACTACAAGTTTTTGAACCTCGTAATATGAATCAGGTGCAGTATTATCTTCGGGTAATATATCTCTAACAAAATCAGCTATCGCATTCACCCAATCTTTACCCAAGATGAAATCCGTCTTTATCGTCATCAACTTACTTGCAACAGATAAAGGTGATAATCCATATCTACATCCTTTATGGAAAGGTTGCTTGGATGCATCTAACATATTAAAAAATTTCCGGGCTTCCAAATTAGGTTCCTTTATTCTACTCTTGTCTTCAATGTTCGATGCTCTTTGTTCACGAAACGCATCATTCACCATCTAAACAGTAACTGCATTTATATCAACTTCTGATGCCGGTTCCTCTACCCTAACATTAGTACTATCTAACTTTTTTGAAGTACTACCATAATATTGCATCGTTGCATTAGTTTCTCCATGTGAATACAAAATTTTGTAACCTGGCATAAATGCAGTGGTATACAAATGATTACGTACTTCTCTAACATAGATTAATCTATTATTTCGATATTTAATGCACATACAATACATTTTACCATACTCCAATGTCATGCTATTGTTTGATGCAAATGTCATGAACTATTCCACACCTTGCGCAAATTCCATTGTCAATTCTCTCATTGTTGAATCATACCGAGGTTTATCCATCCACGATCGAAAATAATCATAAGAACCTGAAGAAAACATTTTGTTAAGATTTTTTTTCTCGTGAATGGTGAAGGACCAGAGTGTATTTATATTGAAAATTAGAAGATTATCATGAATTTTTAATAGATTATTATGAATTTTTAACAAATTATTATGAATTTTTAACAGATTATTACGAATTTTAACAGATTATTACAAATTTTTAATATATTCTAACGAATTTTTAATATATAATCACAAATTTTTAACAAATTATTCTTTATAAGATTCCTGTTTCCAACGAATATCCGATGGTTGCTGACCACTGCTGGAAATTTCCGAAGACAACAACCCTCTACGTTTACAGATCGGCCAAACTAACAATTGCCAAAAAATAGGATTTCTTCGGAAAGTCATCGGAACTACCAACGGATTTCCGATGACATTTAGATTTATGTATCTAAAAAAATAATTAAATGGAATCAGTCAACCGATATATTCCCGACGGATTCCAAACGGATAGTAAAAACCAGAATCTGTCAGGAAGTTGTCGGTAGAAAACCGACGATTTCGATTTCATCAGCAATTTCCGACAGATTCAAGAGGATATCCCGACGCCGATGTTGTTGGTGTGTAATAGGATTGATGTCCGTCGGGTTTTACCATCGATTTCTTGACAGTTATGCAAATGTTGGAATTTACCGACAGAATACCGACGATATGATTTCGCTCGGTAATCTATCCGAAGAAGAGTCTCAAATTTCAATGTTTACTTGTAGTGTAGACATGTCAAGTTGATGGCCAGTTAAAATGATCATTCTTAACTGATCATTGGTGCTCATTCAGTAAAAGGTTTTAAATGAAGCATAATGCATGGCATCACGCAGTTCAGGATAGATTGGATCACTTGGACACTTGGCCGTATCTATTTTTGTTTCAAATTTTGTTACAATATAGAAAATTGAGCTAGCATAATTTGGGCATTGGATTTATGTCATTCGGACCTCTAAATCAAAAGTTACGGACGATTTAGGGCGGACATCTCAATTTGACATCCAGTTAAAATGATCATTCTCAAGTGATCATTGGTGCTCATTCTTTAGTGATCATTGGTGCTCATTGATTAATAGCATATAAATGAAGCAAATGCATGACATCATGCAGTTCGAGATAGATTGGATTACTTGGACGCTTGGTCATATCTATTTTTGTCACAAAGTTTTTCACAACATAGAAAATTTAGCTAGCTTAATGTAGGCATTGTATTCGTGTCATTCGGAGCTCTAAATCAAAAGTTATGGACGATATAGTGCGGACATGTCAAGTTTATCGGCCAGTTAAAGTTATCATTCTAAACTGATCATTGGTGCTCATTCATTAATGGTTTATAAATGAAGCATAATCCATGGCATCACGCAGTTCAGGGAAGATTGGATTAATTAAATGCTTTGTTGTATCTATTTATTTCTCAAATTTTATCACTATATAGAAAATTAAGTTAGCTAAACGTGGATGTTGGATTTGTGTCATTAGGAGCTATAAATCAGAAGTTATGGACTATTTAGTGCAGACATGTCAAGTTGATCTGCCAGTTACAATGATCATTCTAAGCTGATCATTGGTGCTCATTGAATAAAGGCTTATAAATGAATCATAACGCATGACATCACGAAGTTTTGGATAGATTTAATTAGTTGGAGGACTTGTCGAAGGAATTTTAGTCTTAAATTTTATCACAATATTAAAAATTGAGCTAGCTTAACCTGGGCATTCAATTCGTGTCATTCTAAGCTCTAAATCAAAAGTTACAGACGATTTAGTGCAGACATGTCAAGTTTATCGGCATGTTAAAATGATCCTTCTAAACTGATAATTGGTGTTGATTGAGTAAAGGCTTATAAATGAAGCATAATGCATGGCATCTCGCAGTTCGGGATAGATTAGATTACTTCGCCACTTTGCCATATCTATTTTCTTTTCAAATTTTGAGCATTGGATTCACGTCATTCGGAGCTCTAAATAAAAACTTACATACGATATAGTGCGGACATGTCAAGTTGATCGGCCAGTTAAAGCGATCATTCTAAACTGATGATTGGTGTTCATTAAGTAATGAAGCATAATGCATGGCATCACGTAGTTTGGGATAGATTGGATTAATTGGACACTTTTTCTTGTCTATTTATGTATCAAATTTTGTCACAATATAGACAATTGAGCTAGCTAAACGTGGGTATTTGATTCGTGTCATTGGTGCTCATTGAGTTATAGCTTATAAATTAAGCATAACACATGACATCACATATTTTTGGATAGATTTGATTTCTTGGAGGACTTGTCGAAGCAATTTTTGTCTTAAATTTTATCACAATATAGAAAATGGAGCTAGATAATCATGGGCATTGGATTCGTGCCATTCTGAGCTCTAAATTAAAAGTTACACACAATTTAACGCGGACATGTCAAGTTTATCGGCCCGTTAAAATGATCATTTCAAACTGATCCATGGTGCTCATTGAGAAAAGCTTATGAATGAAGAATAATGCATGACATCACGCAGTTTGGGATAGATTTGATTACTTGCCTGCTTTTTGTATCTATTTTGTCTCAAATTTTGTCACATTATAGCAAATTCAACTAGCTTGATGTGGGCATTGGATTCGTGTCATTATGAGCTATAAATCAAAAGTTATGGACGATTTAGTGCCGACATGTCAAGTTGATCGCCGAGTTGAAATGATCATTCTACACTGATCATTGGTGCTTATTGAGGAAAGATTATAAATGAAGCATAATGCAGAGCATCACGCAGTTTGGATAGATTGGATTATTTGGATGCTTTATCGTATCTGTTTTTATCTCAAATTTTGTCACAATATAGAGAATTGAGCTAGATTAATGTGGGCATTGGATTGGCGTCATTCAGAGCTCTAAATCAAAAGTTACAGATGATTTAATGGGGACATGTCAAGTTGATCGGCAAGTTAAAATGATCACTCTTAACTGATCATTGGTGCTCATTGATTAAAAGAAGCATAATGCATGGCATCACGCAGTTTGGGATAGAATGCATTACTTGGACGCTTTGTCATCTCTATTTCGGTCTATAATTTTGCCACAATATACAAAATTAAGCTAGCTTAACGTGGGCATTGGATTTCTATCATTCGGAGCTCTATATCAAAAGTTACAGACAATTTAGTTGAGACATGTCAAGTTGATCAGCTAGTTAAAATGATCATTCTAAACTAATCATTGGTTCTCATTGATTAAAGGCTTATAAATGAAGAACTTGCAGAATATCACTCAAGTTTGGATATACTATATTACTTGGATGCTTTGTCGTATATATTTTTGTGTCAAATTTTGTTACAAAATAGGTACTCTACCGCTTGTCTCTTGAAATCAAGGTTTGTGACAAAATCGACACTTCATGCGGTTTTCATCATTTCCCCAATAGATTCATGCAGATGTAAATACATACATCGATCATCTGATACCACAATCCAAGGCCAGCTACAGGTTTTTGAAGCTCGTAATATGAATCAGGTGCAGTATTATCTTCGGGTAATATATCTCTACCAAAATCAGCTATCGCATTCACCCAATCTTTAGCCAAGTTGAAATCCGTTTGTATCGTTATTAACTTGCTTGCAACAGATAAAGGCGATAATCCATATCTACATCCTTTATACAAAGGCTGCTTGGATGCATCTAACATATTAAAAAATTTCCGGGCTTCCAAATTAGGTTCCTTTATTCTACTCCTGTCTTCAATGTTCGATGCTCTTTGTTCACGAAACGCATCACTCACCATCTACACAGTAACTGCGTTTATATCAACTTCTGATGCCGGTTCCTCTACCCTAACATTAGTACTATCTAACCTTTTTGAAGTACTACCATAATATTGCATCGTTGCATTAGTTTCTCCATGTTAATACAAAATTTTGTAACCCGACATAAATGCAGTGCTATACAAATGATTACGTACTTCTCTAACATAGATTAATCTATTATTTCGACATTTAATACACAGACAATACATTTTACCGTACTCCAATGTCATGCTATTGTTTGATGCAAATGTCATGAACTCTTCCACACCTTGCGCAAATTCCACCGTCAATTCTCCCATTGTTGAATCATACCAAGGTTTATCCATCCACGATCGAAAATAATCATAAAAACCTGAAGAACACATTTTGTTAAGATTTTTTTTTCTCATGAAATGGTGAAGGACCAGAGTGTATTTATATTGAAAATTAGAAGATTATCATGAATTTTTAATAGATTATTATGAATTTTTAACAGATTATTATGAATTTTTAACAGATTATTACGAATTTTAACAGATTATTACAAATTTTTAATATATTATTACGAATTTTTAACATATAATCACAATTTTTAACAGATTATTTTTTATAATATTCCTGTTTCCAACGAATATCCGATGGTTGCTGACCACTGCTGGAAATTTCCGAAGACAACGACCCTCTACGTTTACAGATCGGCCAAACTAACAATTGCCAAAAAAATACGATTTCTTCGGAAAGTCATCGGAACTACCAACGGATTTCCGATGACATTTAGATTTATGTATCTAAAAAATAATTAAATGGAATCAGTCAACCGATATATTCCCGATGGATTCCAAACGGATAGTAAAAACCAGAATCTGTCAGGAAGTTGTCGGTAGAAAACCGACGATTTCGATTTCATCAGCAATTTCCAACAGATTCAAGAGGATATCCCGACGCCGATGTTGTCATCGGTAATAGGATTGATGTCCGTCGGGTTTTACCATCGATTTCTTGACGGTTATGCAAATGTTGGAATTTACTGACAGAATACCAACGATATGATTTCGCTCGGTAATCCGTCCGAAGAAGAGTCTCAAATTTCAATGTTTACTTGTAGTGTAGACATGTCAAGTTGATGGCCAGTTAAAATGATCATTCTTAACTGAACATTGGTGCTCATTCAGTAAAAGGTTTTAAATGAAGCATAATGCATGGCATCACGCAGTTCAGGATAGATTGGATCACTTGGATGCTTGGCCATATCTATTTTTGTTTCAAATTTTGTTACAATATAGAAAATTGAGCTAGCATAATTTGGGCATTGGATTCATGTCATTCGGAGCTCTAAATCAAAAGTTACGGACGATTTAGGGCGGACATTTCAATTTGACATCCAGTTAAAATGATCATTCTCAAGTTATCATTGGTGCTCATTCTTTAGTGATCATTGGTGCTCATTGATTAATAGCTTATAAATGAAGCAAATGCATGACATCATGTAGTTTGAGATAGATTGGATTACTTGGACGCTTGGTCATATCTATTTTTTGTCACAATATAGAAAATTGAGCGAGCTTAACATAGGCATTGGATTCGTGTCATTATGAGCTATAAATCAAAAGTTATGGAAGATTTAGTGCAGACATGTCAAGTTGATGAGCCAGTTAAAATGATCATTCTAAACTGATCATTCGTGCTCATTGAGTAAAGGCTTATAAATGAAGCATAATGTTGAGCATCACGCAGTTTGGGATAGATTGAATTACTTGGACGCTTTGTCGTATCTATTTTTGTCTCAAATTTTGTCACAATATAGAACATTAAGCTAGGGTAACGTGGGCATTGGATTAGTGTCATTCCGAGCTCTGAATCAAAAGTTATGGACGATTAGTGCGGACATATCAAGTTCATCGTCTAGTTAAAATGATAATTCTTAACTGATCAATGGCGCTCATAATGCATGGCATCACACATTTAGAAATAGATTGAATTACTTCAATGCTTGGTCGTATCTGTTTTTGTCTGAAATTTTTTCACAATATAGAAAATTGAGCTTGCTTAACGTGGGCATTGGATTCATGTCATTCGGAGCTCTAAATCAAAAGTTACGGACAATTTAGTGCGGACATGTCAAGTTGATCGTCCACTTAAAATGATCATTCTTAACTGATCATTGGTGCTCATCGATTAAAAGCTTTTAAATGAAGCATAATGCATGGCTTTACGCAGTTTGGTATAGATTGGATTACTTGGACGTTTGGTCGTCTCTATTTCTATCAAGTTGAGCTACCTTAACGTGGGCATTGGATTCA
This sequence comes from Pugionium cornutum, assembly GCA_018901935.1. Taxonomy (NCBI): domain Eukaryota; kingdom Viridiplantae; phylum Streptophyta; class Magnoliopsida; order Brassicales; family Brassicaceae; genus Pugionium; species Pugionium cornutum. Next base: position 5,784,891 of record JAENJI010000012.1, on the reverse strand, counting down.
TGTCGTTATGAGCTCTAAATCAAAGTGATGGACGATATAGTTCACACAAGTCAAGTTGATCGGCCAGTTAAAATGATCATTCTAAATTTATCATTCGTGCTTATTGAGTAAAGGCTTATAAATGAAGCATAATGTAGAGCATCACACTGTTCGGGATAGATAGGATTACTTGAATGCTTTGTTATATCTATTTTATTCTTAATTTTTTCACAAATTAGAAAATTGAGCTATATTAACGTGGGCATTGGATCTTGTCATTCGGAGCTCTACATCAAAAGTTACGTACGATATAGTGGGGACATGTCAAGTTGATTTGCCAATTTTAATGTTCTTTCTTAACTGATCATTGGTGCTCATTGAGTAAAATCTTTTAAATGAAACATAATGTAGAACATCACGCAGTTCATGATAGATTGGATTACTTGGATGCTTTGTCGTCTCTATTTCTGTCTATAATTTAGTTAAAATATAGAAAACGGAGCTAGTTTAAATTGGACATTGGATTCGTGTCATTCTGAGCTCTAAATAAAAAATTATAGACTATTTGGTGCAGACAATTCAAGTTGATCGTCCAGAAAAATTATCATTTTTAACTGATCATTGGTGCTCATATATTAAAGGCTTATACATGAAGTACAATACACAACATCACGCAGTTTTTGATATATTTGATTTCTTAGATGTTTTGTCATATCTGTTTCTATCTCAAAATATATCTCAATATAGAAAATTGAGCTAGCTTAACGTGGGCATTGGATTCGTGTCATTATGAGCAATAAATCAGAAGTTATATAGATGATTTAGTACAGATATGCAGAGTTGATCGGCGAGTTAAAATGACCATTCTAAACTGATCCTTCGTGCTCATTGAGTAATGACTTATAAATGAAGCATAATACAGAACATCACACATTCCGGGATAGATTGGATTCCTTGGACACTTTTTCGTATCTAATTTTTTCTCAAATTTTGCCACAATTTAGAAAATTGAGCTAGCTTAACGTGGGCATTGGATTCATGTCATTCAGAGCTCTAAATCAAAAGATACAAACGATTTAGTGCAAACATGTCAAGTTGATCAGGCAGTTATAATGATCATTAAGTAAATGCTTATAAATGAACAATAATACATGGCATCACGTAGTTTGGGATAGATTGGTTTACTTGGACGATTGCTCGTCTCTATTTCTGTCTATAATTTTTTCAAAATATAGAAAATTGAGTAACCTTGATGTGGGCATTGGATTAGTGTCATTCTGAGCTATACATCAAAAGTTATTGTTGATTTAGGGCGGACATGTCAAGTTGATCGGCCAGTTAAAATGATCATTCTTAACTGATCATTGGTGCTCACTGACTAAAAGCTTATAAACCAAGCATAATGCATGGCATCACGCAATTCGGGATCAAATTTTGTTCTAAATTTTGTCACAATATAGAAAATTGAGCTAGCTTAACGTGGGTATTGAATTCTTGTCATTATGAGCTATAAATCAAAAGTTATGGACGATTTAGTGCATACATGTCAAGGTGATTGGTCAGTTAAAATGATCATTCTAAACTGATCATTGTTGATTATTGAGTAAAGGGTTGCAAATGAAAGCATAATGAAGAGCATCACCCAGTTCATGATAGATTGGGTTACTTGGACTTTTTTATTTTTGTCTCAAATTTTGTCACAATATAAAAAATTGAGCTTTCTTAACCTGGGCATTGGATTCGTGTCATTCCGACGTGTAAATCAAAAGTTACGACGATTTAGTGCGGATATGTCAAGTAGATCGACCAGTTAATATGATTATTCTAAAATGATCACTGGTGCTTATTGAGTAAAGGCTTACAAATGAAGCATAATGCAGAGCATCACGTAGTTTGGGATAGATTGGATTACTTGGACGCGTTGTCGTATCTATTTTGTCTCAAATTTTATTACAGTATAGAATATAGATCAAGCTTAACGTGGGCATTGGATTTGGGTCATTCGGAGCTCCAAATCAAAAGTTACGGACGATTTAATTGGGACATGTCAAGTTGATCGTACAGTTAAAATGATCATTCTTAATTGATAATTAGTGCTCATTGATTAAAAGCTTATAAATGAAGCATAATGCATGACATCATGCAGTTTGGGATAGATTGGATTACTTGTATTCTTTTTTGTCTCTATTTCTATCTACAATTTTGTCAAAATATAGAAAATTGACCTAGCTTGATGTGTGCATTGGATTCGTGTCATTCTAAGCTCTAAATCAAAAGTTACTGACGATTTAGTGCGGACATATCAAATTGATCGGACAGTTAAAATGATCATTCTTAACTGATCATTGGTGCTCATTGAGTATTAGCTTAAAAATCAAGTATGCTACAAGGCATCACGTAGTTTTGGATAGATTTGATTACTTGGATGCTTTGTTGTCTCTATTTTTGTCAAAATATAGAAAATTGAGCTATCTTAATGTGGGCATTGTATTCGTGTCATTATGAGCTCTTCATCAAACGTTATGGATGATTTAGTGCGGACATGTCAAGTTGATCGGCCAGTTAAAATCATCATTGTTAACTGATCATTGGTCCTCATTGAGGAAAAGCTTATACATGAAGCATAACACATTGCATCACGCATTTCAGGATACATTGGATTAGTTGGACGCTTGAGCATATATATTTTTGTCTCAAATTTTGTCACAATATAGAAAATTGAGCTACCTTAATGTGGGCATTGGATTCCTGTCATTATGAGCTATAAATCGAAAGTTATGGACAATTTAGTGCAGACATGTCCAGTTGATCGACCAATTAAAATGATCATTCTAATATGATCATTCTAATATGATCATTCTTGCTCATTAATTAAAGGCTTATAAATGAAGCATAATGCAGATCATCACGCAGTCTGGGATAGTTTGGATTACTTGGATGCTTTGTCGTATCTATTTTTTTTTATCAAATCTTGTCAAAATATAGAAAATTGAGCTAGCTTAACGTGTGCATTGGATTCGTTTCATCCGAAGCTTTAAATCAAAAGTTACACACGATTTAGTGCGAACATGTCAAGTTGATCTTCGAGTTAAAATCATCATTCTTAACTGATCATTGGAGCTCATTGAGTAAAGGCTTATAAATGAAGCATAATGAAGAGCATCATGCAGTCCAGGATAGATTGGTTTACTTGGACGCTTTGTCGTGTCTATTTTTTCTCAAACATTGTCACAATATAGAAAATTGAGCTAGCTTAACGTGGGCGTTGGATTTGTTTCATTCGGTGCTCTGGATCAAAAGTTAGGGATGATTTAGTGCGGACATGTCAAGTTAATCAGATAGTTAAAATGATCATTCTTAACTAATCATTGGTGCTCATTGGGGAAAAGCTTATAAATGAAGTATAATGCATGGCATCATGCAATTTTGGATAGATTGGATTATTTGGACGTCTTGTCGTTTCTATTTTTGTCTATAGTTTTGTAAAAATATAGAAAATTGAGTTACCATAACGTGGGCATTGTAATTGTGTCATTGTGAGCTCTAAATAAAAAGTTATGGACGATTTAGTGCGGACATGTCAAGTTGATCGTCCAGTTAAAATGATCATTCTTAACTGATCATCAGTGCTCATTTTGTAAAAGCTTATAAATGAAGCATAATGCATGGCATCACGTAGTTCAGGATTGATTGGATTAATTGGATGCTTTGTCGTCTCTATTTCTTTGTATAATTTTGTCAAAATATAGAAATTTGAGCTAGGTTAACTTGGACATTGAAATCGTGTCATTCTGAACTCTAAATGAAAAGTTACCGACGATTTTGTGCGGACATGTTAAGTTGATCATCCAGTTAAAATCATCATTCTTAACTGATCATTGGTGCTCATTGAGTAAAAGCTTATAAATGAAGCATAATGCATGGCATCACGCAGTTTTGGACAGATTGGATTACTTGGATTCTTTGTCGTCTCTATTTTTGTGTATAATTTTGTCAAATATAGAAAATTGAGCTAACTTAACGTAGGCTTTGTATTCGTTACATTATGAGCTCTAAATCAAAAGTTATGGATGATTTAGTGCGGACATTTCAAGTTGATTGGCTAGTTAAAATGATCATTCTTAACAGATCATTGGTGCTTACTGAGTAAAAGCTTATAAATGAAGAATAATGCATGGCCTCATGCTGTTCGGGATAGATTGGATTACTTGGACGCTTTGTTGTCTCTATTTCTGTCTATATTTTGGCAAAATATAGAAAATTGAGCTACATTAACGCGGGCATTAGATTTGTGTCATTCTGAGCTCTAAATCAAAAGTTAGGGACGATTTAGTGCGGACATGTCAAGTTGATCGGATAGTTAAGATGATCATTCTTAACTGATCATTGGTGCTCATTGGGTAAAAGCTTTTAAATGAAGCATAAGAATTTGAAGGATAAATTGGATTACTTAGTTGCTTTGTCGTATCTATTTCTATCTCTAATTTTGTCTCTATATAAAAAATTCAACTACCTTTAAGTTGGCATTGGATTCATGTCATTCTGAACTCTAAATCAAAAGTCGGACAATTTAGTTGCAGACATGTCAAGGTTATCGGCCTGTTAAAATGATCGTTCTAAAATAATCATTGGTGCTCATTATAAAATAATCATTGGTGCTCATTAGGTAGACATATAAACGAAGCATAATGCATGGTATCATCCAGTTCGGGATAGATTGGATTTTTTGATGCATTTTCGTATCTATTTCTGTCTCAAACTTTGTCACAATATAGAAAATTGACCTAGCTTAACGTGGGCATTGGATTCATGTCATTTTGAGATTTTAATCAAAAGTTACGAACAATTTAGTCCGACATTTCAAGTTGATCGGCCAATTAAAGTGATCATTCTAAACTGATCATTGGTGCTCATTGAGTAAAGGCCTATAAATGAAACATAATGCATGGCATCACGCCGTTTGAGACAGATTGGATTACTTGGATGTTTTGTCGCATCAATTTTTGTCTCAAATTTTGTCACAATATACAAAAATTGAGCTAGCTTAACGTGGGAGTTGTATTTGTGTAATTCTGAGCTCTAAATCAAAAGTTACGGACGATTTAGTATGGATATGTCAAGTTGATTGGCTAGAAAAAGTGATACTGATCATTGGTGCTCATTAAGTAAAGGCTTATAAATAAAGCATAATACATGACATCATGCAGTTCGGGAAAGATGGATTACTGGGATGCTTTGTCGTTTCTATTTATGTCTATAATTTTGTCACAATATAGAAAATTGAGCTAGCTTATCGTGAGCGTTGGATTCGTGTCATTCTGAGCTCTAAATCAAAAGTTACGGACGATTTAGTGCAAACATGTCAAGTTGATCAGCCAATTAAAATGATCTCTAAATCAAAACTTAAGCTATAAATCAAAAGTTATGCACGATTTCATGCAGACATGTCAAGTTGAGCCACCAGTTAATATGATCACTATAAACTGATCATTAGTGCTCATTGAGTAAGGGCTTATAAATAAAGCATAATGCATAGAAACACGCTATTCAGAATTGATTGGATAACTTGAACTCTTTGTCGTAACTATTTAAGTCTCGAATTTAGTCACAATATAAAAATTGAGCTAGTTTAACGTGGGCATTGGATTCGTGTCATTATTACCTCTAAATCAAACTTTACGGAGGATTTAGTGCTGATATGTCAGGGTCATCGGCTATTTAAAATTATCATTCTTAACTTATCATTGGTGCTTTTTGAGTAAAGGCTTATAAATGAAGTGCAATGCATGGCATCACGCAGTTCGGGATACATTGGATTACTTGGACGCTTTGTCATATCTTTTTCTGTCTCAAATTTTGTCACACTACAGAAAATTGAGCTAGCTAAACTTTGGCATTGGATTCGTGTCATTATGAGCTTTTAATCAGAAGTTACGGATGATTTCGTGCGGACATGTCAAGTTGATCGGCCAGTTAAAGTGATAATTCTAAATTGATCATTGGGGCTGATTGAGTAAAGGCTTATAAATGAATCATAATGCATGGCATCACACAGTTTGGGATAGATTGGATTTCTTGGACGCTTTTTTGTATCTATTTCTGTCACAAATTTGTCACAATATAGAAAATTGAGTTAGTTTAATGTGGGCGTTGGATTCGTAACATTCTGAGCTCTCAATCAAAAGTTACGGACGACTTAGTGCGGACATGTAAAAGTGATACTGATCATTGGTGCTCATTAAGTAATCGCTTATAAATACAACATAATGCATGGCATCACGTAGTTCGGGATAGATTGGATTACTTGGACGCTTTGTCATATCTATTTATGTATATAATTTTGTCACAATATAGAAAATTGAGCTAGATTAACATGGGCGTTAGATTAGTGTCATTCTGAGCTCTAAATCAAAAGTTACAAACGATTTATTACGGACATGTCAATTTGATCGGCCACTAAAAGTGATACTGATCATTGGTGCTCATTAAGTAATGGCTTATAAAAGAAGCATAATGCATGGCATCACGCAGTTTGGGATAGATTGGATTACTTGATGTTTTGGCGTATCTATTTTTGTTTACAATTTTGTCACAATATAGAAAATTGAACTAGCTTTATGTGCGCATCAGTTTCGTGTTATTCTGAGCTGTAAATCAAAACTTAAGGACTATTTAGTGTGGACATGTGAAGGTTAGTGGCCAGTTAAAGTGATCATTCCTAATTTATCATTGGATCTCCTTAAGCAAAGGCTTATTAATGAAGCATAATGCATGGCATCAAGCAGTTTGGATTGATTGGATTACTTGTACGCTTTGCCGTCTCTATTTTGGTATCAAATTTTGCTAAAATATAAAAAATTGAGCTAGCTTAACGTGAGCATTGGATTCGTGTCATTATGATCTCTAAATCAAACGTTACAAACGATTTAGTAAAGTCTTATTGGCCACTTAAAATGACCATTCTTAACTGATCATTGGTGCTCATTGAGTAAAGGTCGTTAAATGAAGCATAATGCATGGCATCACGCAGTTTGGGATAGATTGGATTACTTGGACGATTTGTCGTATCTATTTCTCTCTCAAATTTTGTCACAATATAGAAAATTGAGCTAGGTTAAGGTGTGCATTAAATTCGTGTCATTCTGAGCTCTAAATAAAAATTTAAATACGATTTAGTGCAGATATGTCAAGTTGACCGGCCAGTTAAAATGATCATTCTTAACTGATCAATGGTGCCCATAGAGTAAAGGCTTATAAAAGAAGCATAAAGCATGGCATCACGAAGTTTGGGATAGATTGGATTGCTTGGACGCTTTGTCGTCTCTATTGCTATCTCAAATTTTGTTAATATATAGAAAATTGATAGCTTAACGTGGGCATTCGATTCATATCATTCAGAGCTCTAAATCAAATGTTACGGACAATTTAGTGGAGACATGTCAAGTTGATCGGGTAGTTAAAATGATCATTCTTAATTGATCATTGGTGCTCAATGATTAAAAGCTTATAAATGAAGCATAATGCATGACATCATGCAGTTCGGGATAGATTGGATTACTTGGATGCTTTTTAGTATGTATTTCTATCTCTAATTTTGTCAAATAACAGAAAATTGAGCTAGCATAACATGGGCATTGGATTTGTGTCAATTCTGAGATCTAAATCAAAAGTTACGAATGACTTAATGCGGACATGTCAATTTGATCGGCCAATAAAAATAATATTGATTGTTGGTGCTCATTAAATAAAGGCTTATCTATTTGGACCCTTTGTCGTATCTATTTTTGCCAATAAGTTTATCAAAATATAGAAAACTAAGGTAGATTAATGTGAGCATTGAAATCGTGTTATTCGGAGCACTAAATCAAAAGTTAAGGGTGATTTAGTGCGGACATGTCAACTTGATCGGCCGTTTAAAGTGATTATTCTAAACTAATCATTGGTGCTCAGTGAGTAAAGGCTAGAATGGATTACTTGGACACATTTTTATATCTATTTCTGTCTAAAATTTTGTCACAATATAGAAAATTGAGCTAGTTTAACGTGGGAATTGGATTCTTGTCATTCCGAGCTCTAAATAAAAAGTTATGAATGATTTGGTGCGGACATGTCAAGTTGATCGGCCAGTTAAAGTGATCATTCTAAACTGATCATTGGTACTCATTAAGTAAAGGCTTATAAATATAGCAAAATGCATGCCATCATGCGGTTCGGGATAGATTGTATTATTTGGACGCTTTGTCGTATCTATTTTTGTGTTAAATTTTGTCATATTCGGAATATTGAGTCAGCTTAACATGGGCATTGATTCGTGTTATTCTGAGCTTTATATCAAAAGTTACGGACGATTTAGTGCATACGTGTCAAGTTTATCGGCAAGTTAAAATGATCATTCTTAACTGATCATTGGTGCCAATAGGGTAAAGGCTTGTAAATGAAGCATAATGCATGATATCACCCAGTTCGGGATAGGTTGGAATATTTGGATGCTTTGTCGTATCTATTTCTGTCTCAAATTTTCTCACAATAAAGAAAATTGAGCAAGCTTAATGTGGGCATTGAGTTCGTGTCATTTTGAGCTCTAAATTATAAGTTACGGAAGATTTAGTGCGGATATGTCAAGTTCATCGGCGAGTTAAAATGATCATTCTTAACTGATTATTGGTGCTCATTGAGTAAAGGCTTATAAATGAAACATAATGCATGGCATAAGGCAGTTCGGAATAGATTGGATTACCTATACGCTTTTTTGAATCTATTTCTGTCTCAAATTTTGTCACAATAGAGAAAATTGAGCTAGCTTAACGTGGGCATTGGATTCTTATAGACTTAGCTCTAAATCATAAGTTATGGACGATTTGTTGCGGACATGTCAAGTTGATCGTCATGTTAAAATGATCATTCTTAACTGATCATTGGCGATGATAAAGTAAACGCTTATAAATGAAGCATAAAGAATGGTATTACGAAGTTCGGACATATTAGATTACTTGGACGCTTTGTCGTCTCTAATTTTATCTCAAATTTTGTCAATGTATATAAATTTGAGCTATCTTAACGTGGACATTGCATTCGTGTCATTCCAAGGTCTAAATCAAAAGTTACATATGATTTAGTGCGAACATGTCAAGTTAATCAGCCAGTTAAAATGATCGTTCTAAACTGATCATTGGTGCCCATTGAGTAAAGGCTTATAAATGAAAAATAATGCATGGCATCATTCAGTTTGGGATACATTGGATTACTTGGACACTTTTTGTGTCTATTTCTATCTAAATTTTGTCAAAATATAGAAAATAGAGCTAGTTTAACGTGGGCATTGGATTCGTAATTTTGAGCTATAAATCATAAGTTATGGATGATTTAGTGCACAAATGTCAAGTTGATCGGCCAATTAAAATGATCACTCTAAACTGATCATTTGTGTTTATTGACTAAAGGCTTATAAATGAAGCGTAATGCATGACATCACGCCATTTTAGGTAGATTTGATTACTTCGAGGACTTGTCAAAGCAATTTCTGTCTCAAGTTTTGTCACGATATAAAAAATTGAGCTAGCTTAACGTGGGCATTGGATTCGTATCATTATAAGCTATAAAACAAAATTTATGGACGATTTAGTGGACATATGTCAAGTTGATCGGCCAGTTAAAATGATTATTCTAAACTGATCATTGGTGCTTATTGAGTAAAGGCCTATAAATGAAGCATAATGCATATCATTACGCAGTTTGGGATAGATTGGATTACTTGGATGCTTTGTGCTGTATATTTCTGTCTCAAATTTTGTCACAAGCAAATTGAGCTAGCTTAATGTTGCCATTGGATTCATATCATTCTGAGCTCTAAATCATAAGTTACACACGATTTAGTGCGGACATGTCTAGTTGATCGGCCAGTTAAAGTGATCATTCTAAACTGATCAGTGGTTTTCATTGAGTAAAGGCTTATAAATGAAGCATAATGCATGACATCACGCAGTTTGGGATAGATTGGATTACTTGGACGCTTTATCCTCTCTAATTTTGTCTATTGTTTTGTCAAAATATAGAATATTGAGCAAGATTAACATGGGTATTGGATCCGTGTCATTCGGAGCTCTAAATCATAAGTTACGGATGATTTAGTGCGGATATGTCAAGTTCATCGGCCAGTTAAAATGATCATTCTTAAGTGATTATTGGTGTTCATTGAGTAAAGACTTATATATGAATCATAATGCATGGCATCACATAGTTCAGGATAGATTGGATTACTTGGACGCTTTGTCGTATCTATTTTTATCTCAAATTTTGTCACAATATAGAAAATTGAGCTAGCTTAACGTGGGCATTGGATTCGTGTCAATCTGAGCACCAAATCATAAGTTACGGACGATTTAGTGCAGACATGTCAAGTTGATCCGCATTTTAAGATGATCATTATTGACTGATCATTGGTGCTATTAAAGTAAACGCTTATAATAGAAGCATAAAGCATAACATCACAAAATTTGGGATAGATTGGATTTATTGGACACTTTGTAATCTCTAATTCTATCTCAAATTTTGTCAAAATATTGAAAATTGAGCTATTTAACATGGGCATTGGATTCGTGTCATTCCGAAGTCTAAATCAAAAGTTACATACGATTTAGTGCGGACATGTCAAGTTGATCAGCTAGTTGAAGTGATCATTCTAAACTGATCAATGGTGCTCATTGAGTAAAAGCTTATAAATGAAAAATAATGCATGGCACCATGCAGTTTGGGATAGATTGGAATACTTGGACTCTTTTTGTATCAATTTCTATCTAAAATTTTGTCAAAATATATGAAATAGAGCTAGCTACATTGGATTCATGTCATTTTGATGTATAAATCAAAAGTTATGAATGATTTAGTGTAGACATGTCAGGTTTATCACCCAATTAAAATGATCATTCTAAACTGATCATTCGTGCTCATTGACTAAAGGCTTATAAATGAACCATAATGCATGACATCACGTAGTTTTGGATAGATTTGATTAGTTTGAGGACTTGTCGAAGCAATTTTAGTGTTAAGTTTTATCACAATATAGAATATTGAGCTAGCTTAACGTGGACATTGGATTCGTGTTAATATGAGCGATAAATGAAAAATTTATGGATGATTTAGTGGAGACATGTAAAGTTGATTGGCCACTTAAAATGATCATTCTAAACTGATCATAGGTGCTTATTGAGTAAAGGCCTATAAATGAAGCATAATGCATAGCATTACGCAGTTCGGGATAGATTGGATTACTTGGATGCTTTGTCGTATCTATTTCTATCCCAAATTGAGCCAACTTAACGTGGCCATTGGATTCGTGTTATTTGGAGCTCTAAATCATAAGGTACAAACGGTTTAGTGCGGATATATCTAGTTGATCAGCCAGTTAAAGTGATTATTTTAAACTGATCATTGGTGCTCATTGAGTTAAAGCTTATAAATGAAGCATTATGCATGGCATCACGCAGTTAAATAAAACATAATGCATGGTATCACGCAGTTCAGGAAAGATTGTATTACTTGGACTCTTTTCCTCTCTATTTATGTCTCAAATTTTATCCCAATATAGAAAATTGAGCTAGCTTAATGTGGGAACTGAATTCGTGTCAGTTTGAGCTCTAAATCATAAGTTATGGACGATTTAGTGCGGACATGTCAAGTTGATTGTCATGTTAAAATGATCACTCTTAACCAATCATTGGTGCTTATTGAGTAAAGGCTTATAAATGAAGCATAGTGCAGAGCATCACGAAGTTCGGACTAGATTGGATTACTTGGACGCTTTGTTGTATTGATTTCTGTCTCAAATTTTGTCACGATATAAAAAATTGAGCCACTTAACGTTGGCATTGGATTCATGTCATTCTTAGCTCTAAATCAAAAGTTACAGACGATTTAGTGCGGACATGTCAAGTTGATCTGCCGGTTAAAGTGATCATTCTAAACTGATCGTTGATGCTAGTTAAAGTGATTGAGTAAAGGCTTATAAATGAAGCATAATTCATAGCATCATGCAGTTCGCGACAAATTGGATTACATGGATGCTTTGTCGTATCTATTTATGTTTCAAATTTTTTCACAATATAGAAAATTGATAGCTTAATGGGGGCATTGGATTCATTTCATTTTGACCTCTAAATAAAAAGTGACGGACAATTTAGTGCGAACATGTCAACTTGATTAGCCAGTTAAAGTGATCATTATAATCCGATCACTAGTGATCATTTAGGAAATTCTTATAAATGAAGCATAATGCATCACATCACGTAGTTCGGAATAGAGTGGATTACTTGGACACCTTGTCGTATCTATTTTTGTCTCAATTTTTTTCACAATTAAGAAAATTGAGCTAGTTTAACGTGGGCATTGGATTCGTGTCAGCTGAACTCTAAATCGTAAGTTAGGAATGATTTAGTGCGGACATGTCAAGTTGATCGGCATGTTAAAATGATCATTTTTAACTGATCATTGGTGCTGATAAAGTAAACTCTTATAAATGAAACATAACGCATTGTATCACCCTGATTTCGCTAGATTGTATTACTTGAACGGTTTTCGTATATATTTATGTCTCAAATTTTGTCACAATTTAGAAAATTGAGCTAGCTTGACATGGGCACTGGTTTCTTGTTATTCTGAGCTCTAAATCAAAAGTTACGGACGATTTAGTGCGGACATCTCAAGTTGATCACCTAGTTAAAGTGATCTTTCTAAACTGATCATTGGTGCTCATTAATTTAACTTTTATAAATGAAGCATAAAGCATGGCATCACTAAGTTTGGAATAGATTGGATTACTTGGACGCTTTGTCGTGTCTAGTTTTGTCTCAAAAAATTTTCAGAATATGAAAAATTTAGCAAGCTTAACGTGGGGATTGGATTCATGTCATTCTGAGATCTAATTAAAAAAGTTATGGACATTTTAGTGTGGACCTGTCAAGTTGACGGGCCAGTTAAAGTGATCATTCTAAACTGATCATTAGTGCTTAATGAGTAAAGGCTTATAAAGGAAGCAAAATGCATGACATCACACAGTTTTGGCTACCACTATTTACTTGAACGCTTTTTCGTATTTATTTCTGTCTCAAATTTTATCACAATATAGAAAAGTTAACTTAACGTGGGCATTGGATTTTTTTCACTATGAGCTATAAATCAAAAGTTATGGACGATTTATTGCATACATGTCAAGTTGATTGCATGTTCAATTGATCACTGTAAACTGATCATTACTGCTCATTGAGTAAAGGCTTATAAATGAAGCATAATACATGACATCTCACAGTTTTGGATAGATTTGATTACTTGGAGGACTTCTCGAAGCAATTTTAGTCTTCAATTTTATCACAATATAAAACAGTGAGCTTGCTTAACATGCGCATTGGATTCGTGTCATTCTGAGGTATAAATAAAAAGTTACGGACTATTTACTTCGGACATGGCAAGTTGATCGATAAGTTAAAATGATTATTCTTAACTAATCATTGGTGTTCATTGGGTAAAAGCTTATAAATGAAGCATAATGCATGTAATCACGCACTTCGGGATATATTGGATTACTTGGACGCTTTTTCGTATCTATTTCTGTCTAAAATTTTGTTATAATATAGAAAATTGAGCTAGTTTAACATGGGCATTGGATTCGTGTCACTTTAAGTTCTAAAATATAAGTTATGGACGATTAAGTGCAGATATGTCAAGTTGATCGGGCAGTTAAAGTGATCATTCTAAGTGATAATTGGTGCTCATTAAGTAAACACTTATAAATGAAGCATAAAGCATGCCATCACGTAGTTTGGGATAGATTTAAGTACTTGGACACTTTGTCGTATCTAGTTTTGTCTCAAATTTTGTAACAATATAAAAGATTGAGCTATCTTAACATAGGCACTGGTTCATGTCATTCTGAGCTCTAAATCAAAAGCTAGTGATGATTTAGTGCGCACATGTCAAGTTGATCGGCCAGTTAAAGTGATCATTCTAAACTCATCATTGGTGCTTATTGAGTAAAGGCTTATAAATGAAGCATAATGCATCGCATCACACAGTTTTGGCTAGCTTGGATTATTTGAACGCTTTGTCGTATCTATTTCAGTCTTAAATTTTGTCACAATACAGAAATTTGAGCTAGGTTAACGTGGGCATTGGATTCGTGTTATTCTAAGCTCTAAATCAAAGGATACGGACGAATTAGTGCAAACATGTCAAGTTGATCGCCCAGTTGAAGTGATCATTCTAAACTGATCATTGGTGCTCATTAAGTAAACGCATATAAATGAAGCATAAAGCATGGGATCAATCAGATTGGGATAGATTAGATTATTTGGACGTTTTGTCATATCTAGTTCTGTCACAAATTTTGTCACAATATGAAAAATTGAGCTATATTAATGTGGGCATTGGATTCGTGTAATTCTGAGCTCTAATTCAAAAGTTGGGGATGATTTAATGAGGACATGTCCAGTTGATCGGCCAGTTAAAGTTATTTTTCTAAACTGATCATTGGTGCTCATTGAGTAAATGCTTATAAATGAAACATAATGCATGGCATCACACAGGTTTGCTAGATTGGAATACTTGAACGGTTTTTCGTATCTATTTTGGTCTCAAATTTTCTCAAAATGTAGAAATTTGAGCTAGCTTACTGTGGGCATTGGATTTGTGCCATTATGAGCTATAAATCAAAAGTTATAGACGATTTAGTGCAGAAATGTCAACTGGATCGCCTAGTTAAATTGATCATTATTAACTGCTCATTGGTGCTCAATGACTAATGGCTTATAAATGATGCATAATGCATGACATCGCGCAGTTTTGGATGGATTTTATTACTTGGAGGACTTGTCATATCTAATTGTGTCTTAAATTTTGTGACAATATGAAAGATTGAGCTAGCTTAACGTGGCCATTCTTTCGTGTTATTCTGAGCTCTAAATGAAAAGTTACCAACGATTTAGTGCGGACATGTCAAGTTGATCGCCTAGTTAAATTGATCATTCTAAACTGATCATTGGTGCTCATTGACTAAAGGTTTATAAATGAAGCACAATGCATAGCATCACACAGTTTTGGTTAGATTGGATGACTTGAACTTTTTATCGTATCTAAATTGGTTTCAAATTTTGTCACAATATAGAAAATTGAGGTAACTTAACGTGGGGGTCTGATTTGGTTAGTTTGAGCTCTAAATCATAAGTTACAGACGATTTAATGCGGACATGTCAAGTTGATTGGCCAGTTAAAGTGATCATTATAAACTGATCATTGGTGCTCATTGAGTAAAGGCATATAAATGAAGCATAATGCATGGCATCACGTAGTTCGGAATAGATTGGATTATATGGATGCTTTGTCATATCTATTTTTATCTCAAATTTTGTCAAATTATAGAAAATTGATCTAGATTAATGTGGGCATTGGATTCGTGTCATTTTAAGATTTAAATCAAAAGTTATGGACGATTTGGTGTGGACATGTTGAGGTGATCGGCCATGTTAAGTGATTATTCTAAACTGATCGTTGGTGCTCATTGAGTAAAGGCATTTAAATGAAGCATAATGCATGACATCACACATTTCGGGATAGATTGGATTACTTGGATGCTTTGTTGTATCTACTTTTGTCTCCAATTATGTCACAATATACATTTCAAGAAAAATGCCAAAATGCCACTGCATTTTGCGACCACATTTGCCCCGGTTTTACGACCAATTTGCGACTACAAAGATGTAGTCGCAAAAGTGTAACTAAAACATGTAATCGCATATTGGTCGCAATACACAACCATTAATCGACTAAACTGCAACTTATTAGCAACTAGTGGAGGCAATCGCTAATCAGTTGCAAAGTAGCGACTACTTGTGGAACACCACATGTTAGTCGCATATTGGTCGCTATATATGCGACCAATTTGCGACTACATTTAGAGTGGCTTTTTAGTAATAAAGTGGTGGCAAAGTGATGAGGACATCAGGTCGTACATCCAGCCAGGAGACAAGACTGGCCAACCAGGAAGCTTGCCCGAGACAGCAGGACCATCTGGCACGTCTGCCGGACCAGACAGTACCGCCGGACCCTCGACCTATAGGACCAGACCGGTCAGCATCGCCGGCGGAGAGGCCCAATCTTCCGGCCTAGAAGGTCAAGCTGTCGAGCATATTAATAAGGCTCCTTCCAGCATTGTAGTTCGACAACCTTTTTGCTAATTAATAAAGATCGAATTTTCTTTACAAGTTATTCTCTCAAAGAAGCTTGTGCGCTTAGAACCTAGTTGAGACCAGCCCTCCTAGCTCTAAGTTTGTGATTTATCACGAGGTTCATCACCCCTCGTGTGGTTCACTTCACCCTTCCATCTTTTACCAACCAGAAAACCCCCATCCAGAAGCCTAAGGTTGAGTTTCTCACCTAATCTTCTACAAACAGCCCACGCGCATACATCCTTGAATCTAGGCTTGTATCATTTTGGTATCAGAGCTTAAAGCTCCTAAACCAGGTTGTTTCTATCCTTTTGCTTGTCTTGTTTTTTGTTCTTGCATTAGTTTAAGTCGCATTCAAGAAAAATAAAAAAAAAATAACCTCAAACTCCAAACCGAGTGCATCTAGCCTTCTACGTGTATCACTAGGGTTTAGATTCACTTTTGCATTGCCATTCACGTTTTCCTTTTTGTTTAATTCATATTTCCATTAATTTTAAGTTAAATTAAAAAGAAAACAAAAAGAAAAGAAAAGAAAATAGGAAAATACCCAAAAGATTTCGAATTGGACAGCTAGCACAAGTTATCTAGGAAGTTTCCTTTTTGCCTTTTATTCGAATTTCCTTTCCTTAGGATTTTTCCTTTTTGCATTTTTTTCAAACCCCTTATAAAAAGAAAACCCTCCTAACAATTTAGGAGCATCCTAACTTGTCTTCTTTCTTTGTAGCACACCATGGGAGAAGAGAATAGAGAAGCAGCCAAAGCCATGATGGCCATGTTCACCACACTCCAAACACAACTCGCATCCATAGGCGAGAGGTTGGAGCGCGTGGAAAGACCGGTGAGATTCCAGGCCATAAGGCACGTGAGAGCTGAGCAAGACCGTCCTGAGGGTCCTGAGCACCTTAGGACACGGCACGAACAGGAGGAACCCCAGCCAGATGGAGATGGGGACACACAACCTCATAACTATCGCCATAGACCGAGAGGACCTCCACGGCAACCAGAGGAAGAAGATGATGGCTTTGAGCCATATGGTCTTCACAAGAGACCAAGAATGCCTCCTAGACATCATGAGGATGGAGCTGAACACACCTACAACCGGGTAATTCATCCTGATGTTAAACTAACTCCTCCAAGTTTTGCAGGAAAAGTAGACCCCGAGGCTTACCTAGATTGGGAGAGGAGAATGGATCATATCTTTGATCACTACAACCAACCAGGACCTAGAAGAATCTCAATGGTAGTAGCACAACTCATGGACAATGCCCTCATCTGGTGGGATCGTGAGGTATCTGACAGAAGGAGGAAGAGAATGAGACCCGTAGACTCATGGGTCGACATGAAAGACCTCATGCGACAAAGGTTTGTTCCACCTTACTTTCATAGAGATTTGCAACGTCGTTTTCGTATTCTTAAGCAGGGTACCAGATCAGTAGAAGAATACTATGAAGAGTTCGAGAAGCTAAGGAACAGATTGGAGCTCAATGATGATGAAGAAGCATTGATGGCACAATTCTTGGATGGACTCCAAGAAAGGATCAGCCGCAAGGTGGAAAAGCAAATCTAGAATAACTTCAAAGACTTGTTCCACCTATCTGTGCAAGCTGAGCAGCACATCAAACGTAAGAGCCAAGACATCCGCAGCAAGCCTAAGACACCTTGGGCACCAAGCAACATGCCCAAGCCTGTAGACAAATGCAAAAGCATAGAGATCGAGTCAAGGTTCAAGAGCAAGCCTCCTGAACCCACCCGTGACCAGAGAGAGCCTGGTAAGTCTTCTAACCCTCAAAGATCACGTGACATAACTTGTTTCAAGTGCAGGGGACGTGGACACATCTCAAGAGAGTGCCCAAACAACCGAGTCATGCTGATTACAGAGGCAGGAGAGTATGAGTCCCAAGATGAAGAGGACTATGAGCCAGAAGGAGAGTATGGTGACATTGAGTACCCTGATGTGGGGGAAGTGCTGGTCACTAGATGTAGTTCGACAACCTTTTTGCTAATTAATAAAGATCGAATTTTCTTTACAAGTTATTCTCTCAAAGAAGCTTGTGCGCTTAGAACCTAGTTGAGACCAGCCCTCCTCGCTCTAAGTTTGTGATTTATCACGAGGTTCATCACCCCTCGTGTGGATCACTTCACCCTTCCATCTTTTACCAACCAGAAAACCCCCATCCAGAAGCCTAAGGTTGAGTTTCTCACCTAATCTTCTACAAACAGCCCACGCGCATACATCCTTGAATCAAGGCTTGTATCACAAAGTGTCAACATAAAAAACATGTGCGTGTTAGGTATACCGACTATTACATTCCCAATGTAATAAATATATTTAACGTTTTATGTATTTTTGACATTTGATACTTATATAATATAATTTATTCACAGAAACCATATAATTAAGGTTTTATTAAACTAATTGTGACTGATTTACCACCACATTGCCACCACATTGCCACTACATGGGGAATGTGGTGGCAAATTGGTAACAAATATTACAGGTGGTCGCAAATCATTTACAAATAAATTTTAAAAAATTATATTTAATTAAACTAATTTGAAATAAATATTAAAATTTATTATCTTTTAATAATAATTTTAATTTTTAATTTCAAAATAATTTTAATTGTAATAATAATTCCGTCTTAATTTTTTGTCTCAAATTTTGTCACAATATTGAAACTTGAGCTAGCTTAACGTGGGCATTGGAATCGTGTCATTCTGAGCTGTAAATCAAAAGTTACGGACGAATTAGTACGGACATGTCAATCTGATCGGCCAGTTAAAGTGATAATTCTAAAATGATCATTGGTGCTCATTGAATAAAGGCTTATAAATGAAGAATAATGCATGACATCACGCTTTTTTGGGTAGCTTGGATTACTTGAACGATTTTTCGTACCTATTTCAGTCTCAAATTTTGTCACAAGATTGAAAATTGAGCTAGCTTAATGTGGGCATTAGATTTGTGTCATTCTGAGGTCTAAATCAAAAGTTAGTGACGATTTAGTGCGAACATGCCAAGAATATCGGTCTGTTAAAATGATAATTCTTAACTTATCATTGGTGCTCATTGAGTAAAGGCTTATAAAAGAAGCATAATGCATGACATCATGCAGTTCAGGATATATTGGATTACTTGGACGCTTTTTCGTATCTATTTATGTCTCCAGGTTCTTCACAATATAGAAAATTGAGCTAGCTTAACGTGGGCATTGGATTGATGTCTGTTTTAACTCTAAATTATAAATTACGGACGCTTTAATGCGGAAATGTCAAGTTGAGCGGGCAGTTAAGGTGATCATTCTAAACTGTTCATTGAGGGTCATTGAGTAAATGCTTATAAATGAAACATAGTGCATGGCATCACGCAGTTTTGGCTAGATTAAATTACTTAAATGCTTTTTCGTATCTATTTCTGTCTGAAATTTTGTCACAATATAGAAAATTGAGCTAGCTTATCGTGCGCTTTGGATTCTTGTCATTCGGAGCTCTAAATCAAAACATACGGACGATTTAGTGTAGACATGTCACGTTCATCGCCTAATTAAAGTGATCATTCTAAACTGATCATTGGTGCTCATTGTGTAAAGGCATATAGATGAGGCATAATGCATGACATCAAGCAGTTCGGGAAAGATTGGATTACATGGACACTTTGCCGTATCAATTTCTGTCTCAAATTTTGTCACAATACAGAAATTGAGCTAGCTTAACGTGAGCATTGGATTCATGTCATTCTAAGGTCTAAATCAAAAGTTACGGATGCTTCAGTGCGGACATGTCAAGTTGATCGGCCAGTTAAAGTGATCATTGGTGCTCATTGAGTAAAGGCTTATAAATGAAGCATAATGCATGATATCACGTAGTTCAGGAAGGAGTGGATTACTTGGACGCTTTTTCGTATCTATTTTTGTCTCAAATTTTTTCACAATATAGTAAATTGAGCTAGCCTAACGTGGGCATTGGATTCGTGTCAGTTTTAGCTCTAACTCATTAGTTACGGACGATTTAATGCGGAAATGTCAAGTTGAACGGGCAGTCAAAGTGATCATTCTAAACTGATAATTGGTGATCATTGAGTAAAGGCTTATAAATGAAACATAATGCATGGCATCACGCATTTTTGGCTTGATTGGATTTCTTGAACGCTTTTTGTATCAATTTGTCTCTCAAATTTTGTCACAATATAGAAAATTGAGCAAGTTTAACGTGGCCATTGGATTGGTGTTATTCCGAGCTCGAAATCAAAAGTTACATACGATTTAGTGCGGACTTTTCAAGTTGATCGCCTAGTTAAAGTGATCATTCTATATTCATCTTTGGTACTCAATAAGTAAATGCTCATAAATAAAGCATAAAGCATTGCATCACGCAGTTTGGGATTGAGTGGATTGCTAGGATGCTTGGTCGTATCCCGTTCGGTCTCAATTTCTTTCACAATAAAAAAAAATTGATCTAGCTTAACGTGATCATTGGATTCGTGTCAGTTTGAGCTCTAAATCAAAAGTTATAAACGATTTAGTGCGGACATGTCAAGTTGATCGGACAGTTAAAGTGATCATTCTAAACTGATCATTCTAAACTGATCATTGATGCTCATTGAGTAAAGGCATATAAATGAAGCATAATGCATCGCATCACAAAGTTTGGAATAGATT
The DNA here is from genome assembly GCA_018901935.1 of Pugionium cornutum. NCBI lineage: Eukaryota > Viridiplantae > Streptophyta > Magnoliopsida > Brassicales > Brassicaceae > Pugionium > Pugionium cornutum. The sequence continues at coordinate 5,764,043 of JAENJI010000012.1, read as the reverse complement.
GGATTACATGGGCGCTTTGTCGTATCTATTTTTGTCTCATTTTTGTCACAATATAGAAAATTGAGCTAGCTTAACGTGGGCATTGAGTTCGTGTCATTTTGAGCTCTAAATCAAAAGTTGCAAACGAATGAGTGCAGACATGTCAAGTTGATCGGCCAGTTAAAGTTATCATTCTAAACTGATCATTGGTACTCATTGAGTAAAGGCTTATAAATGACCATAATGCATAGCATCACACAGTTTTAGCTAGATTGGGTTACTTGAACGCTTTGTTGTATCTATTTCTGTCTCAAATTTTGTCACAATATAGAAAATTAAACTAGCTTAATATGGGCATTGGATTTGTGTCGTTATGAGCTATAAATCAAAATTTATGAGCGATTTACAGTAGACATGTCAAGTTGATTGCCTAGTTAAATTGATCATTCTAAATTGATCAATTGTGCGCATTGAGTAAAGACTTATCAATGAAGCATAATGCATGACATCACATAGTTTTGGATAGATTTGATTACTTAGAGGACTTGTCAAAGCAATTGTAGTCTTCAATTTTATCACAATACTAAACATTGAGCTATCTTAACGTGGGCATTAGATTCATGTCATTCTAAAGTGTAAATCAAAATCTACGAACGATTTAGTGCAGACATGTCAAGTTGATCGGTCCGTTAAAATGATCATTCTTAACTGATTATTGGTGCTCATTGAGTAAAGGCTTATAAATGAAGCATAATGCATGACATCACGCACTTCGGGATAGATTGGATTACTTAGACGCTTTGTCTTATCTATTTCTATCCCAAATTTTGTCGCAACATAGAAAATTGAGCTAGCTGAACGTGAGCATTGGATTCATTTCATTATGAGTTCTAAATCAAAAGTTACCTACGATTTAGTGCGTACATGTCAAGTTGATCGGCTAGTTAAAGTGATAATTCTAAACTGATCAGTGGTGCTCATTGAGTAAAGACTTATATATGAAGCATAATACATGGCATCATGCAGTTTTGGCTATCTTGGATTACTTGAAAACTTTTTCATATCTATTTATGTATCAAAATTTGTCACAATATAGAAATTTGAGCTACCTTAATGTGGACGTTGGATTTGTGTCATTATGAGCTATAAATCAAAAGTTACGAATGATTTATTGTGGACATGTCTAATTAAAGTGTTCATTCTAAACTGATCATTAATGCTCATTGAGTAAACCATATAAATGAAGCATAATACATGGCATCACGTAGTTTGGGATATATTTGACAACATAGACGCTTTTTCATATCTATTTTTGTCTCAAATTTTGTCACAATATTGAAACTTGAGCTAGCTTAACGTGGGCATTGGAATCGTGTCATTTTGAGCTCTAAATCAAAAGTTACGGACGAATTAGTACGGACATGTCAATTTGATCGGCCAGTTAAAGTGATCATTCTAAAATGATCATTGGTGCTCATTGAGTAAAGGCTTATAAATGAAGAATAATGCATGACATCACGCTTTTCCGGGTAGCTTGGATTACTTGAACAATTTTTCGTACCTATTTCAGTCTCAAATTTTGTCACAAGATTGAAAATTGAGCTAGCTTAAAGTGGGCATTAGATTTGTGTCATTCTGAGGTCTAAATCAAAAGTTAGTGACAATTTAGTTCGGACATGCCAAGAGTATCGGTCAGTTAAAATGATCATTCTTAACTTATCATTGGTGCTATTGAGAAAAGGCTTATAAAAGAAGCATAATGCAAGACATCATGCAGTTCAGGATATATTGGATTACTTGGACGCTTTGTCGTATCTATTTATGTCTCCAGTTTCTTCACAATATAGAAAATTGAGCTACCTTAACGTGGGCATTGGATTCATGTCTTTTTAAACTCTAAATTATAGGTTACGGACGCTTTAATGCAGAAATTTCAAGTTGAGCGGGCAGTTAAGGTGATCATTCTAAACTGTTCATTGGGGGTCATTGAGTAAATGCTTATAAATGAAACATAATGCATGGCATCACGCAGTTTTGGCTAGATTGAATTACTTAAATGCTTTTTCGTATCTATTTCTGTCTGAAATTTTGTCACAATATAGAAAATTGAGCTAGCTTATCGTGCGCTTTGGATTTTTGTCATTCGGAGCTCTAAATCAAAACTTACGGATGATTTCGTGCGGACATGTCATGTTCATCGCATAATTAAAGTGAACATTCTAAACTGATCATTGGTGCTCATTGAGTAAATGCATATAGATGAGGCATAATGCATGACATCACGCAGTTCGGGAAAGATTGGATTACATGGACACTTTGTCGTATAAATTTCTGTCTCAAATTTTGTCACAATAGAGAAATTGAGCTAACTTAACGTGAGCATTGGATTCATGTCATTCTAAGCTCTAAATCAAAAGTTACGGACGATTCAGTGCAGACATGTCAAGTTGATCGGCCAGTTAAAGTGATCATTGGTGCTCATTGAGTAAAGGCTTATAAATGAAGCATTATGCATGATATCACGAAGTTCAGGATGGATTGGATTACTTGGACGCTTTCTCGTATCTGTTTTTGTCTCAAATTTGGTCACAATATAGTAAATTGAGCTAGCTTAACATGGGCATTGGATTTGTGTCAGTTTTAGCTCTAACTCATAAGTTACGGACGATTTAATGCGGAAATGTCAAGTTGAACTGGTAGTCAAAGTGATCATTCTAAACTGATAATTGGTGATCATTGAGTAAAGGCTTATAAATGAAACATAATGCATGGCATCACACATTTTTGGCTAGACAGGATTTCTTGAACGCTTTTTTGTATCAATTTGTCTCTCAAATTTTGTCACAATATAGAAAATTGAGCAAGTTTAACGTGGCCATTGGATTGGTGTTATTCTGAGCTCAATATAAAAAGTTACATACGATTTAGTGTGGACATGTCAAGTTGATCGCCTAGTTAAAGTGATCATTCTACACTCATCTTTGGTACTCATTAATTAAACCCTCATAAATGAAGCATAAAGCATTGCATCACGCAGTTTGGGATTGAGTGGATTACTAGGATGCTTTGTCGTATCCCGTTCGGTCTCAATTTGTTTCACAATATAAAAAATTGATCTAGCTTAACGTGATAATTGGATTCATGTCAGTTTGATCTCTAAATCAAAAGTTAGAAACGATTTAGTGTGGACATGTCAAGTTGATCGGACAGTTAAAATGATCATTCTAAACTGATCATTCTAAACTGATCATTGATGCTCATTGAGTAAAGGCATATAAATGAAGCATAATGCATCGCATCACGCAGTTTGGAATAGATTGGATTACATGGGCGCTTTGTCGTATTTATTTTTGTCTCATTTTTGTCACAATATAGAAAATTGAGCTAGCTTAATGTGGGCATTGAGTTCGTGTCATTCTGAGTTCTAAATCAAAAGTTGCAGACGAATGAGTGCAGACATGTCAAGTTGATCGGCCAATTAAAGTTATCATTCTAAACTGATCATTGGTACTCATTGAGTAAAGGCTTATAAATAACCATAATGCTTAGCATCACACAGTTTTAGCTAGATTGGGTTACTTGAACACTTTTTTGTATCTATTTCTGTCTCAAATTTTGTCACAATATAGAAAATTAAACTAGCTTAATATGGGCATTGGATTTGTGTCGTTATGAGCTATAAATCAAAAGTTATGAACGATTTACAGTAGACATGTCAAGTTCATTGCCCAGTTAAATTGATCATTCTGAATTGATCAATTGTGCGCATTGAGTAAAGATTTATCAATGAACCATAATGCATGACATCACACAGTTTTGGATAGATTTGATTACTTAGATGACTTGTCAAAGCAATTGTAGTCTTCAATTTTATCACAATACTAAACATTGAGCCATCTTAACGTGGGCATTGGATTCGTGTCATTCAAAAGTGTAAATCAAAAGCTACGAACGATTTAGTGCGGACATGTCAAGTTGATCGGTCAGTTAAAATGATCATTCTTAACAGATCATTGGTGCTCATTGAGTAAAGGCTTATAAATGAAGCATAATGCACGACATCACGCACTTCGGGATAGATTGGATTACTTGGACGCTTTGGCTAATCTATTTCTATCTCAAATTTTGTCGCATTATAGAAAATTGAGCTAGCTGAACGTGAGCATTGGATTCATTTCATTATGAGTTCTAAATCAAAAGTTACCTACGATTTAGTGCGTACATGTCAAGTTGATCGGCTAGTTAAAGTGATAATTCTATACTGATCAGTGGTGCTCATTGAGTAAAGACTTATATATGAAGCATAATACATGGCATCACGCAGTTTTGGCTATCTTGGATTACTTGAAAACTTTTTCATATCTATTTATGTATCAAAATTTGTCACAATATAGAAATTTGAGCTACCTTAATGTGGATGTTGGATTTGTGTCGTTATGAGCTATAAATCAAAAGTTACGGATGATTTATTGTGGACATGTCTAGTTAAAGTGATCATTCTAAACTTATCATTAATGTTCATTGAGTAAAGCATATAAATGAAGCATAATGCATGGCATCACGCAGTTCGGGATATATTTGACAATATGGACGCTTTTTCATATCTATTTTCGTCTCAAATATTGTCACAATATTGAAACTTGAGCTAGCTTAATGTGGGGATTGGAATCGTGTCGTTCTGAGCTCTAAACCAAAAGTTACGGACGAATTAGTACGGACATGTCAAGTTGATCGGCCAGTTAAAGTGATCATTTTAAAATGATCATTGGTGCTCATTGAGTAAAGGCGTATAAATGAAGAATAATGCATGATATCACGCTTTTTTGGGTAGCTTGGATTACTTGAACGATTTTTCGTACCTATTTCAGTCTCAAATTTTGTCACAAGATAGAAAATTGAGCTAGCTTAATGTGGGCATTAGATTTGTGTCATTCTGAGGTCTAAATCAAAAGTTAGTGACGATTTAGCGCGGACATTCCAAGAGTATTGGTCAGTTAAAAAGATCATTCTTAACTTATCATTGGTGCTCACTGAGTAAAGGCTTATAAATAAAGCATAATGCATGGCATAACGCACTTCGGGATAGATTGGATTACTTGGACGATTTGTCTTATCTATTTTTGTCTCAAAATTTTTTGCAATATAGAAAATTGAGCTACCTTAACGTGGGCATTGGATTCATGTCATTTTGAGCTCTTAAATATAAGTGACGGACGATTTAGTGCAGATATGTCAAGTTGATCGGCTAGTTAAAGTGATCATCCCAAACTGATCATTGGTGCTCATTACTAAGTAAACACTTATAAATGAAGCATAAAGCATGACATCACATAGTTTTGGATAGATATAATTAATTGGACAGATTGTCGTATCTAGTTCTGTCTTGAATTTTGTCACAATATAAAAGATTGAGCTAGCTTAACGTGTGCATTGGATTCATGTCATTATGAGCTCTAAATCCAAAGTTACGAACAATTGAAAGCACGATATCATGCAGTATTGTATAGATTGGATTACTTGGATGCTTTGTCGTATCTATTTTTGCCTCAAGTTTTCTCACAATATAGAAAATTGAGGTAGCTTAACGTGGGCATTGGCTTCGTCTTATTATTAGCTCTAAATTAAAAGTTATGGACAATTTCGTGCACACATGTCAAGTTGATCGCCCAGTAATATTGATCATTCTAAACTGATCATTGGTGCTCATTGATTAGAGGCTTATATATGAACATAATTCATGACATCACGTAGTTCTGGAAAGATATCATTACTTGGAGGACTTGTTGAATTAATTTTAGTCATAAAAATTATCACAATATAAAAAAATTGTGCTAGCTTGTCATGGGCATTGGATTCATGTTAGTATGAGATGTAAATAAAAAATTACTGAAAACTTAGTGCAAACATGTGTAGTTGATCTACCAGTTAAAGGTATCATTCTTAACTGATCATTGGTGCTCATTGAGAAAAGATATATAAATGAAGCATAATGTATGGCATCACGTAGTTCGGGATTCATTGGATTACATGGATACCTTATCGTATATATTTCTGTCTCAAATTTTACCACAATATAGAAAATTGAGCTAGCTTAGCTTGGGCATTGGATTCGTGTCATTACAAACGATTTAGTGCGGACATGTCAAGCTGATCGACCCGTTAAAGGGATCATTCTAAACTAATCATTGGTGCTCATTGAGTAAAGGCTTATATATGAAGCATAACACATGATATCACACAGTTCAGGATAGATTGGATTACTTGGACGCTTTGTCGTATTTATTTATGTCTCAAATTTTGTCACAATATAGAAAATTGAGCTAGGTTAACGTTGGCATTGGATTCGTGTCATTCTGATCTCTAAAATATACATTACGGATGATTTGGAGACAAAATGTCAAGTTGATCGGCCAGTTAAAGTGACCATTCTAAACTGATAATAGGTGCTCATTGAATAAGGGCTTATAAATGAAGCAAAATGCATGGCCTCAGGCAGTTTTGGCTAGCTGGGTTTACTTGAACGCTTTTTCGTATCTATTTCTATCTCAAATATTGTCACAATATAAAAAATTGATCTAGCTTAACGTGGGCATTGGATTTGTGTTATTCTGAGCTCTAAATCAAAAGTTGTGGATGATTTAGTGCGACATGTCAAGTTGATCGCCTTGTTAAACTTATCATTATAAACTGATAGTTTGATCTCATTGAGTAAAGATTTATAAATGAAGCATAATGCATGACATCACGTAGTTCTTGATATATTTGATTACTTGGAGGACTTGTCGAAACAGTTTTAGTCTTCAATTTTATCACAATATAAAACATTGAGCTAGATTAAAATGGGCATTGGATTCGTGTCATTCGGACGTATAAATGTAAAGTTATACACGATTTAATACGAACTTGTCAAGTTGATCGGATAGTTAAAATGATCATTCTTAACTAATTATTGGTGCTTATTGAGTAAAGACTTATAAATGACGCATAATGCATGACACCACAAAGTTTTGGAAAGATTTGAATAATTGGAGGACTTGTTGAAGCAATTTTATTCTTAAAATTTATCTCAACATAAAAATATTGAGCTAGCTTAACGTCGGCATTGGGTTCGTGTCAGTCTAAGCTCTAAATCAAAAGTAACGCACAATTTAGTTTGGACATGTCAAGTTCATCGGCTAGTTAAACCGATTATTCTTGGACGCTTTGTCATATCTATTTCTGTCTCAAATTTTGTCACAATATACAGAATTGAGCTAGCTTAATGTGGGCATTGGATTCGTGTCATTCTGAGCTCTAAATCAAAAGTTAGGGACGATTTAATGCGGACATGTCAAGTTGATCAGCCAGTTAAAGTGATCATTCTAAACTAGTCATTAGTGCTCATTGAGTAAAGACTTATAAATGAAGCATAATGCATGGCATCACGCAGTTTTGACTATATTGGATTACTTGAACGCTTTTTCGTATCTATTTTTATGTCAAATTTTTGTCACAAAATAGAAAATTGAGCTAGTTTAACGTGGACATTGGAATCGTGTTAATCTGAGCTATAAATCAAAAGTTAATGACGATTTAGTGCGGACATGTCAAGTTGATCGCCTACTTAAAGTGATAATTCTAAACTGAACTTTGTACTCATTGAGTAAAGGCTTATAAATGAAGCATAATGCATGGAAACATGCAGTTTTGGCTAGATTGGATTACTTGAACGCTTTTTGTATCTATTTTTGTCTCAAAATTTGTTACAACAGAGAGTAGAGCAAGCTTAACGTGGGCATTGGATTCGTGTCATTCTGAAGTCTAAATCAAAAGTTAGAGACATTTAGTGCAGATAAGTTAAGTTGATCGGCAAGTTAAAGTGATCATTCGAAACTAATCATCGGTGCTCATTGAACAAAGGCTTATCAATGAATTATTATTATGCAGGCATCACACAGTTTTGGCTAGATTGGATTACTTGAACGCAATTTGTATCAATTTTGTCACAATATAGAAAATTGAGCTAGTTTAACGTGGGCATTGGATTCGTGTTATTCTTAGCTCTAAATGAAAAGTTATGGATGATTTAGTGCGGACATGTCAAGTTGATCACCTAGTTAAAGTTATCATTCTAAACTGATCACTTGTTGATACAAGCCTTGATTCAAGGATGTATGCGCGTGGGCTGTTTGGAGAAGTTTAGGTGAGAAACTCGACCTTAGACTTCTTGGATAGGTGTTTTTGGGTTGGTATTCGATGGAAAGGTGAAGGGAACCACACGAGGGGTGATGAACCTGGTCATAAATCACAAACTTAGAGCTAGGAGGGCTGGTCTCAACTAGATTCTAAGCGCGCAAGATTCTTGAGAGAAAACTTGTTGGGGAAAAAGTTATATCTTTATTAATATCAAAAAGGTTGTTGAAATACAATGCTGGAAGGAGCCTTATTAATATGCTCGACAGCTTGACCTTCTAGGGTCGACTCAAATAAAGAAAAGGAAAGTTTACAAAAGTGCACAAATGGAAAAGATACAAAAGTGTATAACCGAAAAAGGACCTATTCCTAAAATGTTCTTGACTCAAAAATGTAAAGAATCTAGATCCTACCCTGCAAAACAGAAAGAGGCATATATTCGAATTGAAACTTACCTTAACATACCTCATGGCCAAGAAAAGGAAGGTGGCCGTCCTTGTGGCATGCACGCGCCTTGCTCTTAGTCTTCGAGTTGGAGTAGGGTTAAGAATCTTTGGGCCCTGACCTCTCTTGCCACTAAAGCCCAAGTCTCTGATGTTCCTTGTGTTGTTGAGAAGCCTTTGGACTCTTCCTTGCACTTCTGGCCCATTGCCTTAGTCGATCTTCCTCTAGGAGCTTGTCGACCCATAAGCTGAATTTGTGGAAGAGTGCCCTTGATATTCTTCTTGTCATTGCTCCTTGAGGTACCACTGGTGTAGAGACTTCCTCTAGATGCATGTCCTGGAGCTGGTAGCTCATCTGGTCCGAGTCTTCTTGTGTAGAAGTGGAAATGCGCGTGTACTCGGCTGGATCGGCTGTACCGGCTGGATTGTGCGAGGTACTGGCCGGAATGCCTTCATGACCGGCCAAGTTGATCCCGGAGTCGGTGGCATCACCAAGGGGAATGGCGGTGTCATCCACGTCGCCACCAAGTGTGCCGGAAGCTTGGGCCTCTCCGCCGGCAATGCTGGTCCTATTGGTCAAAGGCCCGGCGGTACCGCTTGGTCCGGCAGACGTGCCAGATGGCCCGGCTGTCTCGAGCAAGCTTCCTGGTCGGCCAGTCTGGTCTCCTGGCTGGATGTGCGACCTGATGTCCTAATCACTTGTGCTCATTGAGTAAAGGCTTATAAATGAAACATAATGCATGGCATCACACAGTTCCGCATAGATTGAATTACATGGACACTTTTTCGTATCTATTTTTATCTCAAATTTTGTCAGAATATAGAAAATTGAGCTCGCTTAATGTGGTCATTGGATTCGTGTCATTCGGAGCTCTAAATCAAAAGTTAAGGATGATTTAGTGTGGACATGTCAAGTTGATCGCCTAGTTAAACTTATCATTCTGAACTGATCATTTGTTCTCATTGAGAAAAGCCTTATAAATGAAGCACAATGTATGGCATCACGTAGTTCGGGATAGATTGGATTTCATGGAGACTTTGTCGTATCTATTTCTTTCTCAAATTTTGTCACAATATAGAAAATTCAGCTAGCTTAACGTTGGCATTGGATTCGTAACATTTTGAGCTCTAAATGAAAAGTTACGGATGATTTAATGCTGACATGTCAAGTTGATCGGCAACTTAAAATGATTATTCTAAACTGATCATTGGTGCTCATTGAGTAATGCCTTATAAATGAATCATAATGCACGACATCACGTAGTTCAGAATAGATTGGAGTATTTGGACAATTTATTGTATCTTTTCAGTCTTAAATTTTGTCACAACATAGAAAATTGAGCTAGCTTAACATGGGCATTGGATTCGTGTCATTTTGAGCTCTAAATCAAAAGTTACGGACGATTTACTACAGACATGTCATGTTGATCGGCCCATTAAATTGATCATTCTTTAGCTGATCATTTGTGCTCATTGAGTAAAGGCTTATAAATGATGCATAACGCATGACATCATGCAGTTTGGCATAGATTCGAATACTTGGACTCTTTTTCATATCTATTTCTGCCTCAAATTTTGTCACAATATAGAAAATTGAGCTAGCTTAATGTTGGCATTGGATTTGTGTCATTCTGAGCTCTAGATGAAAAGTTACGGACGATTTAGTGCGCACATGTCAAGTTGTTCGGCAAGTTAAATTGATCATTCTAAACTGATCATTGGTGCTCATTGAGTAAAGGCTTATAAATGAAGCGTAATGCATGGTATCACACTGTTTGTGATAGATTGGATTATTTGGACAATTTATCGTATTTATTTCTGTCTCAAATTTTATTACAATATAGAAAATTGAGCTACCTTAACGTGGGCATTGGATTCGTATCATTCTGAGCTCTAAGTGAAAAGTTACGAACGATTTAATGGAGACATGTCAAGTTGATCAGTATGTTAAAGTGATAATTCTTTAGCTGATCATTTATGTTCATTGAAAAAAGGCTTATAAATGACGCATAATGCATGACATCACACAATTCGGGATAGATTGGATTACTTGGACACTTTATCGAATCTATTTCTGTCTCAAATTTTGTCACAATATATAAAATTCAGCTAGATTAACGTGGGCATTGGACTCATGTCATTCAGAGCTGTAAATCAAAAGTAAAAGAGGATTCAGTGCGGACATGTCAAGTTGTTCGGCCAGTTTAAGTGATCATTCTAAACTGCTCATGTCTACTCAATGAGTAAATGCTTAGAAATGAAGCATAATGCATGGAATCATACAGTTTTGGTTAGATTGGATTACTTGAACGCCTTTTTGTATCTATTTCTATCTCAAATTTTGTTACAACATAAGGAATTGACGTAGCTTAACGTGGACATTGAATTCGTGTTATTCTGAGCTCTAAATCAAAAGTTATGAGCGATTTAGTGTGGACATGTTAAGTTGATCGGCCAGTTAAAGTGATCATTCTAAACTGATCATTGGGGTTCATTGAGTAAAGGCTTATAAATGAAGCATAATGCATGGCATCACACAATGTTTGCTAGATTGGGTCACTTGAACACTTTTTCTTATCTATTTTTGTGACAAATTTTGTTACAATACAGAAAATTAACCTAGCTTAACGTGGGCAATGGATTCGTGTTATTCTGAGCTCTAAATCAAAAGTTACGGACAATTTAGTGCGGACATGACAAGTTGATCGCCAAGTAAAAGTTATTATTCTAAACTGATCATTTGTGTTCATTGAGTAAAGGATTATAAATGAAGCATAATGCATGGCATCACGTAGTTCTTGATAGATTGGATTACATGAACACTTTATCGTAATTATTTCTGTCTCAAATTTTGTCACAATATAGAAAATTGAGGTGCTTAACGTGGGCATTGGATTCGTGTCATTCTGAGCTCAAAGTGAAAAGTTACAGATGATCTAGTGTGGACATGTCAAGTTGATCGGCCTGTTAAAGTGTCATTCTAAATTTATAATTGGTGCTCATAGAGTAAAAGCTTATAAATGAATCATAATGCATGACATCTCATAGTACAAGATAGATTGGATTATGTGGACGCTTTTTCGTATCTATTTCTGTCTCAAATTTTGTCACAATATAGAAAGCTGAGCTAGATTAACATGCGCATTGGATTCGTGTCATTCTGAGATCTAAATCAAAACTCACAGACGATTTAGTGCAGATATGTCAAGTTGATCGGCAAGTTAAAGTGATCATTCTAAACTGATCATTGGTGCTTATTGATTAAAGGCTTATAAATGAAACATAATGAGCGACATCACGTACTTCAGAATAGATTGGATTATTTGGAAAATTTATCGTATCTATTTTTTTCTCAAATTTTGTCACAATATAGAAAACTTATCTAGCTTAACATGGGCATTGAATTCGTATCATTCTGAGCTCTAAATCACAAGTTATGGATGATTTAGTGCAGAAATGTCAAGTTGATCGTCTAGTTAAAGTGATCATTCTGTGCTGATCATTGGGGCTCATTGAGTAAAAGCTTATAAATGAAGCATAATGCATGGCATCACGTAGTTTTGGCTAGATTGATTACTTGAACGCTTTTTTGTATATATTTTTGTTTCAAATTTTCTCACAATATAGAAAATTGAGCTAGATTAACGTGGGCATTAGATTCATGTCATTTTGAGCTCTAAATCAAAAGTTACGGACGATTTATTGTGAATATGTCAAGTTGATCGGCCAGTTAAAGTGATCATTCTAAACTGATCATTGGTGCTCTTTAAGTAAAGGCTTATAAATTATGCACAATGCACGACATCACAAAGTTCAGGATAGATTGGATCACTTGAACGCTTTGTCGTATCTATCTCTACCTCAAATTTTGTCATAGTGTAGAAAATTGAGCTAGCTTAACGTGGACGTTGGATTCGTGTCATTCTGAGCTCTAAATCAAAAGTTACGGACGATTTAAAGCGGACATCTCAAGTTGATCGGCCAGTTAAAGTGATCATTTAAAACTGATCATTTGTGCTCATTTTTAAAGCTTATAAATGAAGCATAATGCATGGCATCATGCAGTTTTGGATAGATTGGATTACTTGAACGCTTTTTTGATTGTATTTCTGTCTTAAATTTTTTCACAACATAGAGAATTGAGCTAGCTTAACATGGGCATTGGATTCGTGTCCTTCTGAGTTCTAAATCATAAGTTAGGGACGATTTAGTGCGGAAATGTCAAGTTTATCAGCCAGTTAAGGTGATCATTCTAAACTGATCAGTGGTGCTCCTTGAGGAAAGGCTTATAAATGAAGCATAATGCATGGTAACATACCGTTAAAGTGATCATTCTTTAGCTGATCACTGGGGCTCATTGAGTAAAGGCTAATAAAAATGAAGCATAAAGCATTGCATCACGCACTTTGGGATAGATTGGATTACTTGAACGCTTATCTATATATGTCTCAAATTTTGTCGCAATATAGAAAATTAAGCTAGCTTAACGTGGGTATTGATTCTTGTCATTCTGAGCTCTATAATATAAGTTACGGACGATTTAGGGCGGACATTTCAAGTTGATCGGCAAGTTAAAATGTTCATTTTAAACTGATCATTGGTGCTCATTGAGTAAAAGCTTATCAATGAAAAATAATGCATGATGTCACACAGTTTTTGATTGATTGGATTACTTGGACACTTTATCGTATCTATTTCTGGCTCAAATTTTGTCACAACATAGAGAATTGAGCTAGCTTAATGTGGGCATGGGATTGGTGTCACTATGAGCTCTAAATCAAAAGTTAGGGGCGATTTAATGCGGACATGTAAAGGTTAGTTAAAGTGATCATTCTAAACTGATTATTGGTGCTCATTGAGTAAATGCTTATAAATGAAGAATAATGTGTGGCATCATGCAGTTTTGGGTATAGTGGATTACTTGAATGCTTTTTTGGTATCTATTTTTGTGTCAAATTTTTTCACAATATAGAAAATTGAGATAGCTTAATGTGGATATTGGATTACTTGAATGCTTTTTCATATCAATTTATGTCTCAAATTTTGTCACAGTATAGAAAATTGAGCTACCTTAACATGGGCATTGGATTCATGTTATTCTGAACTCTAAATCAAATGTTACGGATGATTTAGTGCAGACCGGTCAAGTTGATCGCCTAGTTAAAGTGATCAATCAAAATGGTCGTTGGTGCTATTTGTGTAAATGCATATAAATAAAACATAATGCATAGTATCACACAGTTCGGCATAGATTGGATTACATGGACACTTTTTCATATCTATTTCTCTCTCAATTTTAGTCACAATATAGAAAATTGTGGTAGCTTAACATGGGCATTGGATTCGTGTCATTTTGAGCACTAAATCATAAGTTATGGACGATTTTATGCGGAAATGTCAAGTTGATCGGCTAGTTAAAATGGTCATTCTAAACTGATCATTGGTGCTCATTGAGTAAAGGCTTATAAATTAAGCATAATGCATGACATCACATAGTTTGGGATAGATTGGATTACTTGGAAGCTTTGTGGTATCTATCTCTGTTTCAAACTTTGATAAAATATAGTAAATTGATCTAGCATAACGTGGACTTTGGATTCGTGTCATTTTGAGCTCTAAATCAAAAGTTACGGACGATTAAGAGCAGACATGTCAAGTTGATCGACCCTTAAAGTGATCATTTTAAACTGATCATTTGTGCTCATTTAGTAAAAGCTTATAAATGAAGCATAATGCATGGCATCATGCAGTTTTGGATAGATTGGATTACCTGAACGCTTTTTTGAAGTTCTGTCTCAAATTTTGTCACAACATAGAGAATTGAGCTAGCTTAACGTGGGCATTGGATTCGTGTCCTTTGGAGTTCTAAATCGAAAGTTAGGGACGATTTAGTGCGGACATGTCAGGTTTATCAGCTAACTAAAGTGATCATTCTAAATTGATCATTGGTGGTCATTGAGGAAAGGCTTATAAATGAAACATAATGCATGGCATCACACAATTTTTGCTAGATTGGATTACTTGAACGCATTTTTGTATCTATTTTTGTGTCAATGTTTGTCACAATATAGAAAATTGAGCTAGATTAACGTGGGAATTGGATTCGTGTTATTCTTAGCTCTAAATAAAAAGTTATGTACGATTTAGTGCGAACATGTCAAGTTGATCGCATAGTTAAAGTTATCATTCTAAACTGATCATTTGTGCTCATTGAATCAAGGCTTATAAGTGAAGCATAATGCATGGCATCACGTAGTTCGGCATAGATTGAATTACATGGACACTTTTTCGTATCTATTTTTTTCTCAAATTTTATCACAATATACAAAATTGAGTTAGCTTAACGTGGGCATCAGATTCGTATCATTTTGAGCTCTAAATCAAAAGTTCATGACTATTTTGTGCATGTCAAGTTGATCGCCTATTTAACATTATCATTATAAACTGATCATTTGTTCTTATTGAGCAAAATCTTATATATGAAGCATAATTCCTGGCATCACGCATTTTGGGATATATTGGATTACATCGACACTTTGTTGTATCTATTTATTTCTAAAATTTTGTCACAATATATAAAATTGAGCTAGCTTAATGTTGGCATTGGATTCATGTCATTCGGAGCTCTAGATGAAAAGTTATGCACGATTTAATTCTAACATGTCAAGTTGATCGGCAAGTTAAATTTATCATGCTAAACTGATCATTGGTGCTCATTGAGTAAAGTCTTATAAATGAAGTATAATGCACGACATCACGTAGTTCAGAATAAAATTGATAATTTGGACAATTTATCGTATTTATTTATGTCTCAAATTTTGTCACACTATAGAAAATTGAGATACCTTAACGTGGGCATTGGATTCGTGTCATCCTGAGCTCTAAATCAAAAGTTACGGACGATTGAGTGCTGACATGTCAAGTTGATCGGCCAGTTAAAGTGATCAGTCTTTAGCTGATCGTTTATGCTCATTGAGAAAAAGGCTTATAAATGACGCATAATGCATGAAATCATACAGTTCGGGATATATTGGATTACTTCGACGTTTTATCGTATCGATTTTTGTCTCAAATTTTGTCACAATATATAAAATTAAACTAGCTTAACGTGGGCATTGGACCCATGTCATTCAGAGCTCTAAATAAAAAGTTACGGAGGATTTAGTGCAGACATGTCGAGTTGATCGGCCAGTTTAAGTGATCATTCTAAACTGATCATTTGTGCGCATTGAGTAAAGGCTTATAAATGAAGCATAATGCATGGCATCATACAGTTTTGGTTAGATTGAATTACTTGAACGCTTTTTGTATCTATTTCTATCTCAAATTTTGTTACAACATAGAGAATTGACCTAGCTTAACGTGGGCATTGGATTCGTGTCATTTTGAGGTCTAAATCAAAAGTTATGAACGATTTAGTGTGGACATGTTAAGTTGATCGGCCAGTTAAAGTGATCATTCTAAACTGGTAATTGGGGCTCATTGAGTATAGGCTTATAAATGAAGCATAATGCATGACATCTCGCAATTTTGGTTAGATTGGGTCACTTGAACACTTTTTCTTATCTATTTTTGTGTCAAATTTTGTCACAATACAGAAAATGGAGCTAACTTAATGTGGGCAATGGATTCGTGTTATTCGGAGCTCTAAATCAAAAGTTACAGACGATTTAGTGCGGACATGTCAAGTTATCGCCTAGTTAAAGTTATCATTCTAAACTAATCATTTGTGCTCATTAAGTGAACGCTTATAAATGAAGCATAATGCATGACATCACTTAGTTCGGGATAGATTGGATTACATGAACACTTTGTCGTATCTATTTCAGTCTCAAATTTCGTCATAATATAGAAAACTGAGGTAGCTTAACGTGGGCATTGGATTCGTGTCATTCTGAGCTCTAAGTGAAACATTATGGATGATCTAGTGCGGAGATGTCAATTTGATCGGCCAGTTAAAGTGTCATTCTAAATTGATCACTGGTGCTCACAGAGTAAAAGCTTATAAATGAAGCATAATGCATGACATCACATAGTACAGGATAGATTGAACTATTTGGATGCTTCGTCGTATCTATTTCTGTCTCAAATTTTGTCACAATATAGAAAATTGAGCTAGCTTAACATGGGCATTGGATTCGTGTCATTATGAGATCTAAATCAAAAGTTACGGATGATTTAGTGCATACATGTCAACGTTATCGGCAAGTTAAAGTGATCATTCTAAACTGATCATTGGTGCTCATTGAGTAAAGGATTATAAATGAAGCATAATGAACGACATCACATACTTCAGAATAGATTGGATTATTTGGACAATTTATCGTATCTAATTTTGTCTCAAATTTTGTCACAATATAGAAAACTGATTTAGCTTAACGTGGACATTGGATTCGTATCATTCTGAGCACTAAATCACAAATAATGGATGATTTAGTGCAGACATGTCAAGTTGATTGGCCAGTTAAAGTGATCATTCTTAGCTGATCACTGGGGCTCATTGAGTAAAGGCTTATAAATGAAGCATAATGCATGGCATCACGCAGTTTTGGATAGATTGTTTACTTCAACGCTTTTTGTATATATTTATGACTGAAATTTTGTCACAATATAGAAGATTGAGCTAGATTAACGTGGGCATTGGATTCATGTCATTATGAGCTCTAAATTAAAAGTTATGGACGATTTAGTGCGGACATGTCAAGTTGATCGGCCAGTTAAAGTGATCACTCTAAACTGATCATTGGTGCTCATTGAGTAAGGGCTTATAAATGATGCATAATGCATGACATCACACAGTTCGGGTTAGGTTGGATTACTTGGACACTTTTTTTGTATCTATTTCAACCTCAAATTTTGTCACAGTATAGAAAATTGAGCTAGCTTAACGTGGACTTTGGATTCGTGTCATTTTGAGCTCTAAATCAAAAGTTACGGACGATTTAGAGCGGACATGTCAAGTTGATCGGCCAGTTAAAGTGATCATTTTAAACTGATCATTTGTGCTCATTTTTAAAGCTTATAAATGAAGCATAATGCATGGCATCATGCAGTTTTGGATAGATTGGATTACTTGAACGCTTTTTGAATGCATTTTTGTCTTAAATTTTGTCATAACATAGAGAAGTGAGCTAGCTTAACATGGGCATTGGATTCGAGTCCTTCTGAGTTCTAAATCAAAAGTTAGGGACAGTTTAGTACAGAAATGTCTAGTTTATCAGCGAGTTAAGGTGATCATTCTAAACTGATCACTGGTGCTCCTTGAGGAAAGGCTTATAAATGAAGCATAATGCATGGCATCACACCGTTAAAGTGATCATTCTTTAGCTGATCATTGGGGCTCATTGAGTAAAGGCTAATAAAAATGAAGCATAAAGCATGGCATCACGCACTTTGGGATAGATAGGATTACTTGAACACTTATCTATATCTGTCTCAAATTTTGTCGCAATATAGAAAATTAAGCTAGCATAATGTGGGTATTGATTCGTGTCATTCTGAGCTCTATAACATAAGTTACGGACGATTTAGTGCGGGCATTTCAAGTTGATCCGCAAGTTAAAATGTTCATTTTAAACTTATCATTGGTGCTCATTGAGTAAAAGCTTATCAATGAAAAATAATGCATGATGTCACCGAGTTTTTGATTGATTGGAATACTTGGACACTTTATCGTATCTATTTCTGGCTCAAATTTTGTCACAACATAGAGAATTGAGCTAGCTTAATGTGGGCATGGGATTGGTGTCATTCTGAGCTCTAAATCAAAAGTTAGGGGCGATTTAATGCGGACGTGTAAAGGTTAGTTCAAGTCATCATTCTAAACTGATTATTGGTGTTCATTGAGTAAATGCTTATAAATGAAGAATAATGTGTGGTATCATGCAGTTTTGGGTATAGTGGATTACTTGAATGCTTTTTTGGTATCTATTTTTGTGTCAAATTTTTTCACAATATAGAAAATTGAGATAGGTTAACGTGGATATTGGATTCGTGTTATTATGAGGTATGAATCAAAAGTTACAAACAATTTAGTGCGGAGATGTCAAGTTGATCACCTACTTAAAGTGATCATTCTATACTGATCATCTGTGCTCAATGAGTGAAGGCTTAAAAATGAAGCATAATGGATGGTAACATGCAGTTCTGGCTACATTGGATTACTTGAACAATTTTTTGTATCTATTTCTATCTCAAATTTTATCACAACATAGAGAATTGTGCTAGCTTAACGTCGTAATTGAATTCATGTCATTCTGAGCTCTAAATCAAAAGTTAGGGAGCATTTAGTGCAGATATGTCAACTTGATCGGCCAGTTAAAGTGATCATTCTAAACTGATTATTGGTGCTCATTGATTAAAGGCTTATAAATGAATCATAATGCATGGTATCACACAGTTTAGGCTATATTGGATTACTTGAACTCTTTGTCGTATCTATTTCTGTCTCAAATGTTTTCACAATATAGCAAATTGAGCTAGCTTAACGTGGACATTGGATTCATGCCATTTTGAGATCTAAATCCAAAGTTACAAACGATTTAGTGCGGACATGTCAAGTTGATCGGCCTGCTAAAATGATCATTCTAAACTGATTATTGGTGCTCATTGCATAAAAGCTTATCAATGAAAAATAATGCATGGCGTCACGCTGTTGGGGATTGGTTGGATTACTTGGACAGTTTGTCGTATCTATTTTTGTGTCATATTTTGTCAGAACATAGAGAATTGAGCTAGATTGACGTGGGCATTGGATTGGTGTCATTCATAGCTATAAATCAAAAGTTAGGGATGATTTAGTGCAGACATGTCAAGTTGATCGGCCAGTTAAAGTGATCATTCTAGACTGGTCATTGATGCCTATTGAGTAAATGCTTATAAATGAAGCATAATGCATGGCATCACACAGTTTTGGCTATAATGGATTACTTGAACGCTTTTTCGTATCTATTTTTGTGTCAAATTTTGTCACAATATAGAAACACTAGCAAGCTTAACGTGGACATCCGATTCGTATTATTTTGGCTATAAATCAAAAGTTACGGACAATTTAGTGCGGACATGTCAAGTTGATCACCTACTTAAAGTGATCATTCTAAACTGATCATTTGTGCTCATTGAGTAAAGGCTTATAAATGAAGCATAATGCAGGCCAACTTGCAGTTTTCGTGTTATTGGAGAATTCAGTTAGCTTAACGTGGGTATTGGATTCGTGTCGTTCTGAGTTCTAAATCAAACGTTACGGACGATTTAGTGCATACATGTCAAGGTTATCGACAAGTTAAAGTGATCATTCTAAACTGATCATTGGTGCTCATTGAGTAAAGGATTATAAATGAAGCATAATGAACGACATCACGTACTTCAGAATAGATTGAATTATTTGGACAATTTATCGTATCTAATTTTGTCTCAAATTTTGTCACAATATAGAACACTGATTTAGCTTAACGTGGACATTGGATTTGTATCATTCTGAGCTCTAAATCACAAGTAATGGATGATTTAGTGCAGACATGTCAAGTTGATTGGCCAGTTAAAGTGATCATTCTTAGCTGCTCATTGGGGCTCATTGAGTAAAGGCTTATAAATGAAGCATAATGCATGGCATCACGCAGTTTTGGATAGATTGTTTACTTGAACGCTTTTTGTATATATTTATGACTGAAATTTTGTCACAATATAGAAAATTGAGCTAGATTAACGTGGGCATTGGATTCATGTCATTATGAGCTCTAAATTAAAAGTTACGAACGATTTAGTGCGGACATGTCAAGTTGATCGGCCAGTTAAAGTTATCATTCTAAACTGATCATTCGTGCTCATTGAGTAAAGGCTTATAAATGATGCATAATGCACGACATCACACAGTTCGGGATAGATTAGATTACTTGGACACTTTTTCGTATCTATTTCTACCTCAAATTTTGTCACAGTATAGAAAATTGAGCTAGATTAACGTGGACTTTGGATTCGTGTCATTTTGAGCTCTAAATCAAAAGTTACGGACGATTTAGAGCGGACAAGTCAAGTTGATCGGCAAGTTAAACTGATCATTTTAAACTGATCATTTGTGCTCATTGAGTAAAGGCTTATAAATGAAGCATAATGCATGGCATCATGCAGTTTTGGATAGATTGGATTACTTGAACGCTTTTTTGAATGTATTTCTGCCTTAAATTTTGTCACAACATAGAGAATTGAGCTAGCTTAACATGGGCATTGGATTCATGTCCTTCTAAGTTCTAAATCGAAAGTTAGGGACGATTTAGTGCGGAAATGTCAAGTTTATCAGCGAGTTAAGGTGATCATTCTAAACTGATCATTGGTGCTCCTTGAGGAAAGGCTTATAAATGAAGCATAATGCATGGCATCACACCGTTTCTGCTAGATTGAATTACTTTAACGCATTTTTGTATCTATGTTTGTGTCAGTTTTTGTCACATTATAGAAAATTGAGCTAGCTTAACATGGGCATTGGATTCATGTTATTCTTAGCTCTAAATCAAAATTTAAGGACGATTTAGTGTCAACATGTCAAGTTGATCGCATAGTTAAAGTTATCATTCTAAACTGATCATTTGTGCATATTGAGTCAAGGCTTATAAATGAAGAATAATGCATGGCATCATGCAGTTCGGCATAGAATGAATTAAATGGACACTTTGTTGTATCTATTTTTGTCTCAATTTTTGTCATAATATAAAAAATTGAGCTAGCTTAACGTGGGCATTGGATTCGTGTCACCTTGAGCACTAATTCAAAAGTTAAAGACTATTTTTTGCTTGTTAAGTTGATCGCCTATTTAAAGTTATCATTCTAAACTGATCATTTGTTCTCATTGAGTAAAATCTTATAAATGACGCATAATTCCAGGCATCACGCATTTTGGGATAGATTGGATTACATGGACACTTTGTCGTATCTATTTCTGTCTCAAATTTTGTCAAAATATATAACATTGAGCTAGCTTAATGTTGGCATTGGATTCTTGTCATTTTGAGCTCTAAATGAAAAGTTACTCACGATTTATTGCACACATGTCAAGTTGATCAGCAAGTTAAATTGATCATTCTAAACTGATCATTGGTGCTCATTGAGTAAAGGCTAATAAATGAAGCATAATGCACGGACGATTTAGTGCGGACATTTCAAGTGGATCGGCAAGTTAAAATGTTCATTTTAAACTGACCATTGGTGCTCATTGAATTAAAGGCTTATAAATGAAGCATAATGCATGGCATCACACAGTTTTGGCTATAATGGATTACTTGAACGATTTTTCGTATCTATTTGTTTGTTAAATTTTGTCACAATATAGAAACTTGAGCAAGCTTAACGTGGACATTCGATTCGTGTTATTTTGAGCTATAAATCTAATGTGACGGACAATTTAGTGTGGACATGTGAAGTTGATCGCCTACTTAAAGTGATCATTCTAAACTGATCATTTGTGCTCATTGAGTAAAGGCTTATAAATGAAGCATAATGCATGACAACTTGCAGTTTTCGTGTCATTGGAGAATTGAGCTAGCGTAACGTGGGTATTGGATTCGTGTCATTCTGAGCTCTAAATCAAAAGTTAGGGACGAATTAGTGCGGATATGTCAAGTTGATCGGCCAGTTAAAGTGATCATTCTAAACTTATCATTGGTCCTCATTGGTTAAAGGGTAATAAATGAATCATAATGCATGGCATCACACAGGTTTTGCTAGATTGGATTACTTGAACGCATTTTCGTGTCTATTTTTGTGTCAATTTTTGTCACAATATAGAAAACTGAGCTAGGTTAACGTGGGAATTGGATTCGTGTTATTTTTAGCTATAAATCAAAAGTTCAAGGACAATTTATTGCGGACATGTCAAGTTGATCGCCTAGTTAAAGTTATCAGTCTAAACTGATCATTTGTGCTCATTGAGTAAAGGCGTATAAATGAAGCATAATGCAGGGCATCACACAGTTCGGGATAGATTGAATTACATGGACCCTTTGTTGTATATATTTATGTGTCAAATTTTGTCACAATATAGAAAATTGAGCTACCTTAACGTGGGGATTGGATTCGTGTCATTCTGAGCTCTAAATCAAAATTTACAAACGATTTAATGCAGACATGTCAAGTTAATCGGCAAGTTAAAGTCATCATTCTAATCTGATCATTGGTGCTCATTGAGTAAAGGCCTATAAATGAAGTATAATGCACGACATCACGTAGTTCAAAATAGATTGGATTATTTGGACAATTTATCATATCTATTTCTGTCTCAAATGTTGTCACAATATAGAAAATTAAGCTAGCTTAACATGGGCATCGGGTTCGTGTCATTCGGAGCTATAAAATATAAGTTACAAACGATTTAGTGCGGACATGTCAAGTTGATCGGCCATTTAAAATGATCATTCTTTAGCTGATCATTGCTGCTCATTGAGAAAAGGGTTATATATGATGCGTAATGCATGACATCACGTAGTTCGGGATAGATTGGAATACTTGGATGCTTTGTTTTTTCTATTTCTGCCTCAAATTTTTTCTCAATAATGAAAATTGAGTTAGCTTAACGTTGGCATTGGATTCGTGTCATTCTGAGCTCTAAATCAAAAGTTACAGACAATTTAGTGTGGACATATCAAGTTGATCAGCGAGTGTAAGTAATCATTCTAAACAGATCATTTGTGCTCATTGAGTAAAGGCTTATAAATGAAGCATAATGCATGGCATCATGCAGTTTTGGCTAGATTGGATTACTTGAACGCTTTTTTGTATCTATTTCTGTCTCAAATTTTGTTACAACATAGAGAATTGAGCTACCATAACGTGGGCATTGAATTCGTGTTATTCTGAGCTCTAACTCAAAAGTTAGGGACGATTTAGTGCAGACATGTTAAATTGATCAGCCAGTTAAAGCGATCATTCTAAACTGATCATTGGTCCTCATTGAGTAAAGACTTATAAATGAAGCATAGTGCATGGCATCACACAATTTTGGCTTTATTGGATCACTTGAACACTGTTTCGTATCTGTTTTTGTGTCAAATTTTGTCACAATACAGAAAATTAAGCTATCTTAATATAGACATTGGATTCGTGTCATACTGAGCTCTAAGAAAAAAATTACGGACGATTTAGTGCGGACATGTCAAGATGATCGGCCAGTTAAAGTGATCATTCTAAAGTAATCATTAGTGCTCATTGAGTATAATATTATAAATGAAGCATAATGCATGACATCAACTAGTTTGCGATAGATTGGATTATGTGGATGCTTTGTCGTATCTATTTCTATCTCAAATTTTGTCACAATATAGAAAATTGAGCTAGTTTAACGTGGGCATTGGATTACTAGCAATCTGAGCTCTAAATCAAAAGTTACGGACGATTTAGTGCAGACATGTCAAGTTGATTGGAAAGTTAAAGTGATCATTCGGAACTGATCAGTGGTGCTCATTGAGTACATGCTTATAAATGAAGCATAATGCATGACATCACGTAGTTCAGAATAGATTGGATTATTTGGACAATTTATCGTATCTATTATGTCTCAAACTTTGTCACAATATAGAAAATTGAGCTAGGCTAACATGGGAATTGTATTCGTGTCATTCTGAGCTCAAAATCAAAAGTTACGGATGATTTAGTGCGGACACTTCAATTTGATCGGCTAGTTAAAGTGATCACTCTTAGCTGATCATTGGTCCTCATTGACTAAAGGCTTATAAATGAAGCATAATGCATGGCATCACGCCGTTTTGGCTAGATTGGATTACTTGAACGCTTTTTGTATCTATTTTTGTCTCAAATGTTTTCACAATATAGAAAATTGAGCTAGCTTAACGTGGGAATTGGATTCGTGTTATTCTTAGCTCTAAATCAAAGGTTACGGATGATTTATTAGGGATATGTCAAGTTTATCGCCTAGTTAAAGTTATCATTCTAAACTGATCATTTGTGCTCATTGAGTAAAGGCTTATAAATGAAGCATAATACATGGCACACAGTTCAGGATAGATTGAATTACATGGACACTTTGTCATATCTATTTATTTGTCAAATTTTGTCACAATATAGAAAATTGAGCTAACTTAACGTGGGGATTGGATTCGTGTCATTCTGAGCTCTAAATCAAAAGTTATGGACGATTTAATGCAGACATGTCAAGTTGATCGGCAAGTTAAAGTGATCATTCTAAACTAATCATTGGTACTCATTGAGTAAATGCCTATAAATGAAGCATAATGCACGACATCACGTTGTTCTGAATAGATCGGATTATTTGGACAATTTATCATATCTATTTATGTCTCAAATTTTGTCAAAATATAGAAAATTTAGATAGCTTAACGTGGGCATTGGGTTCATGTCATTCGGAGCTATAAAATATAAGTTACAGACGATTTAGTGCGGACTTGTCAAGTTGATCGGCCAGTTAAAATGATCATTGTTTAGCTGATCATAATGCATGTAAAGTGTTATATATGATGCATAATGCATGACATCACGCAGTTCGGGATAGATTGGATTACTTGGACGCTTTCTTGTTTCTATTTCTTCCTCAAATTTTTTCACAATAATGAAAATTGAGCTAGCCTAACATTGGCAATGGATTCGTGTGGACATATCAAGTTGATTGGCCAGTATAAGTAATCATTCTAAACTGATCATTTGTGATCATTGAGTAAAGGCTTATAAATGAACATAATGCATGGCATCATGCAGTTTTGGCTAGATTGGATTACTTGAATGCTTTTTTGTTTCTATTTCTGTCTCAAATTTTGATACAACAAAGAGAATTGAGCTAGCTTAACGTAGGCATTGAATTCGTGTTATTCTGAGCTCTAAATAAAAAGTTAAGGATGATTTAGTGCGGACATGTTAAGTTGATCAGCCAGTTAAAGCGATCATTCTAAACTGATCATTGGTGCTCATTGAGTAAAGACTTATAAATGAAGCATAGTGCATGGCATCACACAATTTTGGCTATATTGGATCACTTGAACACTTTTTCGTATCTATTTTTGTGTCAAATTTTGTCACAATAAAGAAAATTTAGCTATCTTAATATGGGCATTGGATTCGTGTCATTGTGAGCTCTAATCCAAAAATTATGGATGATTTAGTGTGGACATGTCAAGATGATCGGCAAGTTAAATTGATCATTCTAAAGTAATCATTGGTGCTCATTGAGTAAAATATTATAAATGAAGCATAATGCAAGACATCACGTAGTACGAGATAGATTGGATTATGTGGATGCTTTGTCGTATCTATTTCTGTCTTAAATTTTGTCACCATATAAAAAATTGAGCTACCTTAACGTGGGCATTGGATTCGTGTCATTCTGAGCTCTAAATTAAACTTTACGAACGATTTATTGCATACATGTCAAGTTGATCGGCCAGTTAAAGTGATCATTCTTTAGCTGATTATTGGGGCTCATTGAGTAAAGGCTAATAAAAATGAAGCATAAAGCATGGCATCACGCACTTCGGGATAGATTGGATTACTTGAACGCTTATCTATATATGTCTCAAATGTTGTCGCAATATAGATAATTAAGCTAGCTTAACGTGGGTATTGGATTCGTGTCAGTCTGAGTTCTAAAATATAAGTTATCAGCCAGTTAAAGTGATCATTCTAAACTGATTATTGGTGCTCATTGAGTAAATGCTTATAAATGAAGAATAATGCGTTGCATCATGCAGTTTTGGCTATAGTGGATTACTTGAACGCTTTTTTGGTATCAATTTTTGTGTCAAATTTTTTCACAACATAGAAAATTGAGATAGTTTAACGTGGATATTGGATTCGTGTTATTTTGAGGTATGAATCAAAAGTTACGAACGATTTAGTGTGGAGATGTCAAGTTGATCACCTATTTAAAGTGATCATTCTACACTGATCATTTGTGCTCAATGAGTAAAGGCTTAAAAATGAAGCATAATGGATGGCAACATGCAGTTCTGGCTACATTGGATTACTTGAACGCTTTTTGTATCAATTTCTAACTCAAATTTTGTCACAACAAAGATAATTGAGCTAGCTTAACGTGGGCATTGAATTCGTGTCATTCTGAGCTCTAAATAAAAAGTAAGGGAGCATTTAGTGCGGATATGTCAACTTGATCGGCCAGTTAAAGTGATCATTCTAAAGTGATTATTGGTGATCATTGATTAAAGGCTTATAAATGAATCATAATGCATGGCATCACACATTTTTGCCTATATTGGATTACTTGAACTCTTTGTCGTATCTATTTCTGTCTCAAATGTTTTCACAATATAGCAAATTGAGCTAGCTTAACGTGGGCATTGGATTCGTGCCATTTTGAGCCCTAAATCAAAAATTACGAACGATTTAGTGCGGACATGTCAAGTTGATCGGCCTGCTAAAATGATCATTCTAAACTGATTATTGGTGCTCATTGCGTAAAAGGTTATCAATGAAAAATAAATCAAGGCGTCACGGTGTTGGGGATTGGTTGGATTACTTGGACAGTTTGTCGTATCTATTTTTGTGTCATATTTTGTCAGAACATAGAGAATTGAGCTAGCTTAATGTGGGCATTGGATTGGTGTCATTCTTAGCTATAAATCAAAAGTTAGGGACGATTTAGTGCAGGCATGTCAAGTTGATCGGCTAGTTAAAGTGATCATTCTAAGCTGGTCATTGGTGCTCATTGAGTAAAGGCTTATAAATAAAGCATAATGCATGGCATCACACAGTTTTGGCTATAATGGATTACTTGAACGCTTTTTCGTATCTATTTTTGTGTCAAATTTTGTCACAATATAGAAACTTAAGCAAGCTTAACGTGGACATTCGATTCGTGTTATTTTGAGCTATAAATCAAAAGTTACGGACAATTTAGGAGCGGACATGTCAAGTTGATCGCCTACTTAAAGTGATCATTCTAAACTGATCATTTGTGCTCATTGAGTAAAGGCTTATAAATGAAGCATAATGCATGACAACTTGCAATTTTCGTGTCATTGGAGAATTGAGCTAGCTTAACGTGGGTATTGGATTCGTGTCATTCTGAGCTCTTAATCAAAAGTTAGGGACGAATTAGTGCGGATATGTCAAGTTGATCGGCCAGTTAAAGTGATCATTTTAAACTTATCATTGGTGCTCATTGGTTAAAGGCTAATAAATGAATCATAATGCATGTCTTCACACAGTTTTGGCTAGATTGGATTACTTGAGCGCATTTTCGTATCTATTTTTGTGTCAATTTTTGTCACAATATAGAAAATTGAGCTAGGTTAACATGAAAATCGGATTCGTGTTATTTTTAGCTCTAAATCAAAAGTTACGGACAATTTATTGCGGAAATGTCAAGTTGATCGCCTAGTTAAAGTTATCATTCTAAACTGATCATTTGTGCTCATTGAGTAAAGGCTTATAAATGAAGCATAATGCATGGCATCACACAGTTCGGAATAGATTGAATTACATGGACACTTTTTCGTATAGATTTATGTGTCAAATTTTCTCACAATATAGAAAATTGAGCTACCTTAACGTGGGGATTGGATTCGTGTCATTCTGAGGTCTAAATCAAAAGCTACAGACGATTTAATGTAGGCATGTCAAGTTGATCGGCAAGTTAAAGTGATCATTCTAATCTGATTATTGGTGCTCATTGAGTAAATGCCTATAAATGAAGTATAATGCATGAAATCACGTAGTTCAAAATAGATTAGATTATTTGGACAATATATCATATCTATTTCTGTCTCAAATTTTGTCACAATATAGAAAATTTAGCTCGCTTAACATGGGCATCGGGTTCGTGCCATTCGGAGCTATAAAATATAAGTTACAAACGATTTGGTGCGGACATGTCAAGTTGATCGGCCAGTTAAAATGATCATTCTTTAGCTGATCATTGCTGCTCATTGAGTAGAGGGTTATATATGATGCGTAATGCATGACATCACGTAGTTCGGGATAGATTGGATTACTTGGACGCTTTGTCGTTTCTATTTCTGCCTCAAATGTTTTCACAATAATGAAAATTGAGCTAGCTTAACGTGGGCAATAGATTCGTGTCATTCTGAGCTCTAAATCAAAAGTTACGGACAATTTAGTGTGGACATATCAAGTTGATCGGCCAGTCTAAGTAATCATTCTAAACAGATCATTTGTGCTTAATGAGTAAAGGCTTATAAATGAAGCATAATGCATGGCATCATGCAGTTTTGGCTAGATTGGATTACTTAAACGCTTTTTGTATCTATTTCTGTCTCAAATTTTGTTACAACATAGAGAATTGAGCTACCTTAACGTGGGCATTGAATTCGTGTTATTCTAAGCTCTAAATCAAAAGTTAGGGACGATTTAGTGCGGACATGTTAAGTTGATCAGCCAGTTAAAGCGATCATTCTAAACTGATCATTTGTGCTCATTGAGTAAAGACTTATAAATGAAGCATAGTGCATGGCAACACAAAATTTTGGCTATATTGGATCACTTGAACAATTTTTCGTATCTATTTTTGTGTCAAATTTTGTCACAATACAGAAACTTGAGCTATCTTAATATGGACATTGGATTCGTGTCATTCTGAGCTCTAAGACAAAAATTATGAACAATTTAGTGCAGACATGTCAAGATGATCGGCCAGTTAAAGTGATCATTCTAAAGTAATCATTGGTGCTCATTGAGTAAAATATTATAAATGAAGCATAATGCATGACATCACGTATTACGAGATAGAATGGATTATGTGGACGCTTCGTCGTATCTATTTCTGTCTCAAGTTTTGTCCCAATATAGAAAATTGAGCTAGCTTAACGTGCGCATTGGATTAGTGGCAATCTGAGCTCTAAATCAAAAGTTACGGACGATTTAGTGCAGACATGTCAAGTTTATTGGCAAGTTAAAGTGATCATTCTCAACTGATCACTGGTGCTCATTGAGTACAGGCCTATAAGTGAAGCATAATGCATGACATCACGTAGTTCAGAATAGATTAGATTATTTGAACGATTTATCGTATCTATTTTTGTCTCAAATTTTGTCACAATATAGAAATTGAGCTAGTTTAACGTGGGATTTGTATTCGTGTCATTCTGAGCTCAAAATCAAAAATTACGGATGATTTGGTGCGGACATGTCAATTTGATTGGCTAGTTAAAGTGATCACTCTTAGCTGATCATTGGTCCTCATTGACTAAAGGCTTATAAATGAAGCATAATGCATGACATCACACAGTTTTGGCTAGATTGGATTACTTGAACGCTTTTTGTATCAATTTTTGTCACAAATGTTTTCACAATATAGAAAATTGAGCTAGCTTAACGTGGGAATCGGATTCGTATTATTCTTAGCTCTAAATCAAAAGTTACGAACGATTTACTGCGGATATGTCAAGTTTATCGCCTAGTTAAAGTTATCATTCTAAACTGATCATTTGTGCTCATTGAGTAAAGGCTTATAAATGAAGCCTAATACATGACATCACATAGTTCAGGATAGATTGAATTACATGGACACTTTTTCGTATCTATTTATGTGTCCAATTTTGTCACAATATAGAAAATTGAGCTAACTTAACGTGGGGATTGGATTCGTGTCATTCTGAGCTCTAAATCAAAAGTTACGAACGATTTAATGCAGACATGTCAAGTTGATCGGCAAGTTAAAGTGATCATTCTAAACTAATCATTGGTACTCATTGAGTAAATGCCTATGAATGAAGCATAATGCACGACATCACGAATTCAGAATAGATCGCATTATTTGGACAATGTATCATATCTATTTCCATCTCAAATTTTGTCACAATATAGAAAATTTAGATAGCTTAACGTGGGCATTGGGTCTGTGTCATTCAGAGCTACAAAATATAAGTTACAGACGATTTAGTGTGGACATGTCAAGTTGATCGGCCAGTTAAAATGATCATTGTTTAGCTGATCATTGCTGCTCATTCAGTAAAGTGTTATATATGATGCGTAATGCATGACATCACGCAGTTCGGGATAGATTGGATTACTTGGACGCTTTATCGTTTCTATTTCTTCCTTAAAATTTTTCACAATAATGAAAATTGAGCTAGCTTAACGTTGGCAATGGATTCGTGTGGACATATCAAGTTGATCGACCAGTATAAGTAATCATTTTAAACTGATCATCTGTGATCATTGAGTAAAGACTTATAAATGAACATAATGCATGGCATCATGCAATTTTGGCTAGATTGGATTACTTGAATGCTTTTTTGTATCTATTTATGTCTTAAATTTTGTTACAACAAAGAGAATTGAGCTAGCTTAACGTAGGCATTGAATTCGTGTTATTCTGAGCTCTAAATCAAAAGTTAAAGACGATTTAGTGCGGACATGTTAAGTTGATCAGCCAATTAAAGCGATCATTCTAAACTGATCATTGGTGCTCATTGAGTAAAGACATATAAATGAAGCATAGTGCACGGCATCACACAATTTTGGCAACATTGGATCACTTGAACCTTTTTTCGTATCTATTTTTGTGTCAAATTTCGTCACAATACAGAAAATTAAGCTATCTTAATATGGGCATTGGATTCGTGTCATTGTGAGCTCTAATCCAAAAATTACGGACGATTTAGTGTGGACATGTCAAGATTATCGGTCAGTTAAATTGATCATTCTGAAGTTATCATTGGTGCTCATTGAGTAAAATATTATAAATGAAGCATAATGCAAGACATCACGTAGTACGAGATAGATTGGATTATGTGGATGCTTTGTCGTATCTATTTCTGTCTCAAATTTTGTCACAATATAGAAAACTGAGCTAGCTTAACGTGGGCATTCGATTCGTGGCAATCTGAGCTCTAAATCAAAAGTTACGAACGATTTAGTGCAGACATGTCAAGTTGATTGGCAAGTTAAAGTGATCAATCTAAACTGATCATTGGTGCTCAATGAGTAAAGGCTTATAAATGAAGCATAATGCAAGACATCACGTAGTTCAGAATAGATTGCATTATTTGGACAATTTATCGTATCTATTTTTGTCTCAAATTTTGTCACCATATAGAATTGTATTCGTGTCATTCTGAGCTCAAAATCAAAAGTTGTGGATGATTTAGTGCGTACATCTCAATTTGATCGGCTAGTTAAAATGATCATTCTTAGCTGATCATTGGTACTCATTGACTAAAGGCTTATAAATGAAGCATAATGCATGTCATCACGTAGTTTTGGCTAGATTGGATTACTTGAACACTTTTTGTATCTATTTTATCTCAAATTTTTTCATAATATAGAAAATTAAGCTAGCTTAACATGGCCATTGGATTCGTGTCATTCTGAGTTCTAAATCAAAAGTTACGGACGATTTACTGAGGACATATCAAGTTTATCGGCTAGTTAAAATGATTATTCTAAACCGATCACTGGTTCTCATTGAGTAAAGGCTTATAAATGATGTATAATGCATGACATCACAAAGTTTGGGATATACTGGATTACTTGGACACTTTGTCATATTTATTTCTATCTCAAATTTTGTCACAATATAGAAAATTGAGCTACCTTAACATGGGTGTTGGATTCGTGTTATTCTAAGCTCTAAATCAAAAGTTACAGATGATTTAGTGCAGACATGTCAAGGTGATCGGCCAATTAAAGTGATCAGTCTAAGCTAATAAATTGTTCTCATTTAGTAAAAGCTTATAAATGAAGTATAATGCATGGCATCATGCAATTTTGGCTATATTGGATTATATGAACGCTTTTTGTATGTATTTTTGTCTCCAGTTTTTTCACAACATAGAGAATTGAGCGAGTTTAACGTGCGCATTGGATTCGTGTCATTCGGAGCTCTAAATCAAAAGTAAGAGGCAATTTAGTGTGGACACGTGAAGTTGATCGGCCAGCTAAAATGATCATTCTAAACCGATCACTAGTGCTCATTGAGTAAGCTCTTATAAATGATGTATAATGCATGACATCACAAAGTTCGGGATATATTGGATTACTTGGACAATTTGTTGTATCTATTTCTATCTCAAATTTGTCACAATATAGAAAATTGAGCTACCTTAACAAGGACGTTGGATTCGTGTTATTCTGAGCTCTAAATCAAAAGTTACGGACGATTTAGTGCGGACATGTCAAGGTGATCAGCCATTTAAAGTGATCATTCTAAACTGATGATTTGTACTCATTTAGTAAAAGCTTATAAATGAAGTATAATGCATGGCATCATGCATTTTTGGCTATATTGGATTACTTGAACGCTTTTTTGTATGTATTTCTGTCTCCAATTTTTTCACAACATAGAGAATTGAGCTAGTTTAACGTGGGCATTGGATTCGAGTCAATCTAAGCTTTGGCTAGATTGGATTACTTGAACGCTTTTTTGTATGTATTTTTGTCTCAAATTTTGTTACAACATAAAGAATTGAGCTAGTTTAACGTGGGCATTGGATTCATGTCATTCTAAGCTGGTCATTGGTGCTCATTGAGTAAACGCTTATAAATGAAGCATAACGCATGGCATCACACATTTTTGTGTCAAAGTTTTTCACAATATAGGAAATTGAGCTAGCTTAATGTGGACATTCGATTCGTCTTATTTTGAGCTATAAATCAAAATTTACGGACAATTTTCTGCGGACATGTCAAGTTGATCGCCTACTTAAAGTGATCATTCTAAACTGATCATTTGTGCTCATTGAGTAAAGGCTTATAAATGAAGAATAATGCATGGCAACATGCAGTTTTCGTGTCATTGGAGAATTGAGTTAGCTTAATGTGGGTATTGGATTCGTGTCATTCTGAGCTCTAAATCTAAAGTTAGGTACGTTTTAGTGCGCAATTGTCAAGTTGATCGGCCAGTTAAAGTGATCATTCTAAACCAATCATTTGTGCTCATTGCGTAAAGGATTATAAATGAAGCATAATGCATGGCATCACACAGTTCGGGATAGATTGAATTACATGGACACTTTGTCGTATATATTTATGTCTCAAATTTTGTTACAATATAGAAAATTGAGCTAGCTTAACGTGGGCATTGGATTTGTGTCAATCTGAGCTCCAAATTAAAAGTTACGGACGATTTAGTGCGGACACGTCAAGTTGATCGCCTAGTTAAAGTTATCATTCTAATCTGATCATTTGTTCTCATTGAGTGAAGGCTTATAAATGAAGCATAGTGCATGGCATCATGCTGTTTGGGATTGGATTACATGACCATTTTTTCGTATTTATTTATGTCTCAAGTTTTTTCACAATATAGAAAATTGAGCTAGCTTAATGTTGGCATTGGATTAGTGTCATTCTGAGCTCTAAATCAAAAGTTACGGGGAAGTTAATGCAAACATGTGAAGTTGATCAGCGAGTTAAAGTGATCATTCTAAACTGATCACTGGGGCTCATTGAGTAAATGCTTATAAATAAAGCATAGTGCATGACATCACAAAGTTCAGAATAGATTGGATTATTTGGACAATTTGTCGTATTTATTTCTGTCTCAAATTTTGTCACAACATAGAGGATTGAGCTAACTTAACATGGTCATTGGATTGGTGTCATTCTGAGCTCTAAATCAAAAGTTAGAGACGATTTTATGCGGGCGTGTCAAGTTCATCGGCGAGTTAAAGGGATCATTGTAAACTGATCATTGGTTCTCATTGAGTAAAGGCTTATAAATGAAACATAATGCATGTCATCACGCAGTTTGGGATAGATTGGATTACATGAACACTTTTTCATATCTATATCTATCTCAAATTATGTCACAATATAGAAAATTGAGGTAGGTTAACGTAGGCATTGGATTCGTGTCATTTTGAGCTCTGAGTCAAAAGTTATGGACGATTTAGGGCAGACTTGTCAAGTTGATCGGCCAGTTAAAGGGATCATTCTAAAATGATCGTTGGTTCTCATTGAGTAAAAGCTTATAAATGAAGCATAATGCATGACATCACGTAGTGGATGATAGATTAGATTATGTGGACGCTTTGTCATATCAATTTCTGTCTCAAATTTTGTCACAATATAGAAAATTGAACTAGATTAACGTGGGCATTGGATTCGTGGCATTCTTAGCTTTAAATCAAAAGTTACGGACGATTTAGTGCAGACATGTCATGCTGATTGACAAGTTAAAGTGATCATTCTAAACTGATCATTGGTGCTCATTCAGTAAAGGCTTATAAATGAATCATAATGCATGACATCACGTAGTTCAGAACAGATTGGATTATTTGGGCAATTTATCATATCTATTTTTGCCTAAACTTTTGTCATAATATAGAAAATTGAGCTAGCTTAACGTGGGTATTGGATTCGTGTCATTCTAAGCTCAAAATAAAAAGTTACGGACAATTTAGTGCAGACATGTCAAGTTGATCAGCCAGTTAATATGATTATTATAAATTGATTATTGGTGCTTATTGAGTTGAGACTTATAAATCAACCATAATGCATAGCATAACACAGTTTTCGATAGATTGGATTAGTTGGATGCTTTGTCGTCTCTATTTCTGTGTCAAATTTTGTTAAAATATTGAAAATGTATCTAGCTTAACGTGGACATTGAATTCGTGTTATTCTGAGCTAAAAATCAAAAGTTACGGACGATTTACTGTGGACATGTCAAGTTGATCGGCCAGTTAAAGTGATCATTCTTAGTTGATCATTGCTGCTCATTGAGTAAAGGCTTATAAATGAAGCATAATGCATGGCATAACGCAGTTATGGCTAGATTTGATTACTTGAACACTTTTTGTATCTATTTCTATCTCAAATTTTGTCACAATATAGAAAGATGAGCATGCTTAATGTGGGCAGTGGATTGGTGTCATTCTGAGCTCTAAATCAAAACTCACGGACGATTTAGTGCGAACATGTGAAGTTGATCGGCCAGTAAAAGTGATCATTCTACACCGATCATTCGTGCGCATTGAATAAAGGCTTATAAATGAGGTATAATGCATGACATCACGCAGGTGGGGATATATTGGATTACTTGGACGCTTTGTCGTATCTATTTCTCCGTCCAATTTTGTCACAATATAAACAATTGAGCTAGCTTAACGTGGGCGTTGGATTCGTGTCATTCGGAGCTCTAAATAAAAAGTTACGGACGATTTAGTGCGGACATGTCAAGGTGATCAGCCATTTAAAGTGATCATTCTAAACTGATAATTTGTACTCATTTAGTAAAAGCTTATAAATGAAGTATAATGCATGGCATCATGCATTTTTTGCTATATTGGATTACTTGAACGCTTTTTTGTAAGTATTTCTGCCTCCAATTTTTTCACAACATAGAGAATTGAGCTAGTTTAACGTGGGCATTGGATTCGAGTCAATCTGCGCTATAAATCAAAAGTTAGAGGCGATTTAGTACAGATATGTGAAGTTGATCGGGCTGTTAAATTGATCATTCTAAACTGATAATTGGTGCTCATTGAGTAAAGGCTAATAAATGAAGCATAATGCATGGTGTCACGCAGCTTTTGGCTATATTGAATTACTTGAACGCTTTTTCGTATCTATTATTGTTACAAATTTTGTCATAATATTAAAAATTGAGCTATTTTAACGTGGACATTGGGTTCGTATTATTCTGAGCTATAAATCAAAAGTTACGCACGATTTAGTGTGGACATGTAAAGTTGATCGGCCAGTTAAAGTTATCGTTCTAAACTGATCATTTGTGCTCATTGAGTAAAGACTTATAAATGAAGCATAATGCATGGGATCATCCAGTTTTGGCTAGATTGGATTACTTGAACGCTTTTTTGTATGTATTTTTGTCTCAAATTTTGTTACAACATAAAGAATTGAGCTAGTTTAACGTGGGCATTGGATTCATGTCATTCTAAGCTGGTCATTGGTGCTCATTGAGTAAAGGCTTATAAATGAAGCATAACGCATGGCATTACACATTTATGTGTCAAATGTTTTTACAATATAGGAAATTGAGCTAGCTTAATGTGGACATTCGATTCGTGTTATTTTGAGCTATAAATCAAGAGTTACGGACAATTTTGTGCGGACATGTCAAGTTGATCGCCTACTTAAAGTGATCATTCTAAACTGATCATTTGTGCTCATTGAGTAAAGGCTTATAAATGAAGCATAATGCATGGCAACATGCAGTTTTCGTGTCATTCGAGAATTGAGTTAGCTTAATGTGGGTATTGGATTCGTGTCATTCTGAGCTCTAAATCTAAAGTTAGGTACGGTTTAGTGCGCAAATGTCAAGTTGATCGGCCAGTTAAAGTGATCATTCTAAACCAATCATTTGTGCTCATTGAGTAAAGGATTATAAATGAAGCATAATGCATGGCATCACACAGTTCGGGATAGATTCAATTACATGGACACTTTGTCGTATATATTTATGTCTTAAATTTTGTTACAATATAGAAAATTGAGCTAGCTTAACGTGGGCATTGGATTCATGTCAATCTGAGCTCCAAATTAAAAAGTTACGGACGATTTAGTGTGGACATGTCAAGTTGATCGCCTAGTTAAAGTTATCATTCTAATCTGATCCTTTGTTCTCATTGAGTGAAGGCTTATAAATGAAGCATAGTGCATGGCATCATGCTGTTTGGGATTGGATTACATGACCACTTTTTCATATTTATTTATGTCTCAAGTTTTGTCAAAATATAGAAAGTTGAGCTAGCTTAATGTTGGCATTGGATTAGTGTCATTCTGAGCTCTAAATCAAATGTTACGGGTGAGTTAATGCAAACATGTGAAGTTGATCAGCGAGTTAAAGTGATCATTCTAAACTGATCACTGGGGCTCATTGAGTAAAGGCTTATAAATAAAGCATAGTGCATGACATCACAAAGTGCAGAATAGATTGGATTATTTGGACAATTTGTCATATTTATTTCTGTCTCAAATTTTGTCACAACAAACAAGATTGAGCTAACTTAACGTGGGCATTGGATTGGTGTCATTCTGAGCTCTAAATCAAAAGTTAGAGACGATTTAATGCGGGCATGTCAAGTTGATCGGCGAGTTAAAGAGATCATTCTAAACTGATCATTGGTGCTCATTGAGTAAAGGGTTATAAATGAAGCATAATGCATGTCATCACGCAGTTTGGGATAAATTGGATTACATGAACACTTTTGCATATCTATTTCTATCTCAAATTATGTCACAATATAGAAAATTGAGGTAGCTTAACGTAGGCATTGGATTCGTGTCATTTTGAGCTCTGAGTCAAAAGTTACGGACGATTTAGGGCGGACTTGTCAAGTTGATCGGCCAGTTAAAGTGATCATTCTAAAATGATCATTGGTTCTCATTGAGTAAAAGCTTATAAATGAAGCATAATGCATGACATCACGTAGTGGATGATAGATTAGATTATGTGGACGCTTTGTCATATCAATTTCTGTCTCAAATTTTGTCATAGTATAGAAAATTGAACTAGATTAACGTGGGCATTGGATTCGTGGCATTCTTAGCTTTAAATCAAAAGTTACGGACGATTTAGTGCAGACATGTCAAGTTGATTGGCAAGTTAAAGTGATCATTCTAAACTGATCATTGGTGCTCATTCAGTAAAGGTTTATAAATGAATCATAATGCATGACATCACGTAGTTCAGAACAGATTGGATTATTTGGCAATTTATCATATCTATTTTTGCCTAAAATTTTGTCACAATATAGAAAATTGAGCTAGCTTAACGTGGGTATTGGATTCGTGTCATTCTGAGCTCAAAATAAAAAGTTACGGACAATTTAGTGCGGACATGTCAAGTTGATCAGCCAGTTAATATGATTATTATAAATTGATTATTGGTGCTTATTGAGTTGAGACTAATAAATCAACCATAATGCATAGCATAACACAGTTTTGGATAGATTGGATTAGTTGGATGCTTTGTCGTCTCTATTTCTGTGTCAAATTTTGTTAAAACATTGAAAATGTATCTAGCTTAACGTGGACATTGAATTCGTGTTATTCTGAGCTAAAAATCAAAAGTTACGGACGATTTACTGTGGACATGTCAAGGTTATCGGCCAGTTAAAGTGATCATTCTTAGTTGATCATTGCTGCTCATTGAGTAAAGGCTTATAAATGAAGCATAATGCATGGCATAACGCAGTTATGGCTAGATTGGATTACTTGAACACTTTTTGTATCTATTTCTATCTCAAATTTTGTCACAATATAGAAAGATGAGCAAGCTTAATGTGGACAGTGGATTGGTGTCATTCTGAGCTCTAAATCAAAACTCACAGACGATTTAGTGCGAACATGTCAAGTTGATCGGCCAGTAAAAGTGATGATTCTAAACCGATCATTCGTGCGCATTGAGTAAAGTCTTATAAATGAGGTATAATGCATGACATCACGCAGGTGGGGATATATTGGATTACTTGGACGCTTTGTCGTATCTATTTCTCCCTCCAATTTTGTCACAATATAAACAATTGAGCTAGCTTAACGTGGGCATTGGATTCGTGTCATTCGGAGCTATAAATAAAAAGTTACGGACGATTTAGTGCGGACATGTCAAGGTGATCAGCCATTTAAAATGATCATTCTAAACTGATAATTTGTACTCATTTAGTAAAAGCTTATAAATGAAGCATAATGCATGGCATAATGCATTTTTAGCTAGATTGGATACTTGAACGCTATTTTGTCACAACATAGAGAATTGAGCTAGTTTAACGTGGGCATTGGATTCATGTTATTCTGCGCTCTAAATCAATAGTTAGGGACGATTTAGTGCCAACATGTGAAGTTGATCGGCCAGTTCAAGTGGTCATTCTAAACTGATCATTGACGCTCATGGAGTAAAGGTTTATAAATGAAGAATAATGCATGGCATCATGCAGTTTTGGCTAGATTGAATAACTTGAACGCTTTTTCGTAGCAATTTTGTGTCAAATATTGTCACAATATAGAAAATTGAGCTAGCTTAATGTGGACATTGGGTTCGTATTATTCTGAGCTTTAAATCAAAAGTTACGGATGATTTAGTGCGGACATGTCAAGTTGATCGCATACTTAATGATATCATTCCAAACTGATCATTTGTGCTCATTGAGTAAAGGCTTATAAATGAACCATATTGCATGGGATCATGCAGTTTTGGCTAGATTGGATTACTTGAACGCTTTTTTGTATCTATTTTTGTCTCATATTTTGTTACAACATAGAGAATTGAGATAGCTTTACGTGGGCATTAGATTCGTGTCATCTAAGGTCTGAATCAAAAGTTAGGGATTATTTAGAGCATACATGTCAAGTTGATCGGCCAGTTTAAGTGATCAAACTAAACTGATCATTGGTGCTCATTGAGTAAAGGCTTATAAATGAAGCATAATACATGGCATCATGCAGTTTGGGATAGATCGGATTACATGGACGCTTTTTCGTATCTACTTTAGTCTCAAATTTTTGTGAGAATATAGAAAATTGACCTTGCTTAACGTGGGCATTGGATTCGTGTTATTACGAGCTAAATCAAAAGTTACGGACCATTTTGTACGGACATGTCATGTTGATCGGCCAGTTAAAGTGATCATTCTAAATTGATCATTGGTGCTCATTGAGGAAAAGATTATAAATGATGCATAATGCATGACATCACGCAGTTTAGGATAGATTGGATTACATGGACCCTTTGTCGTATCTATTTCTCTTTCAAATTTTGTCACAATATAGAAAATGGAGCTAGCTTAACGTGGGTCTTGGGTTCGTGTCATTCTGAGCTCTATATCAAACGTTACAGAAGATTTAGTG
This sequence comes from Pugionium cornutum, assembly GCA_018901935.1. Lineage (NCBI taxonomy): Eukaryota > Viridiplantae > Streptophyta > Magnoliopsida > Brassicales > Brassicaceae > Pugionium > Pugionium cornutum. Next base: position 5,723,709 of record JAENJI010000012.1, on the reverse strand, counting down.
TGGACATGTCAATTTGATCGGCCAGTTAAAGTGATCATTCTAAACTGATCATTGGTGCTCATTAAGTAAAGGCTTCTAAATGAAGCATAATGTACGACATCAGGAAGTTAGGGATAGATTCGATTAGTTGGATGCTTTGTCGTATTTATTTTTGTTTCAATTCTGTCACAATATAGCAAATTGAGCTAGCTTAACGTGGGCATTAGATTCGTGTCATTCTATTACGGATGATTTAATGGAGACATGTTAAGTTGATCAGCGAGTTAAAGTGATCATTCTAAACTGATCATCGGTGTTCATTGAGTAAAGGCTTATAAATGAAGTATTATCAATGACATCACACAGTTCAGGATAGATTGGATTACTTAGATGCTTTGTCATATTTGTTTATGTCTCAAAGTTTGTCACAATATAGAAAATTGAGCTAGCTTAACGTGGACATTGGATTTGTGTCATTCAGAACTCTAAATTAAAAATTACGGACGATTTAGTGCGTAAATGTCAAGTTGATTGGCCGGCTAAAGTGATCATTCTTAACTGATAATTGGTGCTCATTTAGTAAAAGTTTATAAATTTTGTCAAAATATAGAAAATTGGCATTGCTTAACGTGGGCATGTCATGTTGATCAGCCAGTTAATATGATCATTCTAAACTAATTTTGTGCGGACATGTCATGTTGATCCTCCAGTTAAAATGATCATTCTAAACTGATCATTGGTACTCATTGAGTAAAGGCTTATAAATGATGCATAATGTATGACATCACGCAGTTTAGGATAGACTGGATTACATGGACCCTTTGCCGTATCTATTTATCTCTCAAATTTTGTCACAATATAGAAAATTGAGCTAGCTTAACGTGTGGTTTGAGTTCGTGTCATTCAGAGCTCTGAATCAAAAGATACAAACGATTTAGTGTGGACATGTCAATTTGATCGGCCAGTTAAAGTGATCATTCTAAAATAATCATTTGTGCTCATTGAGTAAAGGCTTACAAATGAAGCATGATGCATGACATCACGCTGTTAGGGATAGATTCGATTACTTGGACGCTTAGTCATATCTAATTTTGTCTCAATTTTGTCGCAATATAACAAATTGAGCTAACTTAACGTGGGCATTGGATTAGTGTCATTCTAAGCTCTTAATCAAAAGTTACGGATGATTTAGTGAAGACATGTCAAGTTGATCGGCCAGTTAAAGTGATCATTCTAAACTCATCAGTGGTGTTCATTGAGTAAAAGCTTATAAATGGAGTTTAATGAATGACATCACACAGTTCACGATAGATTAGATTACTTGGATGCTTTGTCATATCTATTTATATCTCAAATTTTGTCACAATATAGAAATTGAGCTAGCTTAACGTGGACATTGGATTCGTGTCATTCTGAGCTCTAAATTCAAAGTTACGGATGATTTAGTGCAGACATGTGAAGTTGCGACTGATTTGCGACCAAATATGGTAAATTCACATTTCTCCTAAGTATTTTCCACATTTAAAACTTGTATTTCTATACTAATGAGACTACTAACCATTATAAGTGATAACATATATCGAAGATTGAAGTAGCTTAATGTGGCCATTGGATTGCTGTCATTCTGAGCTCTAAATCATAAGTTACAGACGATTTATTGCGGGCATGTGAAGTTGTTCGGCCAGTTAAAGTGATCATTTTTAACTGCTCATTGGTGCTCATTGAATAAAGGATTATAAATGAAGTATAATCCATGACATCACGTAATTCGGGATATATTGGATTACATGGACACTCTTTCGTATCTATTTCAATCTTAAATTTTGTCACAATATAGAAAATTGAGGTAGCTTACCATGGGTCTTGAATTCATGTCATTCTGAGCTCTAAATCAAAAGTTACGGAAGATTTAGTGAGGATTTGTCAAGTTGATCGGCCAGTTAAAGTGATCATTCTAAACTGATCATTGGTGGTCATTGAGTAACTGCTGACAAATGAAGCATAATGCATGGCATCATGCAGTTAGGGATAAATTGGATTACTTGGACACTTTGTCATATCTATTTCTGTCACAAATTTGGTCACAATATAGAAAATTGAGCTAGCTTAACGTGGGCATTGGATTCGTGTCATTCTGAGTTCTAAATAAAAAATTACGAACGATTTAGTGTAGACATATCAAGTTGACCGGCTAGTTAAAGTGATCATTCTAAACTGATCAATGGTACTCATTGAGTAAAGGCTTATAAATGATGGATAATGCATGACATCACGTAGTTCAGGATATATTGGATTACTTGTACGCTTTGTCGTATCTCTTTCTGCCTCAAATTTGTCACAATATAGAAAATTGAGATAGCTTAACGTGGGCATTGGATTCGTGTTATTCTGAGCAATAAATCATAAGTTACGAACGATTTAGTGCGGACATGTCAAGTTGATCGGCCAGTTAAAGTGTTTATTCTAAACTGATCATTGGTGCTCATTGAGTAAAGGTTTATAAATGAAGCATAATGTATGGAATCATGCAGTTTTTTCTAGATTGGATTACTTGAATGCCTTTTAGTATCTATTTTTGTTTCAAATTTTGTCACAATATAGAAGATTAAGCTACCTTAACAAGGGCATTGAATTCGTGATATTCTGAGCTCTAAATCAAAAATTACGAACGATTTAGTGCGGAAATGTCAAGTTGATCGTCTAGTTAAAGTTATCATTCTAAACTGATCATTTCTACTCATTGAGTAATGGCTTATAAATGAAGTATAATGCATTACATCACGCAGTTCGGGATATATTGGATTACTTGGATGCTTTGACGAATTAATTTCTGTCTCAAATTTTGTCATAATATAGAAAATTGAGCTAGCTTAACGTGGGCATTGGATTCATGTCATTACGAGCTCTAAATCAAAAGTTACGAATGATTTAGTGAGGACATGACAAGTTGTTCGGCCAGTTAAAGTGATCATTCTAAGCTGATCATTGGTGGTCATTGAGTAAAGGCATATAAATGATGCATAATGCATGACATCACACAGTTCGAGATAGATTGGATTACTTGGTCGCTTTGTCGTATCTATTTCTGTCTCAAATTTTGTCAAAATATATAAAATTGAGATAGCTTAACATGGGCATCGGGTTTATGTCATTCTGAGCTATATATTATAAGATATAGACGATTTAGTTTGGACATGTCAAGTTGATCGGCCTATGAAAGTGATCATTATAAACTGATCAATGGTGCTCACTGAGTAAAGGCTTATAAATGATGCCTAATGCATGACATCACTTAGTACGCGATACATTGGATTACTTGGATGCTTTATCATATCTATTTCTGTCTCAAATTTTGTCACGATATTGAAAATTGAGCTAGATTAAGGTGGGCATTGGGTTTGTGTCATTCTGAGCTCTAAGTCATACGTTACGGACGATTTAATGCGGACATGTCAAGTTGATCGGCTAGTTAAATTGATCATGGTGCTCATTGAGTAAATGCTTATAAATAAGGCATAATGTATGGCATCACGCAGTTCGGGATTGATTGGATTTAATGGACGCTTTGTCGTTCCTATTTTTGTCTCAAATTTTGTCACAGTATAGAAAATTGAGCTAACTTAACGTGGAAAGTGGATTTTTTTATTCTGAGCTCAAAAACAAAAATTACGTATGATTTAGTGCGGACATGTCAAGTTGATCGGCCAGTTAAAGTGATCTTTATAAACTGATCATTGGTGCTCATTGAGTTAAAGCTTATAAATAAAGCATAATGCATGACATCACGTAGTCCAGGATAGATTGGATTATTTGGATGCTTTGTCGTATCTATTTCTGTATGAAATTTTGTCACAATATATAAAATTGAGCTAGCTTAACGTGGGCATTGGATTCGTGTCATTCTAAACTCTAAATCAAAAGTTACAAAAGATTTAGCGCAGACATGTCAAGTTGATCAATCAGTTAAAGTGATCATTTTTAACTGATCATTTTTAACTGATCATTGGTGCTCATTGAATAAAAGCTTATAAATGAAGCATAATGCATGGCATCACACAGTTTTGGCTAGATTGGATTACTTGGAAGTTTTTTGAATCTATTTCTATCACAAATTTTGTCACAATATATAAAACTGAGCTAGCTTAATGTGGGCATTAGATTCGTGTTATTCCGAGCTCTAAATCAAAAGTTATGGGCAATTTAGTTCAGACATGTCCACTTGATCTCCTAGTTAAAATGATCATTCTAAACTGATCATTGCTACTGATTGATTAAAAGCTTATAAATGTAGCATAATGCATGCAATCACGTAGTTCAGGACTGATTAGATTATTTGGACAATTTGTCGTATCTACTTCTGTCTCAAATTTTGTAACATAATAGAAAATTGAGTTAGCTTAACGTGGGCATTGGATTCATGTCATTCTGAGCTCTAAATCACAAGTTACAAACGATTTATTGCAGACATGTCAAGTTGATCGATTAGTTAAAGTGATCATTCTTAACTGATCATTGACGACATTGAGTAAAGGCTTATAAATGAATTATAATGTATGACATCACGCAGTTTTTGGTAGATTGATAACTTGAACGCTTTTCTGTATCTATTTCTATCTCATTTTTGTCAAAATACAGAAAATTGAGCTACTTTAACGTTGGCATTGGATTCATGTTATTATGAGCTGTAAATCAAAAGTTATTGAAAATTTAGTGCAGACATGTCCACTTGATCGCCCAGTTAAAGTGATTATTCTAGACTGATCATTGGTGCTCATTGATCAAAGGCTTATAAATGAAGTATAATGCATGACATCACGTAGTTTTGGAAAGATTTGATCACTTGGAGAAGTGGTTGAAGCAATTTCAATGTAAAAATTTATCACAATAAAAACAAATTAAGCTAGGTTAGCCTGGGCATTGGCTTCGTGTCATTCCGAAAACTAAATCAAAAGTTACGGACAATTTAGTGCGGACATGTCAAGTTGATCGGCCAGTTAAAGTTATCATTATAAACTAACATTGGTGCTCATTGAGTAAATGCATACAAATGAAGCGTAATGCATGACATCACGCAGTTAGAGATTGATTGGATTACTTGGACACATTGTCGTATCTATTTCTGTCTCAAATTTTGTCACAATATAGAAAATTGAGCTACCTTAACGTGGGCATTGCATTCGTGTCATTCTTAGCTCTAAATAAAAAAGATACATACGATTTAATGCGGATATGTCAAGTTGATCGGCCACTTAAAGTGATCATTCTAAACTGATCATTGGTGCTCATTGAGTAAAGGCATATAAATGAAGCATAATGCATGGCATCACGCAGTTCGGGATAGATCAGATTACATGGACACTTTTTCGTATCTATTTTGGTCTCAAATTTTGTCAGAATATAGAAAATTGATCTTGCTTAACATGGGCATTGAATTTGTGTTATTTAGAGCTCTAAATCAAAACTTACGGACGGTTTAGTGCAGACATGTCAAGTTGATCGGTCAGTTAAAGCGATCATTCTTAACTGATTATTGGTGCTCATTGAGTAAATGCTTACAAATGAAACAGAATGCATGACATCACGCAGTTAGGAATAAATTTGATTACTTGGACGCTTTGCCGTTTATATTTCTGTCTCAAATTTTGTCACAATAAAGAAAATTGAGCTAGCTTGACGTGGGCATTGGATATATGTCATTCTGAGCTCTAAATAAAATGTTAGGGACGATTTAGTGCGGTTATGTCAAGTTGATCGGCCAATTAAAGTGATCATTTTAAACTGATCATTGGTTCACATTGAGTAAAGGCTTATAAATGATGCACAATGCATGACATCATGCACTTCGGGATAGATTGGATTACTTGGATGCCTTGTCATATCTATTTCTGCCTCAAATTTTGTCACAATACCGAAAATTGAGCTAGCTTAACGTGGTCATTGGATTCGTGTCATTCTGAGCTATAAATCATAAGTTACGGAAGATTTGGTGCAGAAATGTCAAGTTGATCGGCCAGTTAAAGTGATAATTCTTAACTGATCATTGGTGATTATTAAGTAAAGGCTTATAAATGAAGCATAATACATGGCATCACGTATTTCGGGATAGATTCGATTACATGGATGCTTTGTCGTATCAATTTCTATCTCAAATTTTATCGCAATATGGAAAATTGAATTAGCTTAACGTGGGCATTGGATTCGTGCCATTATGTGCTCTAAATCAAAAGTTATGGACGATTTAGTGCGGACATGTTAAGTTGATCGGCCAGTTAAAGTGATCATTCTAAACTAATCATTGGTGATCATTGTGTAAAGGCTTATAAATGAAGTATAATGCATTACATCACGCAGTTTGGGATCGATTGGACTACTTGGACACTTTGGCGTATCTATTTCTGCCTCATATTTTCTCAGAATATAGAAAATTGAGATAGCTTACCATGGGCATTGGATTCATGTCATTCGGAGCTCTAAATCATATGTTACGGACAATTTGATGTGGACATGTTAAGTTGATCCGCCAGCTAAAGTGATCATTCTAAACTGATCATTGGTGCTCATTTAGTAAAGGCTTATAAATGATGCATAATGCATGACATCACACAGTTCAGGATAGATTAGATTATCTGGACTCTTTGTCGTATCTATTTCTGCATCAAATTTTGTCACAATTTAGAAAATTGAGCTAGCATAATGTGAGATTGGATTCGTGTCATTCTTAGCTCTAAATCATAAGTTACGGACGATGTAGAGTAGAATGTCAAGTTAATCGGGCAGATAAAGTGATCATTCTTAACTGATCATTGGTGCTCATTGAGTAAAGGTTTATAAACGAAGCATAATGCATGGCATCACAGAGGTTTGGCTAGATTGGATTACTTGAAACCTTTTGATATCTATTTCTGCCTCAAATATTGTCACAATATAGCAAATGGAGCTAGCTTAACGAGGTCATTGGATTGATGTCATTCAGAGCTCTAAAACAACAGTTAGGGATGATTTAGTGTGGACATGTCAAGTTGACCGGCCAGTTGAATTGATTATTCTAAAATGATCATTGGTCCTCATTGTATAAAGGCTTATATATGAAGCATAATGCATGGCATCACACAGTTTTGGCTAGATTGGATTTCTTGAACGCTTTTTCATATAAATTTTTGTGTCAAATTTTGGCACAATATAGAAAATTGAGCTATCTTAACGTGGACATTGGATTCATGTAATTCTGAGCTCTAAATCAAAAGTTACATACGATTTAGTGCGGACATGTCAAGTTGATCGCCTAGTTAAAGGTATCATTCTAAACTGATCAATTGTGCTCATTGAGTAAAGGATAAATGTGAAGCATAATGCATGGCATCATGCAGTTTAGGATAGATTGGATTACATGGAAACGTTGCCGTACCTATTTCTGTCTCAAATTTTGTCACAATATAGAAAATTTAGTTAGCTTAACGTGGGCATTGGATACGTTTCATTATGAGCTCTAAATCAAAAGTTAAGGACGATTTAGTGTGGATATGTCAAGTTGATCAGGCAGTTAAAGTGATCATTCTAAACTGATCATTGGTGCTCATTAAGTAATGGCTTAAAAATGATTCATAATGCATGACATCAGAAGTACGGGATAGATTTGATTACTTGGACGCTTTTTTTAATCTATTTCTGTCTCAAATTTTGTCACAATATAGAAAATTGTGCTAGTTTAACGTGGGCATTGGATTCGTGTTAGTCTGACATCTAAATCAAAAGTTTGGACCATTTAGTGCGGACATGTCAAGTTGATCGGCCCGTTAAAGTGATCATTTTTAACTGATCATTGGTGCTCATTAAGTGAAGGCTTATAAATGAAGCATAATGCATGGCATCACGCAGTTTGCGATAGATTGGATTTCTTAGACGCTTTGTCGTATCTATTTGGGTCTCAAATTTTGTCACAATATAGAAAATTGAGCTAGATTAACATGGGCATTGCATTCTTTTCATTGTGAGCTATAAATCATATGTTACGGACGATTTAGTGCGGAAATGTCAAGTTGATCGGCTAGTTAAAGTGATCATTCTAAACTGATCATTGGTTCTCATTGAGTAAAGGCTTATAACTGAAGCATTATGCATGGCATCATACAGTTTTGGATAGATTGGATTACTTAGACGCTTTGTCATATCTATTTCTACCTCAACTTTTGTCACAATATAGAAAATTGAGCTAGCTTAACGTGGGCATTGGATTCCTGTCATTATGAGCTATAAATAATAAGTTACCAACGATTTAGTGCCGACATGTCAAGTTGATCGGCTAGTTTAAGTGATTATTCCTAACTGATCATTGGTGCTCACTGAGTAAAGGCTTATAAATGCAATAAAATGCATAGCATCACGCAGTTCGGGATAGATTGGATTACATGGACGCTTTGTCGTATCTATTTATGTCTCAAATTTTATTACAATAGAGAACATTTAGCTAGCTTAACGTGGGCATTGTATTCATGCCATTTTGTGCTCGAATTCAAAAGTTACGAATGATTTAATGCACACATGTTAATTGATCATCCAGTTAAAGTTATAATTCTAAACTGATCATTTGTGCTCATTTAGTAAATGCTTATAAATGAAGCATAATGCATGGCATCACGCAGTTTATGATAGATTGTATTATATGGACACTTTGTCGTATCTATTTTTGTGTCAAATTTTGACACAATATATTGTCTTATCTAGTTTTATCTCAGATTTTGTTACAATGTATAAAATTTAGCAAGATTAACGTGGGCATTGGATTCGTTTTATTCCGAGCTCTAAATCAAAAAGTTACGGACGATTTAGTGAGGACATGATAAGTTGATTGGCCAGTTAAAGTGATCATTCTAAACTGATCATAGGTGCTCATTGAGTAAAGGCTTATAAATGATGCATAATGCATGACATCACCCAGTTCGGGATAGATTGGATTACTTGGACGCTTTTTCGAATCTATTTCTGTCTCAAATTTTGTCAAAATATAGAAATTTGAGCTATTTTAACGTGGGAATTGGATTAGTTTCAGTCGGACCTCTAAATCAAAAGTTCGGACGATCTAGTGCAGACATGTCAAGTTGATCGGATCGTTAAAGTGATCATTTTTAAATGATCATTGTTGCTCAATGATTAATGGCTTATAAATGATGCATAATGCATGACATCACGTAGTTTGGGATATATTGGATTACTTGGACTCTTTGGCATATCTATTTCTGCCTCAAATTTTGTCACAATATAGAAAATTGAGCTAGCTTAACATGGGCATTGGATTCGTGTCATTATGAGCTATAAATCATTAGTTATAGATGATTTAGTGCGGATATATCAAGTTTCTCGGCCAGTTAAAGTTATCATTCTTAACTGATCATTGGTGCTCATTGAGTAAATGCTTACAAATGCAACATAATGCATGGCATCACACAGTTTGGGATAGATTGGATTACATGGACGCTTTGCTGTATTTATTTCAGTCTCAAATTTTACCAAAATATAGAAAATTGAGCTATCTTAACGTGGGCATTTGGTTCATGCCATTTTGTGCTCTAGTTCAAAAGTTACGAACGATTTAATGCGGACATGTAAAGGTTATCGGCAAGTTAAAGTTATAATTCTAAACGGATCAATTGTGCTCATTTAGTAAATGCTTATAAATGAAGTATAATGCATGGCATCACGCAGTTTAGGATAGATTGGATTATATTGACACTTTGTCGTCTCTATTTCTGTGTCAAATTTTATTACAATATAGAAAACTGAGCTAGCTTAACGTGGGCATTAGATTCGTGTCATTCAGTGTTCTAAATCAAAAGTTACGAACGATTCAGTAAGGACATGTTAAATTGATCGGCCAGTTCAAATGATCATTCTAAACTGATAATTGGTGCTCATTGAGTAAAAGCTTATAAATGAAGTATAATGCATGACATCACGCAGTTCGGAATAGATTAGATTACTTAGACGCTTTGACGTATCTATTTTTATCTTAAATTTTAGTCACAATATAGAAAATTGACCTATCTTAATGTGGGCATTGGAAACGTTTCATTCTGAGCTCTAAATCGAAAGTTACAGATGATTTAGTGCGGACATGTCAAGTTGATCGGCCAACTAAAATGATCATTCTAAACTGACCATTGGTGCTCAGTTAGTAATGGCTTATAAATGAAGCATAATGCACAACATCACAGAGTTTTGGCTAGATTGGATTACATGGATGCACTTTTATATCTTTTTCTGCCTCAATTTTTTTCACAATATAGAAAATTTAGCTAGCTTAACGAGGGCATTGGATTCGTGTTATTTCGAGCTGTAAATCAAAAGTTACAGACGATTTAATGCGGACATGTCAAGTTGATCAGCCAGTTAAAGCGATCATTTTTAACTGATCATTGGTTCTCATTGAGTAAAGGCTTAAAAATGAAGGATAATGCACGGCATCACGGAGTTTTGGCTAGATTGGATTATGTGGATACTTTTTCATATATATTTTTGCATCAAATTTTGCCACAATATAGAATATTGAGCTAGCTAACTGGAAGAATATTGAGATTAGAGAGGAGAAATTTGAAGAATTGAATCTGGAAACTCAAAGAGAAGTATGAGAAAATGAGAAATGTCTTAGACTTATGGAGAAGAATCTCCTAAAAGTTCTATCATACATTGAGTCTTTACAGCCCTTTTATAGAGGATTTACAATGTGAACATACAGGAAAATGAATTCAAATTTGTGGATGAGCTTGAATAGAGGAGTAGCTTGTCAACAACCAATGAGAAGAGAGGGGAAGACCTGCAAACTGTCTCATGAACGTTTGGTGTGGTTATCAATGTTGTGTGCAATAGGCATGACTGTTTGGTGTGGTTACCAAGACTGTGTACAGCATGGACATGTTCTTTTCACCTTGATTCTTCTCCCAAGGCAGCTATTTAACCATTTTAACAATGTGGTTAATAATAACTCATTCCTTTTTCTTTTCCCTTGTTATTCAAACTGAATTTTCGTGCTCACAGTTGCCTTGTAGGTCAAGATAGGTCTGATTTGATTTTTCTATGTCCATACTCCCCCTCAAGCTAAAGACTTCGGAATTACCCTAAAGTCTTAACCTTGGGAACCCATGGCAACACCTCATTAAAAACCTTATTAAGGAAAACCACTTGGGATAAAAACCATAATAAGGGAAAAGAGTGTGCTGCTCTTGGATTAGGAGACCTTTGGTCATGGATGTGATAAATCAACAAGCACAAGTTTGCAAAAGATGTTCTTGCAAACTTTGAGACTTGCTGCCTTTGTGAAGATGTCAGCTAGTTGGTCTTCACTCCTTGTATAACATGGCAGAATGGTTCGATCTTGAACTTTCACCCTAACCTTATGGCAATCGATCTCTATGTGCTTGGTCCTCTCGTGAAACACTAAGTTTGAAGCTATGTGAATTCCTGCCTGATTATCACAATGGAATGTGATTGGCCCTGGTTGTTCAATACCGAAGTCTTTCATGAGCGCTTTGATCCAATTTACTTCACTTGTCAGCTTCCTCATAGCCCTATATTCTGCTTCAGCACTAGAACATGATACCGCCTTCTACTTTTTAGTCTTCCAAGTGACTAAGTTCCAACCAATGAGGGTGCAATACCCAGTGGTTGATTTCCTATCCACCCTATCACCAGCCCAATCCGCATCACAATACCCGACAATCTCAGTATTCCCATTCTTGCCCATCCATATGCCTTGACCAGGAGATCCTTTGATGTATCTAAGGATCCTTTCTACCATGCTCCAATGATATACAGTAGGTTTTTGCATATGTTGACTCACTTGATTCACAGCAAAACACAAGTCTGGTCGTGTGAGAGTGAGGTAGATCAGCTTCCCAACTAGTCTCCTATACTGAAAAACATCCTTAAATAACTCATCAGCTTTCTCTCCCTTTCCATTGACCTTGTAGCCATCTTCAGGAGGAGTTTGTCCAGTTTAGCCCCAAGCTTTCACGTGTCTATCAACAGATCGAGAGCATACTTTTTTTGGGATAGAAAGAGCCCTTCCTGAGACCAACACACTTCAATACCCAAGAAGTACTTCAACTCTCCAAGATCCTTCATGTCAAATGATCTGTTTAAAAAGGCCTTTGTGGACTGAATTCCTTCCTTATCATCTCCTGTGATGATAAGGTCATCCACATAAACCAAGACCGCCATGATTCCTTTGAAATTTTGATGAGTGAACAAAGTATGATCTGAATAGGATTTTCTAAACCCATTATCAGTAAGTGTGGAGCTTAATTTGTGATACCAGGCCCTTGGTGACTGGTTCAACCCATATATTGCCTTCCTAAGTCCTAGAACCTGTCCCTCTTTGCAAAGATCTTCAAGGCCTGGTGGTGGAATCATATACACTTCCACTTCAAGTTCTCCTTGTAGGAATGCGTTCTTGACTTCCATTTGCCATAAGTCCCAACTCAGATTCGTAGCTAGTGAAAGAACAACCCTTATAGTGTGTAGCTTAGCCACCGGTGCAAATGTATCAGTATAGTGCTATCCATATGTCTGAGTGAAAACTCTTGCAACTAGACGTGCCTTGTACCTTTCTATGTCCCCATTGCTCTTATACTTGATGGTGAACACCCACTTGGAACTCACAGCCTTCTTGCCTTTGGGAAGTTCTTGTATATCCCATGTATGATTCCTTTCCATAGCTCCCTTCTCATCTTTTACTGCATCTAACCATTCTTTCTTGCTCTTAGCTTCTTCATAAGTCCTTGAATCTGACTTTGTTCAATCTTTCCAAGGAATGCTTGATGACTAAATGGCAAGAGGTCAAGGGAACAAACAGCTTGTATGGGATGAGCCACGGCCTGGTTGTTGTAGAAGACCCTAGTGTTTACCCAGTTGGATGGATCTTTCCTAAGTCTAGTACTCCTCCTTAGTTGCTGAACAGGAGGAGCAGCCTCCTCCACAACCGTTTCCTCTTCCATTTGGTGAATAGGTTCCTCTATACCCACTTCCAAGTTGTCTTGTTCTTGGTTTTGGGCGTAGCTTCTTCTTGGATTGGAGTTGGTTCTTGAGTTACCACCCCTTGTTCATTCTCTTGGGTATCTTGTGAACTACTTGGAGTTCTTGCTTCTTCTTGTCTTGAATCCTTTGGCACATCATTTCCCAAATGATTCAAGAGAAACCTCAAACTCATAGCCAAATCAGAAGGTGACCTTGAGAGATCCTTCAATCCTTCCCAATCTTTCTCATAATAGCTTCGTTCTTCTATGAACTTGACATCTCTAGACACATATGTCCTATTGTTGCTAGGATCATAACACTTATAACCCTTTTGTGTTGTTGAATATCCAAGGAACATACACTTGATGCTTTTTGCCTCCAACTTGTTTCTTAGATCACGTGGAACATACACAAAGCACACACACCCAAATACACGTAAATGATCGATAGAAGGTTTAGTTTTATTGAGTACCTCAAATGGAGATATGTCTTACAAGACTTTGGTTGGAATCTGATTGATGAGGTAGCAAGCAACAAGGACTGCATCTCCCCAAAAACTTTTAGGAACATTGGTATGAAACATCATGGATCTTGCTACTTCCATTAAGTGTCGATTCTTCCTTTCAGCAACTCCATTTTGTTGTGGTGTGTGGACAACTAGTTTGATGTAGTATTCCATGTTTGTTTAAGTGAGCTTTGAATCTTTGACTTGTGTATTCCCCTCCATTATCTGATCTTAACACTTTGATCTTGGCATAGAATTGATTAGTAACATAATTATGAAAGTTTATAAATGCATCATAAACCCTATCTTTAGATGGAAGTAATGTAACCCATGTATATTTCAATTTCTCATCTATAAAGGTCATAAAGTATTTATTCCTATCTCTAGACATGCAAGGTGAGGTCCAAACATCGGAATGTACTAAATAAAAACAATGCTCATAAATTGTAGACGATTTAGGGAAAACAACACGACAGTGTTTGCCAATGATACAAGCCTCACAAACTGAGTGATCATAAGCAACATTAGGCATTATTAAGCTTAAAGCACGAGCATGAGGATGTCCTAATCTAGCATGCCATAAGACATCTTTATTAGCAAAAACACAGGATTTGAAAGCTAATGAATCCGAATTGCTTGAAGGAGTGTCCTCAAAAACATAGAGCTCATCTTGAGTCCCACCACTTCCAAGTATCTTACCACTCTTAATATCTTGAAAGTAAAAATTGTTAGGCCCAAAATTAACACTGCAATTCAGGTCTTTAGTAGCCCTTTTAACCAAACTAGATTAGACTTAAACATAGGTACAAAGAAAGCATTAGTTTCTTTGTGAAATAGTCTTAATTTTCTGGTTCCTTCAATTGGAATACCCTTACCATCAGCTATAGTTACTTGTCCTAGACATGTTTCAATGTTCTTTAACAACCTACCATTGCTAATCATATGGTGAGAAGCACCCGAATCCACTACCAACTTATGATCTGGTTTATCAAGCAATTTATAGGAGTAGAGTGTGATATCGGAGAGTTTTGAGGCATAGGTCTTGATGAGATCCTCCAAGTCACTATTATCTACATACTCCATGGATACATTCTTAGCTAGCTCCCCTCCTTGGTTGGATGAACTTGCCGGTTCAGTTACAACCTTTTGAGAGATGTTAGCCTTTGAATCCTTGAACCGGTTTGGTTTGAGGTGAGGATGAAGTATCCAGCACTTGTCCTTGATGTGGCCATTCCTCTTACAATGATCACACATCACACTCTTCCTATCCTCTTTCTTAAACACGCTTTTTTTGCCATGACTAGTTCTCCTTTACCATCAAACAAACCAATGTTGCCTTGCGCCTTTTGAATCCGTGAGCACATCTCTTTGAAATCAGGGAGTTTTGGCTCTCTCTAGATGGGCTTAATCACATCCTTAAAAGCTGGATTTAGTTTGAGAAGGAGCCCAAATATCTTGTATTGTTCCTTCCTTTCATTAAGCACCTTTGGATCCATAGAACTTGGTCTCAACATGTCAAGCTCGAACCATGTTGACTGGAACTTGCCTAGGAATTTTGTGAACTCCATATCCTCTTGGTGTAGATCATTGAGAGTCTTCTTAACCTCATACACACGGCTGAGGTTTGAAACATCCCCATACACCCTCTTGAGAGTCTCCCAAAGAGACTTCGAGGTTACACAATTTGAATAAGCTTCAAGAATGGATGGGTCCAATGAATTTTTGGAGGAATCCAAGGACTGTTTGATCTTCTTGGAACCACCTAGCTTCTTCTTTTCTTGTTGCCTCATCCACGTCTCCTCTGGATCATCTATAGATGGAGTATTATCCTCCAAGATGTGATTCCAAAGTCCTTTGCCACAAATGGCTGTCTTGATGGGTGTTGACCATAATGTGTAGTTCAAGCCTTTTAGAACTACTGGTATCACCGTAGGTTTCAGGCTGGAACTGACTTGAACTGTATCCTCCATTGTTAGGCTTTGAAGAGCTCAAAGGAAGCAGCTTTTATGGTTGAATAAAACTGTGAGTTTTTAGTTTAAAGACTGAGAGATTTTTGACAGATTTTTAGATTAGAAGCTGAGAGATTTGAGAATTAGAAGCTGAGAGATTTGAGTACAAAAGATGAGAGAATGATCTTATGCTCTGATACCATGAAAGAATATTGAGATTAGAGAGGAGAAATGTGAAGAATTGAATCTGGAACTTCAAAGAGAAGTATGAGAAAATGAGAAATGTCTTAAACT
Organism: Pugionium cornutum; assembly: GCA_018901935.1. Lineage (NCBI taxonomy): Eukaryota > Viridiplantae > Streptophyta > Magnoliopsida > Brassicales > Brassicaceae > Pugionium > Pugionium cornutum. Next base: position 5,707,977 of record JAENJI010000012.1, on the reverse strand, counting down.
TATGGAGAAGAATCTCCTAAGAGTTCTATCATACATTGAGTCTTTATAGCCCTTTTATAGAGGATTTACAATGTGAACACAAAAGAAAACGAATTCAAACTTGTGGATGAGCTTGAATAGAGGAGGAGCTTGTCAACAACCAATGAGAAGAGAGGGGAAGACCTGCAAACTGTCTCATGAACGTTTGGTGTGGTTATCAAGGCTGTGTGCAGCAGGCATGACTATTTGGTGTGGTTACCAAGACTGTGTGCAGCATGGACATGTCCTTTTCACCTTAATTCTTCTCACAATGCAGTTATTTAACCCTTTTAACCATGTGGTTAATAATAACTCCCTCCTTTTTTTCCCTTGTTATTCAAACTGAATTTTCGTGCTCACACTTGCCTTGTAGGTCAAGATAGGTCTTATTGGATTTTCCTATGTCCATACTAACGTGGGCATTGGATTCGTGTTATTCTGAGCTCTAATCAAAAGTTACAGATGATTTAGTGCGGACATGTTAAGTTGATCGCCTAGTTAAAGTTATCATTCTAAATTGATCATTTGTGCTCATTGAGTAAAGACTAATAAATGAAGCATAATGCATGTCCTCATGTAGTTCGGGATATATTGGATTACATAGATACTTTTTCGTATCTATTTCTGTCTCAAATTTTTTCACAATATAGAAAATTTAGCTAGCTTAACGTGGGCATTGGATTCGTGTCATTCTGAGCTCCAAATCAAAAGTTACGGACGATTTAGTGTGGAAATGTCAAGTTGATCAGCCAGTTAAAGTGATCATTCTAAACTGATCATTGGTGCTCATTGAGTAAAGGCTTATAAATGAAGCATAATGCATGAGATCACGTAGTTCGGGATAGATTGGATTACTTGGACGCTTTGTCGTATCTATTTCTGTCTCAAATTTTGTCACAATATAGAAAATTTAGCTAGCTTAATGTGGGCATTGGATTCGTGTCATTCGAAGCTCTAAATCAAAAGTTATGGACAATTTAGTGCAGACATATCTAGTTGATCGCTCAGTTAAAGTGATCATTCTAAACTTATCATTGGTGCTGATTGATTAAAGGCTTTTAAATGAAGCATAATTCATGACATCACGTAGTTTTGGAAAGATTTGATCACTTGGAAGATTGATTGAAGAAATATTAATTTTAAAATTTATCACAATAAAGAGAAGTTGAGCTATCTTAACGTGGACATTGGATTCGTGTCTGTCTGAGCTCTAAATCAAAAGTTATGGATTATTTACTGCAGACATATCAAGTTGATCGGCCATTTAAAGTGATCATTGTAAACTGATCTTTGGTGGTCATTGAGTTAAGGCATATAAATGAAACATAATGCAAGGCATCAGGAAGTTCGTGATAGATTGGATTACATGGACGCTTTGTCCTATCTTTTTCTATCTCAAATTTTGTCACAATATAGAACATTGAGCTTGTTTAACATGGGCACTGGATTTGTGTCATTTTGAGCTCTAAATAAAAAGTGACAAACAGTTTATTGCAGACATGTCAAGTTATTCGGCCAGTTAAAGTGATCATTCTAAACTGATCATTACTGCTCATTGAGTAAAGGCTTATAAATGAAGCATAATGCATGGCATCATGAAGTTAAGGATATATTGGATTACATGCATGTTTTGTCTTATCTATTTCTGTCTCAAATTTTGTCACAATATAGAAAATTGAGCTAGCTTAACATGGGCATTGGATTCGGGTCATTCAGAGCTCTAAATCAAAAGTTACGGACGATTTATTGCGTACATGTTAAGTTGATCGGCTAGTTAAAATTATCATTCTAAACTGATCATTGGTGCTCATTGCGTAAAGGCTTACAAATGAAACATATTGCATGACATCACACAGTTCAGGATAGATTGGAATACTTGGACGCTTTGCCGTATCTATTTCTATCTCAAATTTTGTCATAATATAGAACATTGAGCTAGTTTAACGTGGGCATTGGATTCGTGTCAGTCTTACCTCTAAATCAAAAGTTCGTACGATTTAGTGCGGAAATGTGGAGTTGATTGGCCATTTAAAGTGATCATTCTTAACTAATCATTAGTGCTAATTGAGTAAAGGCTTATCAATGTAACATAATGATTAGCATCACGCAGTTTGGGATATATTGGATTACATGGATGCTTTGTTATATATATTTTTGTCTCAAATTTTGTCACAATATAGAAAATTTATCTAGTTTAACGTGGGCATTGGATTTGTGCCAGTCTGACCTCTAAATCAAAAGTTCGGACAATTTAGTGCCAAAATGTCAAGTTGATCGACCAGTTAAAGTGATCATTCTTAACTGATCATTGGTGCTTATTGAGTAAAGGCTTATAAATGAAGCATAATGCATGGCTTCACGAAGTTCAAGATAGATTGGATTACATGGACGCTTTGTCGTGTCTATTTCGGCCTCAAATTTTGTCAAAATATAGAAACTTTTGAGCTAGGTTAACGTGGGCATTAGATTTGTGTCATTCTGAGCTCTAAATCATAAGCTACAGACGATTTAATGCGGACATGTCAAGTTGATCGGCCAGTTAAAGTGATCATTCTTAACTTATCATTGGTGCTCATTGAGTAAAGGGTTATAAATGAACCGTAATGTATGGCATCACGCAGTTCGGGATATATTGCATCATGGACGCTTTGTCTTATCTATTTTTCTCTCAATTTTTTCACAATATTAAAAATTGAGCTAGCTTAACCTGGGTATTGTATTTGTGTCATTCGGATCTCTATATTAAAGTTATACATGATTTAATTCGGAAATGTCAAGTTGATCAGCCAGTTAAAGTGATCATTCTAGACTGATCAATGGTGCTCATTGAGTAAAGGCTTATAAATGATGCATAATGCATAACATCACGCAGTTTGGAATTGATTGGATTACTTGGACGCTTTATTGTATCTATTTCATTCCCAATTTTTTTCAAAATATAGAAAATTGAGCTAGGTTAACATTGGCATTAGATTTGTGTCATTCTGATCTCTAAATCATAAGTTACGGACAATTTAGTGCAGAAAATGTCAAGTTGATCGGCCAGTTAAAGTGATCATTCTTAACTTGTCATTGGTGCTCATTGAGTAAACGGCTATAAATGAACCATAATGCATGGCATCACGAAGTTCGGGATAGATTGGCTTACATGGATGATTTGTCGTATCTATTTGTTTCTCAAATTTTGTGACAATATAGAAAATTGAGCTAGCTTAACGTGGGCATTGGATTCGTATTATTCTGAGCTCTAAATCAAAAGTTACGAACGATTTAGTGTGGACATGTCAAGTTGATCGGTCATTCTAAATTGATCATCGTTGGTGCTCATTGAGTAAAGGCTTATCAATGATGCATAATGCATGACATCACGCAGTTCAGGATAGTTTGGATTACTTGGACGCTTTGTCGTATCTATTTCTGTCCCAAATGTTTTCACAATATAGAAAATTGAGCTAGTATAACGTGGGCATTGGATTCGTGCCAATCTGACCTCTAAATCAAAAGTTAGGATGATTTAGTGGACATGTCAAGTTAATCGGCAAGTTAAAGTGATCATTATTAACTGATCATTGGTGCTCATTGAGTAAAGGCTCATAAGTGAAGCATAATGCATGTCATCACGAAGTTCGGGATAGATTGGATTACATGGGCGCCTTTTCGTATGTATTTCTGTCTAAATTTTTTTCACAATATAGAAAATTGAGCTAGCTTAACGGGTGCATTGGATTCGTGTCATTCTGAACTCTAAATCAAAAGTTACGGACGATTTTTTGCGAACATGTCAAGTTGATCGCCAGTTAAAGTGATCATTTTAAAATGATCATTGGTGCTCATTGAGTAAAAGGCTTGCAAATGAAGCATAATGCATGACATCACACAGTTCAGGATAGATAGGATTACTTGGACGCTTTGTTGTATCTATTTCATTCCCAAATTTTGTCACAATATAGAAAATTAAGCTAGCTTAACATGGGCACTGGATTCGTGTCATTCAGAGCTCTAAATCAAAAGATACGCACGATTTAATGCGGACATGTCAAGTTGATCGGCCATTTAAAGTGATCAATCTAAACTGATCATTGGTGCTCATTGAGTAAAAGCTTATAAATGAAGCATAATGCATGGCATCACGACGTTGGGGATAAATTGGATTACATGTACGCTTTTTCGTATCAATTTATGTCTCAAATTTTTTCACAATACAGAAAATTGAGCTAGCTTAACGGGGGCATAGGATTCGTCTCATTCTGAGCTTTAAATCAAAAAATACGGACAATTTAGTACGGACATGTCAAGGTGATCGGCCAGTTAAAGTGATCATTCTAAACTGATCATTGGTGGTCTTCGAGAAAAGGCTTATAAATGATGCATAATGCATGACATCACGCAGCTCGGGATAGATTAGATTACATGGACACTTTGACATATATATTTTTGTCTCAAATTTTTTCACAATATAGAAAATTGAGCTAGTTTAACGTGGGCATTGGATTCGTGCCAGTCTGACCTCTAAATCAAAAGATACAGACAATTTAGTACAGATATGTCAAGTTGATCGGCTAGTTAAAGTGATAATTCTAAACTGATCATTGGTCCTCATTGAGTAAATGGCTTAAATATGATTTATAATGCAAGGCATCACACAGTTCGGGATAGATTGGATTACTTAGACACTTTGTCATATCTATTTCTATCTCAATTTTTTTCATAATATAGAAAATTGAGCTAGATTAACGTGGAAATCGGATTCGTGCCAGCCTGAGCTCTAAAGCAAAAGGTAAGGACGATTTAGTGCTAACATGTCAAGTTGATCGGCCAGTTAAATTGATCATTCTAAACTGATATTTGGTCTTCATCGAGTAAAGGCTTATAAAGGATGCATAATGCATGGCATCACGAAGTTCAGGATAGGTTGGATTACATGGATTTTTTGTTACAGCTATTTCTGTCTCAAAGTTTTTCACAATACAGAAAATTGAGCTAGCTTAATGGGGGCATTGGATCGTGTCATTCTGAGCTCTAAATCAAAAGTTAAGGAAACTTTAGTGCGAAAATGTCAAGTTGATCGCCAGTTAATGTGATCATTCTAAACTGCTCATTGGTGCTCATTGAGTTAAAGGCTTACTAATGAAGCATAATGCATGACATCACGCAGTTCGGCGTAGATTGGATTACTTGGATGCTCTGTCGTATCTATTTCTGTCTCAAATTTTGTCACAAGATAGAAAATTATTCTAGCTTAACATGTGCATTGGATTCGTGTAATTCTGAGCTATAAAATATAATTTACGGACGATTTAGTGTGGACATGTCAAGTTGATCGGACAGGGAAAGTGATCATTGGTGCTCATTTAGTAAATGCTTATAAATGAAGCATACTGCATGGAATCACGCACTCCAGGATAGATTGGATTACGTGGACACTTTATTGTATCTATTTATGTCTCAAATTTTGCCACAATATAGAAAATTAAGCTAGTTTAACATGGGCATTGGATTATTGCCAATATGACCTCTAAATCAAAAGTTCAGACGATTTAGTGCGGACATGTCAAGTTGATCGGCCAGTTAAAGTGATCATTCTTAATTGATCATTGGTGCTCATTGAGTAAAGGATTATAAATGAAGCAAAATGGATGGCATCACAATCGGGATAGGTTGGGTTGAATGGACACTTTGTCGTATCTATTTCTATCTCGAATTTTTTCACAATATAGAAAATTGAGCTAGCTTAACGTGTACATTGGATTCTTGTTAGTCAGAAATCTAATTCAAAAGTTACTGAAAATTTAGTGCGGACATGTCAAGTTGATCGGACAGTTAAAGTGATCATTCTAAACTGATCATTGGTGCTCATTGAGTAAAAGGCTTAGAAATGAAGCATAATGCATGACATCACGCAGTTTGGGATAGATTGGATTACATGGACGCTTTATCGCAACTATTTCTATATCAAATTTTATCACAATATAGAAAATTGAGCTAGCTTAACGTGTGCGTTGGATCCGTGTCATTCTGAGCTCTAAATCAAAAGATATGGACAATTTAGTATGGACATGTCAAGTTGACCGGCCAGTAAAAGTGATCATTCTAAACTGATCATTGTTGCTCATTGAGTAAATGGCTTACAAATGAAGCATAATGCATGACATCACTTAGTTCGGGATAGATTGGCTTACTTGGACATTTTGTCGTATCTATTTCTATCTCAAATTTTTTCACAATATAGAAAATAGAGCTAGCTTAATGTGGGCATTGAATTCATGTCATTTTGAGCTCTAAATCAAAAGTTACGGACGATTTAGTGCAGGCATGTCAAGTTGATTGGTCAGTTAAAGTGATCGTTCTTCACTGAACATTGGTGCTCACTAAGTAAAGGCTTATAATTGAATCATAATGCATGGCATCGCAGTTTTTGGTAGATTGAATTACTTGAATGTTTTTTATCTATTTTTGTGTCAAACTTTGTCACAATATAGAAAATTGAGCTAGCTTAACGAAGGCATTAGATTTGTGTTATTCCGAGCTCTAATTCAAAAGTTATGGAAAGTTTAATGCAGACATGTCAAGTTGATTGCCCAACTTAAGTGATCATTCTAAACTGATCATTGGTGCTCATTGATTAAAGGCTTATAAATGAAACATAATGCATGACATCACGTAGTTTTGGAAAAGTTTAATTACTTGGAGGACTTGTTGAAGCAATTTTAGTGTTAAAATTTATCACAATAAAAAAATTGGGCTATTTAACGTGGGCATTGGATTTGTGTCATTCTGAGCTCAAAATCAAAAGTTACAGCCGATTTAGTGCAGACATTAAAAGTTACAGCGGATCGGTCAGTTAAAGTGATCATTCTAAACTAATCATCATTGGTACTCATTGAGTAAATGCTAATAAATGATGCAAAATGCACGACATCACGGAGTTCAGGATAGTTTAGATTACATGGACGCTTTGTCGTATCTATTTATGTGTCAAATATTTTCACAATATAGAAAATTGAGCTAGTTTAACGTAGGCATTGGATTGGTGCCTGTTTGACCTCTAAATCAAAACTTTGGATGATTTTGTGCGCAAATGTCAAGTTGATCAGCTAGTTAAAGTGATCATTCTTAACTGATCATTAGGGCTCATTGAGTAAAAGCTTATAAATGAAGCATAATGTATGGCATCACGAAGTTCGGATAGATTGAATTACATAGACACTTTGTCGTAGAAACTTCTATCTCAAATTTTTTTACAATATAGAAATTTGAGCTAGCTTAACAGGGGCATTAGATTCGTATCATTCTGAGTTCTAAATCAAAAGTTACGGACAATTTAGTGCGGACATGTCAAGTTGATCGCCAGTTAAAGTGATCATTATAAACTGATCATTCGAGCTGATTGAGTAAATGGCTTGCAAATGAAGCATAAAACATGACATCACGCAGTTCGGGATAGATTTAATTATTTATACGCTTTGTCGTATCTATTTCAGTCTCAAATTTGTCACAATATAGAAAATTAATCTAGGTTAACGTGAGCATTGGATTCGTGTCATTCTGAGCTCTAAATCAAAAGATATGGACGATTTAGTGTGTACATGTCAATTTGATCGGCTAGTTAAAGTGATCATTCTTAACTAATCATTGATGCTCATTGAGTAAAGGCTTATAAATGAAGTATAATGCATGGCATCACGAATTTTGGGATAGATTGGATTACATGGACGCTTTGTCGTTTCTATTTCTGTCTCAAATTTTTTCACAATTTAGAAAATTGAGCTAGCTTAACGGGGGCACTGCATTCGTGTCATTCTGAGCTTTAAATCAATAGTTAGGAATGATTTATTGCGGAAATGTCATGTTAATCGGCATAATCAATAGTTAAATCAATGTCATGTTAAATCAATAGTTAAAATGATCATTCTAAACTGATCATTGGTGCTCATTGAGAAATTGCTTATAAATGATGCATAATGCATGACATCATGCAAGTCAGGATAGATTGGATTACTTGGATATTTTGTCGTATCTATTTCTGTCTCAAATTTTGTCGCAATATATAAAATTGAGCTAGATTAACGTGGGCATTGGATTCATCCCATTCTAAGCTCTAAATCAAAAGATACGGACAATTCAGTATGGCCATGTCAAGTTGACCGGCCAGTTAAAGTGATCATTCTAAATTGATCATTGGTGCTCATTGAGTAAAGGCTTAAAAATGATGCATAATGCATGACATCACGTAGCTAGGGATAGATTGGATTACTTGGACACTTTGTCGTATCTATTTCTGTCTCAAACATTTTCACAATATTGAAAATTGGGCTAGTTTAACGTGGGCATTGGATTTGTGCAAGTCTGTCCTCTAAATCAAAAGTTTGGATGATTTAGTGCGGACATGTCAAGGTTATCGGCCAGTTAAAGTGACCATTCTTAACTAATCATTGGTGATCATTGAGTAAAGGCTTATAAATGAAACATAATGCATGGCCTCATGAAGTTCAGGATAGATTGGATTGCATTGATGCTTTGTCGTATTTATTTTTTTCTCAAATTTTGTCATAATATAGAAAATTTAGCTAGCTTAACTGGGCCATTGGATTCGTGTTATTCTGAGCTGTAAATCAAAATGTACGGATGATTTAGTGCGGAAATGTCAAGTTGATCGGCAAGTTAAAGTGATCATTCTTAACTGGTCGTTGGTGCACATTGCGTAAAGGGTTATAAATGACCCATAATGCATGTCATCAAGCAGTTCGGGTTAGATTGGATTACATGGACTCTTTGTGGGATTTATTTGTTTCTCAAATTTCGTTACAGTATAGAAAATTGAGCTAGCTTAACGTGGACATTGGATTAGTGCCTGTCTGACCTCTAAATCAAAAGTTATGAACAATTTATTGCACACATGTCAGGTTGATCACCAGTTAAAATGTTCATTCTAAACTGATCATTGGTGCTCATTGAGTAAAAGGCTTACAAATGAAGAATAATGCATGACATCATGCAGTTTGGGATAGATTGGATTACTTAGTCCCTTTGTCGTATCTATTTCTGTCTCAAATTTTGTCACAATATCAAAACTTAAGCTAGCTTAACGTAGGCATTGGATTCGTGCCATTCTGGGCCTTAAATCAAAAGATACGGATGATTTAGTATGGACATAACAAGCTGATCGGCCAGTTAAAGTGATCATTCTCAACTGCTCATTGGTGCTCATTTGGTAAAGGCTTATAAATGAATCATAATGCATGACATCACGCAGTTTGGGATAGATTGTGGTACATGGATGCTTTCTCTTGTCTATTTCTGTCTCAAATTTTGTCAAAATATTCAAAATTGAGCTAGTTTAATGTAGGCATTGGATTCGTGTCATTTTGAGCTTTAAAACAAAAGGTAGGGATGATTTAGTGCAGAAATGTCAAGTTAATCGGCCAGTTAAAGTGATCATTCTAAACTGATCATCAGTGCTCATTGAGTAATGGCTTATAAATGATGCATAATGCATGACATCACGCAGGTCAAGATAGATTGGATTACTTAGACGCTTTGTCGTATCTATTTCTGGCACAAATTTTGTCACAATATAAAAAATAGAGCTAGCTTAACCTGGGCATTTGATTCGTCCAATTCTAAGCTCTAAATAAAAAGATAAGGATATGTCAACTTGATCGGCCAGTTAAAGTGATCATTCTAAACTGATCATTGGTGCTCATTGAGTAAAGGCTTATAAATGATGCAAAATGCATGACATAACACAGCTCGGGATATATTGGATTACTTGTACACTTTGTCGTATCTATTTCGGTTTCAAATTTTTTTACAATATAGAAAATTGAGCTACTTTAACGTGGGCATTGGATTAGTGCAAGTATGACGTCTAAATCAAAAGTTTTGATGATTTAGTGCGGACATGTCAAGTTGATCGGCAAGTTAAAGTGATCATTCTTAACTGATCATTGGTGATGATTGAGTAAAGGCTTATAAATGAAGCATAATGCATGGCCTCACGAAGTTCGGGGTACATTGGATTACATGGATCCTTTGTCGTATTTATTTTTATCTCAAATTTTTTCACAATATAGAAAATTGAGCTAGCCTAACGTGGGCATTGGATTCGTCTCATTCCGAGCTCTAAATACAAAGATACGGACAATTTAGTACGGACATGTCAAGTTGATCGGCTAGTTAAAGTGATCATTCTAACCTGATCATTGGTGCTCATTGAGTAAATGCTTATTAATGATGCATAATGCATGACATCACGCAATTTGGGATATATTGGATTACTTGGACACTTTGTCGTATCTATTTCCATCTCAAATTTTGTCACAATATAGAAAATTGAGCTAGCTTAACGTGGGCATTAGATTCGTGTCACTCTGAGCTCTAATTCAAAAGTTCGGATGATATAGTGTGGACATGTTAAGTTGATCGGCCACCTAAAGTGATCATTCCTAACTGTTCATTGGTGCTCATTGAGTAAAGGCTTGTAAATTAAGCATAATGCATGGCATTAAAAAGTTCGGGATAGATTGGATTACATGGACACTTTACCATATACATTTATGACTTAAATTTTGTAACAATATAGAAAATTGAGCTAGCTAAACGGGGGCATTGGATTCGTGTCATTCTGAACTCTAAATCAAAAGTTCGGAAAATTGATTGCGGACATGTCAAGTTGATCAACAGTTAAAGTGATCATTCTAAATTGATCATTGGTGCTCATTGAGTAAAGGCTTATAAATGATGCAAAATGCATGACACAACGCAGCTCGGGATAGATTGGATTACTTGGAAACTTTGTCATATCTATTTTTGTCACAAATTTTGTCACAATATAGAAAATTAACCTAACTTAGCTTGGGCATTGGATTCGTGTTATTTGAGATTTAAATCAAAAGATACAAACAATTTAGAGCAGACATGTCAAGTTGATCGCTTAGTTAAAGTGATCATTCGAAACTGATCATTTGTGCTAATTGAGTAAAGGCTTATAAATGAAGCATAATGTAAAGAATCATGCAGTTTTGGCTAGATTGGATTACTTGAACGCTTTTTTATATTCGAATACTTGAATGCTTTTTTCGTATCTATTTTTGTGTCAAATTTTGTCACAATATAGAAAATTGAACTAAATTCACGTGGGCATTGGATTCGTGTTATTCTGAGCTCTAAATCAAAAGTTACGAACATATTAGTGCAGACATGTCAAGTTGATCGGCCAGTTAAAGTGATCATTCTCAACTGATCATTGGTTCTCATTTGGTAAAGGCTTATAAATGAAGCATAATGCATGACATCACGCAGTTCGGGATGGATTGGGTTACATGGACCCTTTATCTTATCTATATGTCTCAAATTTTGTAAAATTTTTGAAAATTGAGCTACCTTAACGTAGGCAGTGGATTTGTGTCATTTTGAGCTTTAAATCAAAAGTTAGGGATGATTTAATAAGTTGATCAGCCTGTTAAAGTGGTCATTCTAAACTGATCATTGGTGCTCATTGAGAAATTGCTTATAAATGATGCATAATGCATGACATCACACAGTTCAGGATAGATTAGATTACTTAGACGCTTTGTCGTATCTATTTCTGTCTCAAATTTTTTCCCAATATATAAAATTGAGATAGCTTAATGGGGGTATTGGATTCGTGTCATTCTGAGCTCTAAATCAAAAGTTACGGACGATTTATTGTGGACATTTCAAGTTGATCGGCCCGTTTAAGTGATCATTCTCAACTGCTCATTGGTGCTCATTTGGTAAAGGCTTATAAATGAATCATAATGCATGACATCACGCAGTTTGGGATAGATTGGGGTACATGGATGCTTTCTCTTATCTATTTCTGTCTCAAATTTTGTAAAAATATTCAAAATTGAGCTAGTTTAATGTAGGCATTGGATTCCTGTCATTTTGAGCTTTAAAACAAAAGGTAGGGATGATTTAGTGCGGAAATGTCAAGTTAATCGGCCAGTTAAAGTAATCATTCTAAACTGGTCATCAGTGCTCATTGAGTAATGGCTTATAAATGATGCATAATGCATGACATCACGCAGGTCAAGATAGATTGGATTACTTAGACGCTTTGTCATATCTATTTCTGTCACAAATTTTGTCACAATATAAAAATTGAGCTAGCTTAACCTGGGCATTTGATTCGTCCAATTCTAAGCTCTAAATCAAAAGATAAGGACATGTCAACTTGATCGGACAGTTAAACTGATCATTCTAAACTGATCATTGGTGCTCATTGAGTAAAGGCTTATAAATGATACAAAATGCATGACATGGATTACTTGTACACTTTGTCGTATCTATTTCGGTCTCAAATGTTTTCACAATATAGAAAATTGAACTACTTTAACGTGGGCATTGGATTAGTGCAAGTCTGACCTCTAAATCAAAAGTTTTGATGATTTAGTGCGGACATGTCAAGTTGATCGGCAAGTTAAAGTGATCATTCTTAACTGATCATTGGTGCTCATTGAGCAAAGGCTTATAAATGAAGCATAATGCATGGCCTCACGAAGTTCGGGGTACATTGGATTACATGGAAACTTTTTCGTATATATTTTTTATCTCAAATTTTTTCACAATATAGAAAATTGAGCTAGCCTAACGTGGGCATTGGATTTGTCTCATTCCGAGCTCTAAATACAAAAATATGGACAATTTAGTACGGACATGTCAAGTTGATCGGCTAGTTAAAGTGATCATTCTAACCTGATCATTGGTGCTCATTGAGTAAATGCTTATTAATGATGCATAATGCATGACATCACGCAGTTTGGGATATATTGGATTACTTGGACACTTTGTCGTATCTATTTCCATCTCAAATTTTGTCACAATATAGAAAATTGAGCTAGCTTAACGTGGGCATTGGATTCGTGTCACTCTGAGCTCTAAATCAAAAGTTTGGATGATATAGTGTGGACATGTCAAGTTGATCGGCCACCTAAAGTGATCATTCTTAACTGTTCATTGGTGCTCATTGAGTTAAGGGTTGTAAATTAAGCATAATGCATGGCATCAAGACGTTCGGGATAGATTGGATTACATGGACGCTTTGTCATATATGTTTATGACTTAAATTTTGTAACAATATCGAAAATTAAGCTAGCTAAAACGGGGGCATTGGATTTGTGTCATTCTGAACTCTAAATCAAAAGTTCGGACAATTGATTGCGGACATGTCAAGTTGATCGCCAGTTAAAGTGATCATTCTAAATTGATCATTAGTGCTCATTGAGTAAAGGCTTATGAATGATGCAAAATGCATGACACAACGCAGCTCGGGATAGATTGGATTACTTGGACACTTTGTCGTATCTTATTTTGTCACAAATTTTGTCACAATATAGAAAATTAACCTAACTTAAATTGGGCATTGGATTCGTGTTATTCGGAGATTTAAATCAAAAGATACAAACAATTTAGAGCAAACATGTCAAGTTGATCGCTTAGTTAAAGTGATCATTCGAAACTGATCATTTGTGCTAATTGAGTAAAGGCTTATAAATGAAGCATAATGTAAAGAATCATGCAGTTTTGGCTAGATTGGATTACTTGAACGCTTTTTTATATTTGAATACTTGAATGCTTTTTTCGTATCTATTTTTGTGTCAAATTTTGTCACAATATAGAAAATTGAACTAAATTCACATGGGCATTGGATTCGTGTTATTCTGAGCTCTAAATCAAAAGTTACGGACATATTAGTGCGGACATGTCAAGTTGATCGCCTAGTTAAAGTGCTCATTCGAAACTGATCATTTGTGCTAATTGAGTAAAGGCTTATAAATGAAGCATAATGTATGGCATCATGGAGTTTTGGCTAGATTGGATTACTTGAACGCTTTTTGTATCTATTTCTGTCTCAAAAAGCTAGCTTAACGTGGGCATTGGATTTGTGTTAATCTGAGCTCTAAATCAAAGGTTTGGGACGATTTAGTGCGGAAATGTTAAGTTGATCAGCCAGTTAGAGTGATCATTCTAAACTGATCATTGGTGCTCATTGAGTAAAGGATTAAAAATGAAGCATAATGCATGGCACCACGTAGTTTTGGTTAGATTGGATTACTTGAACGCTTTTTTATATGTATTTTTATCTCAAATTTTGTCACAATATAGAAATTTGAGCTAGTTTAACTTGGGCATTGGATTTGTGGTATTTTGAGCTCTAAATCAAAAGTTACGGATGATTTAATGCGGACATGTCAAATTGACCGCCTTGTTAAAGTGATCATTCTAAACTAATCACTTGTGCTCATTGAGTAAAGGTTTATAAATGAAGCATAATGCATGGCATAACACAGTATTGGCTATATTGGATTACTTGAACGCTTTTTTATATCTATTTCAGTCTCAAATTTTGTCACAATATAGTAAATTGAGCTACCTTTACGTGGGCATTGGATTCGTATCATTTTGAGCTCTAAATCAAAAGTTAGTGATGACTTAGTGTGGTCATGTCAAGTTGATCGGCCAGTTAAAGTGATTATTCTAAAATGATCATTGCTGCTCACTGAGTAAAGGCTTAGAAATGTAGCATAATGCATGGCATCACGCATTTTTGGTTATATTGGAACACTTGAATGCTTTTTTGTATCTATTTTTGTGTCAAATTTTGGTACAATATAGAAAAATTGAGCTAAATTCACGTGGACATTGGATTCGTGTTATTTTGAGCTCTAAATCAAAAGTTACCGACATATTAGTGCGAACATGTCAAGTTGATCGCCTAGTTAAAGTTGTCATTCGAAACTGATCATTTGTGCTCATTGAGTAAAGACTTATAAATGAAGCATAATGCATGTCATCATGCAGTTTTGGCTAGATTGGATTACTTGAACGCTTTTTGTATCTATTTCTATCTCAAATAGCTAGCTTCACGTGGGCATTGGATTCGTGTCATTCCGAGCTCTAAATCATAAGTTACGGACGACTTAGAGCGAACATGTCAAGTTGATCGCCTAGTTAAAGTGATCATTCTAAACTTATCATTTTTGCTGATTGACTAAAGGCTTATAAATGAAGCATAATGTATGGCATCATGCGGTTTTGGCTAGATTGGATTACTTGAACGCTTTCTTGTATCTGTTTGTCTCAAATAGCTAGCTTAACGTGGGCATTGGATTCGTGTCATTGTGAGCTCTAAATCAATAGTTTTGGACGATTTAGTGCGGACATATCAAGTTGATTGGCCAGTTAAAGTGATCATTCTAAACTGATCATTGGTGCTCATTCAGTAAAGGCTTATAAATGAAGCATAATACATGACATCACGCAGTTTGGGTTAGATTGGATTACTTGAAGGTTTTTTATATAAATTTCTATCTCAAATTTTGTCACAATATAGAAAATTGAGCTTGCTTAAAGTCAACATAGGATTTGTGTCATTTGGAGCTCTAAATCAAAAGTTAGTGATGATTTAGTGCGGACATGTCAAGTTCATCGGCCAATTAAAGTGATCATTCTAAACTGATCATTTGTGCTCATTGAGTAAAGCCTTATAAATGAAGCATAATATATGGTATCATGCAGTTTTGGCTAGATTCTATTTCTTGAATGCTCCTTGTATCTATTTTTGTCTCAAATAGCTAGCTTAACGTGGGCATTGGATTTGTGTCATTCTTAGCTCTAATTCAAAAGTTTGGGACAATTTAGTGCGGACATGTCAACTTTATTGGCCATTTAAAGTGATCATTCTAAACTAATCATTGGTGATCATTTAATAAAGGCTTATAAATTAAGCATAATGGATGGCATCATGCGGTTTTGGCTAGATTGGATTACTTGGACGCTTTCTTGTATCTGTTTGCCTCAAATAGCTAGCTTAACGTGGGCATTGGATACGTGTCATTGTGAGCTCTAAATCAATAGTTTTGGACAATTTAGTGCGGACATATCAAGTTGATTGGCCAGTTAAAGTGATCATTCTACACTGATCATTGGTGCTCATTCAGTAAAGGCTTATAAATGAAGCATAATACATGACATCACGCAGTTTGGGTTAGATTGGATTACTTGAAGGTTTTTTATATATATTTCTGTCTCAAATTTTGTCACAATATAGAAAATTGAGCTTGCTTAAAGTCAACATAGGATTCGTGTCATTTGGACCTCTAAATCAAAAGTTAGTGATGATTTAGTGCGGACATGTCAAGTTCATCGGCCAATTAAAGTGATCATTCTAAACTGATCATTTGTGCTCATTGAGTAAAGCCTTATAAATGAAGCATAATAAATGGCATCATGCAGTTTTGGCTAGATTCTATTTCTTGATTGCTCCTTGTATCTATTTTTGTCTCAAATAGCTAGCTTAACGTGGGCATTGGATTCGTGTCCTTCTTAGCTCTAATTCAAAAGTTTGGGACAATTTAGTGCGGACATGTCAACTTTATTGGCCATTTAAAGTGATCATTCTAAACTAATCATTGGTGATCATTTAGTAAAGGCTTATAAGTTAAGCATAATGGATGGCATCATGCGGTTTTGGCTAGATTGGATTACTTGAACGCTTTCTTGTATCTGTTTGTCTCAAATAGCTAGCTTAACGTGGGCATTGGATTCGTGTCATTGTGAGCTCTAAATCAATAGTTTTGGACGATTTATTGCGGACATATCAAGTTGATTGGCCAGTTAAAGTGATCATTCTAAACTGATCATTGGTGCTCATTCAGTAAAGGCTTATAAATGAAGCATAATACATGACATCACGCAGTTTGCGTTATATTGGATTACTTGAAGGTTTTTTAAATATATTTCTGTCTCAAATTTTGTCACAATATAGAAAATTGAGCTTGCTTAAAGTCAACATAGGATTCGTGTCATTTGGAGCTCTAAATCAAAAGTTAGTGATGATTTAGTGCGGACATGTCAAGTTCATCGGCCAATTAAAGTGATCATTCTAAACTGATCATTTGTGCTCATTGAGTAAAGCCTTATAAATGAAGCATAATAAATGGCATCATGCAGTTTTGGCTAGATTCTATTTCTTGAATGCTCCTTGTATCTATTTTTGTCTCAAATAGCTAGCTTAACGTGGGCATTGGATTCGTGTCATTCTTAGCTCTAATTCAAAAGTTTGGGACAATTTAGTGCGGACATGTCAACTTTATTGGCCATTTAAAGTGATCATTCTAAACTAATCATTGGTGATCATTTAGTAAAGGCTTATAAGTTAAGCATAATGGATGGCATCATGCGGTTTTTGCTAGATTGGATTACTTGAACGCTTTCTTGTATCTGTTTGTCTCAAATAGCTAGCTTAACGTGGGCATTGGATTCGTGTCATTGTGAGCTCTAAATCAATAGTTTTGGACGATTTAGTGCGGACATGTCAACTTTATTGGCCATTTAAAGTGATCATTCTAAACTGATCATTGGTGATCATTTAGTAAATGCTTATAAATGAAGCATAATGCATGGCATCATGCGGTTTTGGTTAGATTGAATTACTTGAACAATTTTTTATATCTATTTCTGTTTCAAATTTTGTCACAATATAGATTAAGCTAGCTTAACGTAGACATTGGATTCGTGTCATTCTGAGCTCTAAATCAAAAGTTAGTGATGATTTAGTACGGACATGTCGGGTTGATCGGCCAATTAAAGTGATAATTCTAAACTGTTCATTGGTGCTCATTGAGTAAAGGCTTAGAAATGAATCATAATGCATGACATCACGCAGTTTTGGTTAGATTGGATTAGTGGAACGCTTTTTTGTATCTATTTTTGTCTCAAATTTTGTCACAATATAGAAAATTGAGCTAGCTTAACGTGGGCATTGGATTCGTGTTATTTCGAGCTCTAAATGAAAAGTTACTGACAATTTAGTGCGGATATGTCAAGTTGATCACCTAGTTATTGTGATCATTCTAAACTGATCATTTGAACTCATTGAGTAAAGGCTTATAAATGAAGCATTATGTAAGGCATCATGCAGTTTTGGCTAGATTGGATTACTTGAACGCTTTTTTGAACATATTTTTTTCTCAAATTGCGTCCCAATCTAGAAATTTGAGCTAGCTTAACGTGGGCATTGAATTCGTGTCATTCTGAGCTCTAAATCATATGTTACGGATGATTTAGAGCGAACATGTCAAGTTGATTGCCTAGTTAAAGTGATCATTCTGAACTTATCATTCGTGCTCATTGAGTAAAGGCTTATAAATGAAGCATAATTTATGGCATCATGCAATTCTGTCTAGATTGGATTAATTGAACGCTTTCTTGTATCTATTTCTATCTCAAATAGCTAGCTTAACGTGGGCATTGGATTCGTGTCATTCTGAACTCTAATTCAAAAGTTTGGGACGATTTAGTGCGGACATGTCAAGTTTATCGGCCAGTTAAAGTGATCATTCTAAACTGATTATTGGTGATCATTTAATAAAGGCTTATAAATGAAGCATTATGCATGGCATCACGCGGTTTTGGTTAGATTGAATTACTTGAACACTTTTTTATATCTATTTCTTTCTCAAATTTTGTCACAATATAGATTGGCTAGCTTATGATGATTTAGTACGGAAATGTCAATTTGATCGGCCAATTAAAGTGATCATTCTAAACTGATCATTGGTGCTCATTGAGTAAAGGTGTAGAAATGAAGCATAATGAATGGCATCATGCAGTTTTTGTTAGATTGGATTACTTGAACGCTTTTCCGTATATATTTTTGTCTCAAATTTTGTCACAATCAAGAAAATTGATCTAACATAATGTGGGTATTGGATTCGTGTTATTCCGAGCTCTAAATCAAAAGTAACAAACAATTTAGTGCGGACATGTCAAGTTGATCGCCTAGTTAATGTGATCATTCTAAACTAATCATTTGTACTTATTGAGTAAGGGCTTATAAATGAAGCATAATGTAAGGCATCATGAATTTTGGCTAGATTGGATTACTTGAACGCTTTTTGGTACCTATTTCTTCTTCAAATTGCGTCACAATATAGAAAATTGAGCTACCTTAACGTGGGCATTGGATTCGTGTCATTCTGAGCTCTAAATCATATGTTACGGACGATTTAGAGCGAACATGTCAAGTTGATCGCCCAGTTAAAGTGATCATTCTAAACTTATCATTTGTGCTCATTGAGAAAAGGCATATAAATGAAGCATAATGTATGGAATCATGCAGTTTTGGCTAGATTGGATTACTTGGTCATTTTTTTATCTATTTATGTGTCAAATTTGGTAACAATATAGAAAAATGAGCTAGCTTAACGCAGGCGCGGGATTCGTGTCATTTTGATCTCTAAATCAAAAGTTAGGGCTGATTTAGTGATGACATGTCAAGTTGATC
Organism: Pugionium cornutum; assembly: GCA_018901935.1. Classification (NCBI taxonomy): domain Eukaryota; kingdom Viridiplantae; phylum Streptophyta; class Magnoliopsida; order Brassicales; family Brassicaceae; genus Pugionium; species Pugionium cornutum. Next base: position 5,688,647 of record JAENJI010000012.1, on the reverse strand, counting down.
GGCCAGTTAAAGTGATCACTCTAAAGTGATCATTGGTGCTCATTGAGTAAAGGTTATGAAATGAATCATAATACATGGCATCACGCAGTTTTGGTTATATTGGATTACTTGAATGCTTTTTCGTATCTATTTTTGTTTCAAATTTTGTAACAATATAGAAAATTGAGCTACATTAACGTGGGCATTGGATTCGTGTTATTTTGAACTCTAAAACAAAAGTTACGGACAATTTAGAGCGGACAAGCCAAGTTGATCGCCTAGTTAAAGTGATCATTCTAAACTGATCATTTGTGCCCATTGAGTAAAGGCTTATAAATGAAGCATAATGCATTGCATCACACAGTTTCGGCTATATTGGATTACTTGAACGCTTTTGTATCTATTTATTTCTCAAATTGCGTCAAAATATAGAAAATTGAGCTAGCTTCACGTGGGTATTTGATTTGTGTCATTCTGAGCTCTAAATTGTGAGTTACAGATTATTTAGTTCGAACATGTCAAGTTGATCGCCTAGTTAAAGTGATCATTCTAAACTAATCATTTGTGCTCAATGAGTAAAAGATTATAAATGAAACATAATGTATGTCATCATGCAGTTGTGAATAGATTGGATTACTTGAACGCTTTTTTGTAGATTTCTATCTCAAATTTTGTCACAATATAGAAAAATGAGCTAGGTTAACGTAGGCACTGGATTCGTGTCATTATGAGCTTGGTTAACGTAGGCACTGGATTCGTGTCATTATGAGCTCTAAATCAAAAGTTAGGGATGATTAAGTGCTGACATGTCAAGTAGATCGGCCAGTTAAAGTGATCACTCTAAACTGATCATTGATTCTCATTCAGTAAAGGCTTAGAAATGATGCATAATGCATGGCATCACGCAGTTTTGGTTATATTGGATTACTTGAACACTTCTTCGTATCTATTTGTTTCCTCAAATTTTGTCACAATCAAGAAAATTGAGGTAGCTTAACGTGGGCATTGGATTCGTGTTATTCTGAACTCTAAATCAAAAGTTACGGACGATTTAGTTCGGAAATGTCAAGTTGATCGCCCAGTTAAAGTGATCATTCTAAACTGATCATTTGTGTTCATTGAGTAAAGTCTTATAAATGAAGCATAATGTATGGCATCATGCTGTTTTGGCTAGATTGCATTACTTGAACACTTTTCATATCTATTTCTGCCTCAAATTTTGTCATAATATTGAAAATATAGCTAGCTTAACGTAGGCATTGGATTGGTGTCATTATTAGATCCAAATCATATGTTACGGACGATTTAGTACAGACATGTCAAGTTGATCGGCAATTTAAAGATATCATTCTTAACTGATCTTTGTTGCTCATTGAGTAAAGGCATCTAAATGAAGCATAATGCATGACATCATACAGTTTTTGCTATATTGGATTGCTTGGATACTTTTTTATATCTATTTCAGTCTCAAATTTTGTCACAATATAGAAAATTGAGCTACCTTAACGTGGGCCTTGGATTCCTATCATTCCGAGCTCTAAATAAAAAGTTAGTGATGATTTAGTGCGGATATGTCAAGTTGATCGGCTAGTTAAAGTGATCATTCTAAACTGATCAATGGTGCTAACTGAGTAAATGCTTATAAATGAACCATAATGTATGGCATCATGCAGTTTTGGCTAGATTGGATTACTTGAACGCTTTTTCGTATATAGTTATATCTCAACTAGCTAGGTTAACGTGGGCATTGAATTCATGTCATTCTGAGCTCTAAATCAAAAGTTTGGGATGATTTAGTGCCGACATGTCATGTTGATCGGCCAGTTAAAGTGATCATTTTAAACTGATCATTGGGGCTCATTGAGTAAAGGTTTATAAATGAAGCATAATCCATGGCATCAAACAGTTTTAAATAGATTGGATTACATGTACGCTTTTCGTATCTATTTTTGTCTCAAATTTTGGCACAATATAGAAAATTGAGGTAGCTTAATGTAGGCATTGGATTCGTGTTGTTCTGAGCGCTAAATCAAAAGTTACTGACGATTTAATGCGGACATGTCACGTTGTTCGCCTAGTTAAAGTGATCATTCTAAACTGATCATTTGTGCTCATTGAGTAAAGGCTTATAAATGAAGCATAATGTATGGCATCATGCAGTTTTGGCTAGGTTGGATTACTTGAACACTTTTTGTATCAATTTCTGTCTCAAATTTTATCACAATATTGAAAATTGAGCTAGCTTAACGTAGGCATTGGATTGATGTCATTATGAGATCTAAATCATAAGTTACGGACGATTTAGTACGGAAATGTCAAGTTGATCGGCAAGTTAAAGTTATCATTCCTAATTGATCGTTTTTGCTCATTGAGTAAAAGCATATAAATAAAGCATAATGCATGGCATCACGCAGTTTTTGCTAGATGGGATTACTTGAATGCTTTTTTATAGATATTTCAGTCTCAAATTTTGTCACAATATAGAAAATTGAGCTAGCTTAACTTGGGCATTAGATTCGTGTCGTTCCGAGCTCTAAATCAAACATTAGTGATGATTTATCGCGTACATGTCAAGTTGATCGACTAGTTAAAGTGATCATTCTAAGCTTATCATTGGTGCCCATTGAGAAAATGCTTATAAACGAACCATAATGTATGACATCATGCAGTTTTGGCTAGATTGGATTACTTGAACGCTTTTTCGTATCTATTTCAATCTCAAATAGTTAGCTTAACATGGGCATTGGATTCGTGTCATTCTGGACTCTAAATCAAAAGTTTGGGACGATTTAGTGCGGATATGTCAAGTTTATCGGCCAGTTAAAGTGATCGATCTAAACTGATCACTGGTGCTCATTGAGTAAAGGTTTATAAATATAGCATAATGCAAGGCATCACGCAGTTTTTTTTAGATTGGATTACTTGAACAGTTTTTTTATATCTATTTATGTCTCAAATTTTGTCACAATATAGAAAATTGATCTACCTTAACGTAGACGTTGGATTTGTGTCATTCTGAGTTCTAAATCAAAAGTTAGTGATGATTTAGTGCAGACATGTCAAGTTGATCGGCCATTTAAAATGATCATGCTAAATTGATCATTGGTGCTCATTGAGTAAAGGCTTAGAAATGAAGCATAATGCATGGCATCAAGCAGTTTTGGTTAGATTGGATTACTTGAACGTGTTTTCGTATCTATATTTGTCTCAAATTTTATCACAATATAGAAATTTAAGCTACCTTAACTTGGGCATTGGATTCGTGTTATTCGGAGCTCTAAATAAAAATTACGAACGATTTATTGCAGACATGTCAAGTTGATCGCCTAGTTAAAGTGATCATTTTAAACTGATCACTTGTGCCCATTGAGTAAACGCTTGTAAATGAAGCATAATGTATGTCATCATGCAGTTTTGGCTAGATTGAATTACTTGAACGCTTTTTGTATCTATTTTTGTTTCAAATAGCTAGCTTAACGTGGGCATTGGATTTGTGTTATTTTGAGCTCTAAATCAAAAGTTTGGGACTATTTAGTGCTGACATATCAAAGTGATCGGCCAATTCTAAACTGATCATTGGTGCTCACTGAGTAAAGGCTTATAAATAAAACATATTGCATGGCACCACGCAGTTTTGGCTAGACTGAATTTCTTGAACACTTTTTTATATCTATTTCAGTATCAAATTTTGTCACAACATAGAAAATTGAGCTAGCTTAACGTGGGCATTGGAGTGGTGTCATTCTGAGCTCTAAATCAAAACTTAGTGATGATTTGGTACGGACATGTCAAGTTGATCGGTAAGTTAAAGTGATCATTCTAAAATGATCATTGGTGCTCATTGAGTAAAGGCTTAGAAATGAAGCATAATACATGGCATCATGCAGTTTTGGTTAGATTGGATTGCTTGAACGCTTTTTCGTTTCTATTTTTGTCTCAAATTTTGTCACAATATAGAAATTTGAGCTAGTTTAACTTGGGCATTGGATTCGTGTTATTCTGAGCTCTAAATGAAAAATTACAGACGATTTAGTGCGGAAATTTCAAGTTGATCGCCTAGTTAAAGTGATCATTCTAGACTGATCATTTGTGCTCATTGAGTAAAGGCTTATAAATGAAGCATAATGCATGGCTAAGACATTTTCTCATCTTCTCCTGCTTTTCTTTGAGTTTATGGATTCAATTTTTCACATTTCTCCTCTCTAATCTCAATATTCTTTCATGGTATCAGAGCATAAGATCATTCTCTTATCGTTTCTACTCAAATCTCTCAGTTTCTAATCTAAAAATCTTTCAAAAATCTCTCAGCCTTTAAACTAAAACCTTACAGTTTTATTCAACCATAAAAGCTGCCTTCTTTGAGCTCTTCAAAGCCTAACAATGGAGGATACAGTTCAAATCAGTTCCAGCCTGAAGCCTACAGTGATACCAGTAGTTCTCAAAGGCTCGAACAACACATTATGGTCAAGAACCATCAAGACAGCCATTTGTGGCAAAGGACTTTGGAATCACATCTTGGAGGATAATACTCCATCCATAGACAATCCAAAGGAGAAGAAGGATGAGGCAACAAGAAAAGAAGAAGCTAGGTGGTTCCAACAAGATCATTCGGTCCTTGGATTCCTCTAAAACTCATTGGACCCATCCATTCTTGAAGCTTATTCACATTGTGAAACCGCCAATTCTCTTTGGGAGACTCTCAAGAGGGTGTACGGGGATGTTTCAAACCTCAGCCGTGTGTATGAGGTTATGAAGGCTTTCACTGATCTACACCAAAAGGATATGGAGTTCATAATGTTCCTAGGCAAGTTCCAATCAACATGGTCCGAGCTTGACATGTTGAGACCAAGTTCTATGGATCCAAAGGTGCTTAATGAAAGGAAGGAACCAGACAAGATATTTGGGCTCCTTCTCAACCTAAATCCAGCCTTTAAAGATGTGATTAAGTCCATACTAAGAGAGCCAAAACTCCCTGATTTCGAAGAGGTGTGCTCACGGATTCAGAAGGAGCAAAGCAACATTCGTTTGTTTGGTGGAAAAAGAGAACTAGTCATGGCCAACAAGAGCGTGTTTAAGCAAGAGGATAGAAAGAGTGTGATGTGTGAACATTGTAAGAGGAATGGCCACATCAAGGAAATGTGCTGGATACTTCATCCTCATCTCAAACCCAACCGGTTCAAGGATTCAAAGGCTAACATCTTTCAAAAGGTTGTGTCTGAACCGGCAAGTTCTTCCAACCAAGGAGGGGAGCTAGCTATGAATGTATCCACGGAGTATGCTAAGAAGTGTGAATTGGAGGATCTCATCAAGGCCTATGCCTCAAAACTCTCCGGCATCACACTCTTCTCCCATAAATTGCTTGATAAACCGGATCATAAGTTGGTAGTGGGTTCGGGTGCTTCTCACCATATGATTAGCAATGTTAGGTTGTTGAAAAACATTGAACCATGTCTAGGACAAGTAACTATAGCTGATGGTAAGGGTATTCCAATTGAAGGAACCGGAAAATTAAGAATATTTCACAAAGAAAGTACTGCTTTCTTTGTACCTAAGTTTAAGTCTAACCTATTTTCGGTCAAAAGGGCTACTAAAGACCTGAATTGCAATGTTACTTTTGGACCTAAAAATGTTTACTTTCACGATATTAAGAGTGGTAAGATACTTGGAAGTGGTGGGACTCAAGATGAGCTCTATGTTTTTGAGGACACTCCTCCAAACAATTCGGATTCCTTAGCTTTCAAATCCTGTGTTTTTGCTAATAAAGATGTCTTATGGCATGCTTGATTAGGACATCCTCATGATCGTGCTTTAAGCTTAATAATGCCTAATGTTGCTTATGATCACTCAGTTTGTGAGTCTTGTATCCTTGGCAAACATTGTCGTGTTGTTAAATCTAAATCGTCTACAATTTATGAGCATTGTTTTGATTTAGTACATTCCGATGTTTAGACCTCACCTTCCATGTCTAGAGATAGTAATAAATACTTTGTGACCTTTATAGATGAGAAATCGAAATATATGGGTTACATTACTTCCATCTAAAGATAGGGTTTATGAGGCATTTATAAACTTTCATACTTATGTTACTAATCAATTCAATGCCAAGATCAAAGTGTTAAGATCAGATAATGGAGGGGAATACACAAGTCAAAGATTCAAACCTCACTTAAACAAACACGAAATACTACATCAAACTAGCTGCCCACATACACCACAAAAAAATGGAGTTGCTGAAGGGAAGAACCGACACTTAATGAAAGTAGCAAGATCCATGATGCTTCATACCAATGTTCCTAAAAGCTTTTGGGGAGATGCAGTCTTGGTCGCTTGCTACCTCATCAATCCGAATCCAACCAAATTCTTGCAAGACATATCCCCATTTGAGGTACTCAATAATACTAAACCCTCCATTTATCATTTATGTGTATTTGGATGTGTGTGCTTTGTGTATGTTCCAGGTGATCTAAGAAACAAGTTGGAGGCAAAGAGCATCAAGTGTATGTTCCTTGGATATTCGACAACACAAAAGGGTTATAAGTGTTATGATCCGAGCAACAACAGGACATATGTGTCTAGAGATGTCAAGTTCATAGAAGAACGAAGCTATTATGATCAGAAAGATTGGGAAGGATTGAACGATCTCTCAAGGTCACCTTTTGATTTGGCTACGAGTTAGAGGTTTCTCTTGAATCATTTGGGAAATGATGTGCCAAAGGATCCAAGACAAGAAAAAGCAAGAAACCCAAGTAGCTCACAAGATACCCAAGAGAATGAACAAGGGGCAGTAACTCAAGAACCAACTCCAATCCAAGAAGAAGCTACGGTACAAAACCAGGAACAAGACGACTTGGAAGTGGGTATAGAGGAACCTATTCACCAAATGGAAGAGGAAACGGTTGTAGGGGAGGCTGAACCACCTGTTCAGCAACTAAGGAGGAGTACTAGACTTGGGAAAGACCCATCCAATTGGGTAAACACTACGGTCTTCTACAGCAACCAGGCCGTGGCTCATCCCATACAATCTGTTTGTTCCCTTGACCTCTTGCCATCTAGTCATCAAGCATTCCTTGGAAAGATTCAACAAATTCAGATTCCAAGGACTTATGAAGAAGCTAAGAGCAAGAAAGAATGGTAAGATGCAGTAAGAGATGAGAAGGGAGCTATGGAAAGGAATCATACATGGGATATACAAGAACTTCCCAAAGGCAAGAAGGCTGTGAGTTCCAAGTGGGTGTTCACCATCAAGTATAAGAGCAATGGGGACATAGAAAGGTACAAGGCACGTCTAGTTTCAAGAGGTTTCACTCAGACATATGGAGAGGACTATACTGATACATTTGCACTGGTGGCTAAGCTACACACTGTAAGGGTTGTTCTTTCACTAGCTACAAATCTGACTTGGGACTTATGGCAAATGGATGTCAAGAACGCATTCCTACAAGGAGAACTTGAAGAGGAAGTGCATATGACTCCACCACCAGGCCTTGAAGATCTTTGCAAAGAGGGATAGGTTCTAAGACTTAGGAAGGCAATATATGGGTTGAAGCAGTCACCAAGGCCTGGTATCACAAATTAAGCTCCACACTTACTGATAATGGGTTTAGGAAATCCCATTCAGATCATACTTTTTTCATTCGTCAAAACCCCAAAGGAATTGTGGTGGTCTTGGCTTATGTGGATGACCTTATCATCACAGGAGATGATAAGGAAGGAATGCAGTCCACAAAGGCCTTCTTAAACAGATCATTTGACATCAAGGATCTTGGATAGTTGAAGTACTTCTTGGGTATTGAAGTGTGTCGGTGTCAGGAAGGGCTCTTTCTATCCCAAAGAAAGTATGCTCTTGATCAGTTGACAGACACGGGAAAGCTTCGGGCTAAACCGGCCAAAACTCCTCTTGAAGATGGCTACAAGGTCAACGGAAAGGGGGAGAAAGCTGATGAGTTACTTAAGGATGTTTCTCAGTATAGGAGACTAGTTGGGAAGTTGATCTACCTCACCCTCACACGACCAGACTTGTGTTTTGCTGTGAATCAAGTGAGTCAACATATACAAAAACCTACTGTATATCATTGGAGGATGGTAGAAAGGATCCTTAGATACATCGAAGGATCTCCTGGTCAAGGCATATGGATGGGCAAGAATGGGAACACTGAGATTGTCAGGTATTGTAATGCGGATTGGGCTGGTGATAGGGTGGATAGGAAATCAACCACTAGGTATTGCACCTTCATTGGTGGGAACTTAGTCACTTGAAAGACTAAGAAGTAGAAGGTGGTATCATGTTCTAGTGGTAAGGCAAACTATAGGGCTATGAGGAAGCTGACAAGTGAAGTAACTTGGATCAAAGCGCTCTTGAAAGACTTCGGTATTGTACAACCAGGGCCAATTACCTTCCATTGTGATAATCAGGCAGCCATTCACATAGCTTCAAACTCAGTGTTTCACGAGAGGACCAAGCACATAGAGATCGATTGCCATAAGGTTAGGGAGAAAGTTCAAGATGGAACCATTCTGCCATGTTATACAAGGAGTGAAGACCAACTAGCTGACATCTTCACAGAGGCAGCAAGTATCAAAGTTTGCAAGAACATCTTTAGCAAACTTGGGCTTGTTGATTTATCACATCCATGAACAAAGGTCTCCTAATCCAAGAGCAACACACTCTTTTTCCCTTATTAAAGTTTTGTCCCAAGTGGTTTTCCTTAATAAGGTTTTTAATGAGGTGTTGCCTTGGGTTCCCAAGTTTAAGACTTTAGGGTGATTCCAAAGTCTTTAGCTTGAGGGGGAGTATTGAGAGTATTGACATAGGAAAATCAAATAAGACCTATCTTGACCTACAAGGCAAGTGTGAACACGAAAATTCAGTTTGAATAACAAGGGAAAAGAAAAAGAAGGGAGTTATTATTAACCACATGGTTAAAATGGTTAAATAGCTGCCTTGGGAGAAGAATAAAGGTGAAAAGGACATGTCCGTGCAGCACACAGTCTTGGTAACATCACCAAACAGTCATGCCTACTGCACACAGCCTTGGCAACCACACCAAACGTCATGAGACAGTTTTCAGCTCTTCCCCTCTCTTATCATTGGTTGTTGACAATCTCCTCCTCTATTCAAGCTCATCCAAAAGTTTGAATTCGTTTTCTTTTGTGTTCACATTGTAAATACTCTATTAAGGGCTGTAAAGACTCAATGTATGATAGAACTCTTAGGAGATTCTTCTCCAGAAATCTAAGACATTTTCTCATCTTCTCATGCTTTTCATTGAGTTTCTGGATTCAATTCTTCACATTTCTCCTCTCTAATCTCAATATTCTTACAATGGCATCATACATTTTCGGCTATATTGGATTACTTGAACGCGTTTTGTATCTATTTCTTTCTCAAATTGCATCACAATATAGATAATTGAGCTAGCTTAACATGGGTATTGGATTCGTGTCATTCGGAGCTCTAAATCATAAGTTACGGACGATTTATTGTGAACATGTAAAGTTGATCGCCTAGTTAAAGTGATCATTCTAAACTGATCATTTGTGCTCATTGAGAAAAGGCATATAAATGAAGCATAATGTATGGCATCATACAGTTTTGGCTAGACTGGATTAATTGAACGCTTTTTGTATCAATTTCTATCTCAAATTTTGTCACAATATAGAAAAATGAGCTAGCTTAACATAGGCACTGGATTCGTGTTGTTCTGAGCTCTAAATCAAAAGTTAGAGATGATTTAGTGCTAAAATGTCAAGTTGATCGGCCACTTAAAGTGATCACTCTAAACTGATCATTGGTGATCATTGAGTAAAGCCTTAGAAATGAAGCATAATACATGGCATCACGCAGTTTTTGTTATATTGGATTACTTGAACGCTTTTTTGTATCTATTTTTTTCTCAAATTTTATCACTATATAGAAAATTGAGCTAGCTTAACGTGGGCATTAGATTCGTGTTATTCTGAGCTATAAAACAAAAGTTACGGATAATTTATTGCGCACATGTCAAGTTCATCGCCTAGTTAAAGTGGTCATTATAAACTGATCATTTGTGCTCATAGAGTAAAGGCTTATAAATGAAGCATAATGTATGGCATCATGCAGTTTTGGATAGATTTGATTACGTGAACGCTTTTTGTAACTATTTCTGTCTCAAATGTTGTCACAATATATAAAAATTAGCTAGCTTAACGTAGGCATTGGATTCGTGTCATTCTGAGCTCTAAATCAAAAGTTAGAGATGATTTACTGCGGACATGTCAAGTTGTTCGGCAAGATAAAGTGATCATTCTAAACTGATCATTGGTGCTCATTAAGTAAAGGCTTAAAAATGAAGCATAATGCATGGCATCACGCAGTTGTTGTTATATTGGATTACTTGAACGATTTTTCGTATCTATTTTTGTCTCAAATTTTGTCACAATATAGAAAATTTAGATAACTTAACGTGGGCACTGGATTCGTGTCATTCAGAGCTCTAAATCATAGTTACGGACGATTTACTGCGAACATGCCAATTTGATCGCCTAGTTAAAATGAGCATTCTAAACTGATCATTTGTGCTCATTGAGTAAAGGCTTATAAATGAAGCATACTGTAAGGCATCATGCAGTTTTGGCTAAATTGGATTACTTGAACGCTTTTTCGTATCTATTTTTGTCTCAAATTTTGTCACAATATAGAAAATTGAGCTAGCTTAACATGGGCGTTGGATTCGTGTTATTCTGAGCTCTAAAACAAAAGTTACGGACAATTTAGTGTGGACATGTCAAGTTGATCGACTAGTTAAAGTGATCATTCTAAATTGATGATTTTTGCCCATTAAGTAAAGGCTTATAAATGAAGCATAATGCATGGCATCACACAGTTTCTGCTATATTGGATTACTTGAACGCTTTTTTTTGTATCTATCTCTTTCTGAAATTGCGTCACAATATAGAAAATTTAGATAGCTTAACGTGGGTATTGGATCGTGTCATTATGACCTCTAAATCATAAGTTAAGGACGATTTAGTGCGAACATGTCAAGGATATCGCCTAGTTAAAATGATCATTCTAAACTGATCATTTGTGCTCATTGAGTAAATACTTGTAAATGAAGCATAATGTATGGCATCATGCAGTTTTGGCTATATTGGATTACTCGAACGCTTTTTTGTATCTATATCTGTCTCAAATTTTGTCACAATACAGAAAAATGAGCTAGCTTAACGTAGGCATTGGATTCATGTCATTTGTAGCTCTAAATCAAAAGTGAGGGATGATTTAATGCTGACATGTCAATTTGATCGGCCAGTTAAAGTGATCACTCTAAACTGATCATTGGTGCTTATTGAGTAAAGACATAGAAATGAAGCATAATATATGGCATCATGAAGTTTTGGTTATATTGGATTACTTGAACGCTTTTTCGTATCTATTTTTGTCTCAAATTTTTTCACAATATAGAAAATTGAGCTAGCTTAACGTGGGCATTGGATTCGTGTTATTTGGAGCTCTAAAACAAAAGTTACGAACAATTTAGTGTGGATATGTCAAGTTGATCGCCTTGTTAAAGTGATCATTCTAAACTGATCATTTGTGCTCATAGAGTAAAGCCTTATAAATAAACCATAATATATGGTATCATGCAGTTTTTGCTAGATTGGATTACTTGAACGCTTTTTTGTATCTATTTCAGTCTCAATTTTTGTCACAATATAGAAAAATGAGCTAGCTTAATGTAGGCATTGGATTCGTGTCATTCAGAGCTCTAAATCAAAAGTTAAGGATGATTTAGTGCATACATGTCAAATTGATCAGCAAGTTAAAGTGATTATTCTAAACTGATCATTGGTGCTCATTGAGTAAAGGATTAGAAATGAATCATAATGTATGACATCACAAAGTTTTGGTTATATTGGATTACTTGAACGCTTTTTCGTATTATTTTTGTTTCAAATTTTATCACAATATAGAAAATTGAACTAGCTTAACATGGGCATTGAATTCGTGTCATTCTGAGCTGTAAATCATAAGTTATGGACGACTATGTGCGAACATGTAAAGTTGATCGCCTAGTTAAAGTGATCATTCTAAACTGATCATTTGTGCTGATTGAGTGAAGGCTTATAAATGAAGCATCATATATGGCATCATGTAGTTTTAGCTAGATTGGCTAGAAAATTGAGCTAGCTTAACGTGGGCATTGGATTGGTGCCATTCGGCTCTTTAAATAAATAGAGACGATTTAGTGTGGACATGTTAAGTTGATCGGCCAGTTAATATGATCATTGCAAACTGATCATTGCTGCTCATTCAGTAAATGCTTATAAACGAAGCATAATTCATGACATCACACACTTTTGGATAGATTGGATTATTTGGCCACTTTTTCGTATCTATTTCTGTCTCAAATTATGTCTCAATATAGAAAATTTAACTAGCTTAACGTGGGCATTGGATTCGTGTCATTCTAAGCTAAAAATCAAAATTTACGAACGATTTGGTGAAGACATGTCCAGTTGATCGGCCAGTTAAAAGTTATGGACGATTTAGTGCAAACATATCAAGTTGAACGGCTTGTTAAAATGATCATTCTAAACTTATCACTGGTGCTCATTGAGTAAAGACCTATAAATAAATCATAATGAGAGGCATCACGAAGTTTGAGATAGATTGGATTAGTTGGACACTTTGTCGTATCTATTTCTGTCTTAAATATGGTCTCAATATTGAAAATTGAGCTAAATCAATGTGGTCATTGGATTCGTGTCATTGATAGCTCTAAATCAAAAGTTACGGACAATTTACTGCAGACATGTCAAGTTGATCGGCCAGTTAAAATGATCATTCTAAATTGATCATAGGTGCTCATTGAGTAAAGGCCTATGAATAAAGTATAATGCATGGCATCACGTAGTTTGAGATAGATTGGATTACTTGGACGCTTTGGCGTATCTATGTCAGTCTCTAATATTATCTCAATATAGAAAATTGAGCTTAATCAACATGGGCTTAGGATTGGTTTCATTCTGAGCTATAAATCAAAAGTTATGGATGATTTACTGCAGTTTGGGATAGAATGGATTACTTGGACTTTTGTTGTATCTATTTTTGTCTCCACTTTGTCTCAGTAGAGAAAATTGAACTAGCTTAATGTGGGCACTAGATTCATGTAATTCTGAGTTATAAATCAAAAGTTACGGACGATTTAGTGCAAACATGTCAAGTTGATAGACAAGTTAAAATGATTATTCTAAAGTGATCATTCGTGCTCATTGAGTAAAAGCTTATAAATGAAGAATAATGCATGGCATCACGCAGTTTGTGATAGAACGGATTACTTCTACGCTTTGTCGTATCTATTTCTGTCTCAAATGTTGTCACAATATAGAAAATGGAGCTAGTTTAACGTGGGCATTGGATCCATGTCATTGTTATCTATAAATCAAAAGTTATGGACGATGTAGCGTGGACATGTCATGTTGATCGGCCAGTTAATACGCTTATTCTAAACTGATCATTGGTGCTCATTAAGTAAAGGATTATAAATGAAGCATAATTCATGACATTACGCAGTTTTGGATATATTGGATTACTTGGACGCTTTGTCGAAGCAATTTTAGTCTTAAATTTTATCACAATATAGAAAATTGAGCTAGATTAAAGTGGGCATTGGATTTAGTGCTCTAAATCAAAAGTTACCGACGATTTAGTGCGAACATGTCAAGTTTATCGGCCAGTTAATATGATTATTCTAAACTGATCATTAGTGGTCATTGAGTAAAGGCTTATAAATGAAGAATAATGCATGGGATCACGCAATCTAGGATAGATTGAATTACTTGAACACTTTGTCGTATCTAGTTCTGTCTCAAATTTTATCACAATATAGAAAATTGAGCTAGCTTAAAGTGGGCATTGGATTCGTGTCATTCGGAGCTTTAAATCAAAAGTTACGCACGATTTAGTGCAAACATGTCAAGTTGATCGGCCAGTTAAAATGATCATTCTAAACTGAATATTGGTGCTCATTCATAAAAGCTTATAAATAAAGAATAATGCATGGCATCACACAATTTAGGATAGACTGGATTATTTGGACGCTTTGTCGTATCTATTTCTATGTCAAATATGTTCTCAACATAGAAAGTTGAGGTAAATCAATGTGGGCATTGGATTCGTATCATTCCAAGCTCTTAATCAAAAGTTACGAACGATTTACTGCTTACATTTCAAATTGATTGGTGAGTAAAAATGATCATTCTAAACTGATCACTGGTACTTATTGACTAAACGCTTATAAATGAAGCATAATGCATGACATCTCGTAGTTTGGGATAGAATGGAATACTTGGACGCTTTGTCGTATCTATTTTTGTCCCAAATTTTGTTACAATATAGAAAATTGAACTATCTTAATGTGGGCATTGGATTCGTTACATTTTAAGCTATAAAGCAAAAGTTATGGACGATTTTGTGCAAACATGTCAAGTTGATCAACCAATTAAAAAGATCATTGGTGCCCATTGAGTAAATGCTTATAAATGAAAAATAATGCATGGCATCACGCAGTTTGGGATACACTTGATTATTTGGACGCTTGTCGTATCTATTTCCGTCTCAAAATTTGTTACAATATAGAAAATTGAGCTACCTTAGCAAGGGCATTGGATTCGTGCCATTTGGCGCTCTAAATAAATATGGACGATTTAGTGTGGACATGTTAAGTTTATCGGGCAGTTAATATGATCATTCTAAAATAATCATTGCTGCTCATTCAGTAAATGCTTATAAATGAAGCATAATGCATGACATCACTCATGTTTGGATAGATTGGATTATTTGGCCACTTTGTCGTATCTATTTCGTCTCAAATTATGTCTCAAAATAGAAAATTTAACTAGCTTAATGTGGTCGTTGGATTCATGTCATTCTGAGCTACAAATCAAAACTTACGAATGATTTGGTGAAGACATGCCCAGTTGATCGGCCAGTTAAAATGATTATTTTAAACTAATCATTGGTGCTCATTGAGTAAAGGCCTCTAAATAAATCATAATGCATGGCATCACGTAGTTTGGGATAGATTGGATTACTTGGACGCTTTATCATATCTATGTCTGTCTCAAATATTGTCTCAATATAGAAAATTGAGCTTAATCAACATGGGCATTAGATTGGTTTCATTCTGAGCTATAAATCAAACGTTACAGACGATTTACTGCAGACATGTCAAGTTGATATTCCAGTTAAAATGATCATTCTAAACTGATCATTGGTGCTCATTGAGTAAAGGCTTACAAATGAAACATAATGCATGTCATCTCACAGTTTGCAATGCAATGGATTGCTTCGAGTCTTTGTCATATCAATTTCTGTCTCAAACTTTTTCTCAATATAGAAAATTGAACTATCTTAACATATGCATCGGATTTGTGTCATTCGGAGCTCTAAATCAAAAGTTACAGACAATTTAGTGCGGACATGTCAAGTTGATCGGCCTGTTAAAGTGATCTTTCTAAACTGATCATTGGTGCTCATTGAGTAGAGGCTTAGAAATGAATCATTATGCATGGCATCACCCTTTTTGGAAGGATTACTTGGACGCTTTGTCGTATCTAGTTCTCTCTCAAATTTTGTCATAATATAGATAAATTGAGCTAGCTTAACGTGGACATTGGAATTGTGTCATTTGGAGCTCTAAATCAACAGTTACAGACTATTTAATGCAGACATGTCAAATTGATCGTCCACTTAAAGTGATCATTTTAAACTGATCATTGGCGCTAGTTGAGTAAAGGCTTATAAATGAAGCATAATGCATGGTATCAGTTTTGGAGATTATATTACTTGAACGCTTTATCCTATCTATTTCTGTCTCAAGTTTTGTCACAATATAGAAAATTGAGCTCATTTAAAGTTGGCATTGGATTCGTGTCATTCCGAGCTACTAATCAAAAATTATGGACGATTTAGTGGAGACATGTCAACTTGATCGGCCAGTTAAAAGGATAAAATATCATTGGTGCTCATCGATTGAAGGCTTATAAATGAAGCATAATGCATGGCATCACGCAGTTCAGGATAGATTAGATAATTTGGACACTTTGTCGTATCTAGTTCTCTCTCAAATTTTGTCACAATATAGTTAAATTGAGCTAGCTTAACGTGGGCATTGGAATCCTGTCATTCTAAGCTCTAAATCAAAACTTACGGATAATTTAGTGCAGACATGATAAGTTGATCGGCCAGTTAAACTGATCATTGGTGCTCATTGAGTAAAGGCTTATAAATGAAGCTTAATTCGTGGCATCATGAAGTTTTGGATAGATTGGATTACTTGTACCCTTTGTCGTATCTATTTATGTGTCAAATTTTGTCAAAAGATAGACAATTGAGTAAGCTTAACATGGGCACTGGATTCGTGTCATTATGAGCTACAAATAAAAAGTTATGGACAATTTAGTGCACACATGTCAAGTTTATCGGCCTGTTAATATGATCATTTGGAACTTATTATTAGTGCTCATTGAGTAAAGGCTTATAAATTAAGTATAATGCATGACATCACTCAGTTTGGATAGATTGGATTACTTGGATGCTTTGTCGTATCTAGTTTTGTCTCAAATTTTGTCACAATATAGCTAAATTGGGCTAGCTTAACATGTACATTGGAATCGTGTCATTCTGAGCTCTAAATCAAAAGTTACGGATGATTTAGTGTGGACATGTCAAGTTGATCGGCCAGTTAAAGGATCATTCTAAAATGATCATTGCTGCTCCTTGAGTAAAGGCTTATAAATGAATCATAATTCATGACATCATGCACTTTTGGATATATTAGATTACTTGGAGGACTTTTTGATGCAATTTTAGTTTTAAATTTTGTCACAATATTGAAAATTGAGGTAGATTAACGTGGGCATTGGGTTCGTGTCTTTCAGAGCTCTAACTCAAAAGTTACAGAGAATTTAGTACGGACATGTCAAGTTGATCGGCTAGTTAAACTGATCATTATTAACAGCTCATTGGTGCTAATGGAGTAATGGCTTATAAATGAAGCATAATGCATGACATCACGGTGTTCAGAATATATTTGATTACTTGGACACTTTCTCGTATCTATTTCAGTCTCAAATTTTGTCACAATATACAAAATTCAACTAGATTAACATGTGCATTAGTTTTGTGTCATTCTGAGCTCTAAATCAAAAGTTACTGTCGATTTAGTGCAGACATGTCAAGTTGATCGGCCAGTTAAAGTGATAATTCTAAACTGATCATTGGTGCTCATTAAG
Source organism: Pugionium cornutum (assembly GCA_018901935.1). Lineage (NCBI taxonomy): Eukaryota > Viridiplantae > Streptophyta > Magnoliopsida > Brassicales > Brassicaceae > Pugionium > Pugionium cornutum. The sequence goes on along the minus strand of JAENJI010000012.1, from coordinate 5,671,391 downwards.
TAAAGGCTTCTAAATGAAGCATAATGCATGGTACCACACAAATTTGGTTAGATTGGATTACTTGGAACTTTCTCGTATCTATTTCTGTCTCAAGATTTGCCACAAAATAGACAATTGACCTAGCTTAACGTTGGTATTGGATTCGTGTCATTCGGAACTATAGAATAAAAATTTACGGATGATTTAATGCAGACATGTCAACCTAATCGGCCAGTTCAAAGGATCATTCTAAAATTACCATTGTTGCTCGTCGAGTAAAAGCTTATAAATGAAGCATAATGCATGACATCACGCAGTTCATTATAGATTGAATTACTTGGACTTTTTATCGTCTCTATTTTGTCTGAAGTTTTGTTAATATATAGAAAATTGAGCTAGCTTAACGTTGGAATTGGATTCGTGTCATTCTGAACTCTAAATCAAAAGTTATAGACGATTTAGTGCATATATGTCAAGTTGATCGACCAGTTAAAATGATCATTCTAAACTGATCATTGTTGCTAAATGAGTAACGACTTATAAATGAAGCATAATGAAAGGCATCAAGCAGTTTGGAATAGATTAGATTACTTGAACGTTTTGTCGTATCAAATACTCTCTCTCAAATTTTGTTACAATATAGATAAAGTGAGATAGCTTAACGTGGGCATTGGAATCGTGCAATTCTGAGCTCTAAATCAAAAGTTACAAACGTTTAAGTAGAGACATGTCAAGTTGATCGACCAATTATAGTGATCATTCCAAACTCATCATTGGTGCTCATTGAGTAAAGGCTTATAAATGAAGCATAATGCATGGAATCACGTAGTTTTCGATAGATTGGATTACTTAGATGCTTTGTCCTATCTAGTTCTTTCTCAAATTTTGTCCCAATATAGATAATTTGAGCTAGCTTAATGTGGGAATTGGAATTGTATCATTCTGAGCTCTAAATGAAAACTTACGGATGATTTAGTGCACACATGTCAAGTTGATCGGCCAGTAAAAGTGATCATTCTAAACTGATCTTTGGTGCTCATTGAGTAAAGGCTTATAAGCATAATGCATGGCATCACACAGTTTTGATAGATTGGATTACTTGGGCGCTTTGTCGTTCCTATTTATGTCTCAAATTTTGTCACAATATAGATAACTTGAGCTATCTTAATGTGGGCATTGTAATCGTGTCATTCTGAGGTCTAAATCAAAAGTTACGGATGATTTAGTGTGGACATGTCAAGTTGATCGGCAATTTAAAAAGTGATCACTCTAAATTGATCGTTGGGGCTCATTGAGTAAAGGCTTATAGATGAAGCATAATACATGACATCACGCAGTTTTGGATAGATTGGATTACTTGGACGCGTTGTCGTATCTATTATGTCTCAAATTTTGTTACCATATAGAAAATTGAACTAGCGTAACATGGGCATTGGATTCGTGTCATTATAAGCTATAAATAAAAGTTATGGACAATTTAATGAACACATGTCAATTTTTTCAGCCAGTTAAAAGGATCATTCTAAAATGATCATTGGTTCTCATTGAGTAAAGGCTTATAAATGAAGCATAATGCATGACAATACATAGTTTTGGATAGATTTGATTACTTGGAGGACTTGTCGAAGCAATTTTAGTCTTGAATTTTATCACAATATAGAAAATTGAGCAAGCTTTACGTGGGCATTGGATTTTTGTCATTTCTAGCTCAATATCAAAAGTTACAGACGTTTTAATGCAGATATGTTAAATTGATCGGCCATTTAAAATAATTATTCTGAACTGATCAATGGTGCTCATTGAGTAAACGCTTATAAATGAAGTATAATGCATGGAATCACGGATTACTTGGACGCTTTGTCAGATCTAGTTCTCTCTCAAAGTTTATCACAATATAGATAAATTGAGTTAGCTTAACGTGGACAATGGAAGCGTGTCATTTTGAGCTCTAAATCAAAAGTTATGGATCACTTTGTGTGGACATGTCAAGTCGATAGGCCATTTAAAGTGATCATTCTGAACTGATCATTGGCACTCATTGAGTAAATGCTTATAAATGAAGCATAATGCATGGCATCACAAAGGTTTGGATAGATTGGATTACTTGTACGCTTTGTCGTATCTATTTTGATGTCAAATTTTGTCGCAATATAGACACTTGAGGTAGCTTAATGTGGGCATTGGAATCGTGTCATTATGGGTTATGGACAATTTAGTGCGGACATGTCAAGTTGATCGCACAGTTAACATGATTATTTTGAGCTGATCATTGGTTCTCATTGAGTAAAGGCTTATGAATGAAGCAAAATGCATGGCATCACACAGTTTTGGATATATTGGATTACTTGGATGTTTTTCGTATCTATTTCTTTCTCAAATTTTGTCACAATATAGATAAATTGAGCTATTTTAACATGGGCATTAGAATCGTGTCATTCTTAGCTCTAAATAAAAAATTATGGATGCTTAAGTGTGGACATGTCAAGTTGATCGGCCATTTAAACTGATCACCCTAAACTGATCATTGGTGCTCATTGAGTAAAGACCTAAAAATGAAACATAATGCATGGCATCACGCAGTTTTGAATAAATTGGATTACTTGGACAGTTTTCATATCTATTTCTGTGTCAAATTTTGTCACAGTATAGAAAATTGGGGTAGCTTAGCATGTGCATTGGATTACTATCATTACGAGCTACAAATCAAAAGTTATAGACAATTTGGTGCAGACATGTCAAGTTGATTGGCCAGTTAATATGATCATTCTAAACTGATCATTGGTGCTCATTGAGTAAAGGCTTATAAATGAAGCATAATGCATGACATCACATAGTTTTGGATAGATTTGATTACTTGGAGGACTTGTCGAAGAAATTTTAGCTTTAAATTTTATCACAATATGGAAAATTTAGCTACCTTAACGTGGGCATTGGATTCATGTCATTTTGAGCTCTAAATCAAATGGTACAGACAATTTGGTGTGGACATGTCAAGTTGATCGGCCAGTTCAAATGATAATTTTTAACTGATCATTGGTGCTCATTCATTAAAAACTTATAAATGAAGCATAATGCATGAAATCATGCAGTTCGGTATAAATTGGATTATTTGATGATTCGTCGTATCTATTTCTGTCTCAAATTTTATCAGAATACAGAAAATTGCTCTAGATTAACGTGGGCATTGGATTCTTGTCATTATGAGATAAAAATCAAAAGTTATGGACGAATTAGTGTAGACATGTCAAGTTTATCGGCCAGTTAAAATGATCATTCTAAACTGATCACTGGTGCTCATTGAGTAAAGGCTTATAAATAAAGCATCATGTAGAGTACACGCAGTTGGGGATGGATTGGATTACTTTGATGTTTTGTCGTATCTATTTTTGTCTCAAATTTTATCAATATATAAGAAATTGAGCTAGCTTAATGTGGGGAATGGATTAGTGTCATTCAGAGCTCTAAATCAAAAGTTACGAACGATTTAGTGCGGACATGTCAAGGTGATCAGCCAGTTAAAATGATCATTCTTAACTGATAAAGACTTATAAATGAAGCATGATGCATGGCATCACGCAGTTTGGGATATATTGGATTACTTGGACGCTTTGTCGTCTGTAGTTATATCTATAATTTTGTCACAATATAAAAAATTGAGCTAGCTTAACGTGGACACTGGATTCGGTCATTACGAGTTATAAATCAAAACTTATAGACAATTTGGTGTAGACATGTAAAATTGATTGGTTAGTTAAAATGATCATTCTAAACTCATCATTGGTGCTCATTGAGTAAAGGCTTATAAATAAAGATAATGCATGACATCACGTAGTTTTGGATAGATTTGAATACTTGGAAGACTTGTCAAAGCAATTTTATTTTTAAAATTTATCACAATATGGAAAATTGAGCTAGCTTAATGTGGGCATTGGATTCGTGTCATTCTCAACTCTAAATCAAATGTTACAAACGATTTGGTGCGAACATGTCAAGTTGATCGGCCAGTTAAAATGATAATTCTTAACTGATCATTGGTGTTCATTCAGTAAAGGATTAGAAATGAAGAATAATGCATGGCATCATGCAGTTCGGGATAGATTGGATTACTTGGACGCTTTGTCATCTCTCTTTATATCCGAAATTTTGTCAGAACATAGAAAATTGAGCTAGCTGAACATTGGCATTGGATTCGTGTCATTCTAAGCTCTAAATCAAAGTTACATACGATTTAGTGTGGACATGTCAAGGTTATCAGCCAGTTAAACTGATCATTGGTGCTCATTGAGTAAAGGCTTATAAATGAAACATAATGTATGACATCATGAACTTCAAGATTGATTGGATTTCTCGGACAATTTTTTGTATTTATTTCTATTTCAAATTTTGTCACAGTATAGAAAATTGAGCCAATTTAACGTGGGCATTGAATTCGTGTTATTCTGAGCTCTAAATCATAAGTTACGGACGATTTAGTGCGGATATGTCAAGTTGATCGGCTAGTTAAAGTGATCGTTCTAAACTGATCATTGGTGCTCATTAATTAAACGCTGATAAATGAAGCATCAAACATGACATCACATAGTTTGGGATAGATTGGATTGTTTGGACGTTTTGTCGTATCTAGTTCTATATCAAATTTTATTACAATATAAAACATTGAGCTAGCTTAACGTCAGCAATGGATTATTGTCATTATGAGATCTAAATCAAAAGTTACGTATGTTTTAGTGCGGACATGTCAACCTGACCAGCCAGTTACTGTTATTATTCTAAATTGATCATTGATGCTCATTGAGTAAAGTCTTATAAATGAAACATAATGCTTGAGATCACACAGTTTTGGATACATTTGATTCCTTGGATGCTTTTTCGTATCTATTTCAGCCTCAAATTTTGTCACAATTTAGAAAATTGAGCTAGCTTAACGTGGGCATTGGATTCGTGTCAATATGAGCTATAAATCAAAAGTTATGGAAGATTTAGTGCAGACATGTCAAGTTGATCGGCCAGTTAAAATGATTATTCTAAACTGATCATTGGTGCTCATTGACTAAGGGCTTATAAATGAAGCATAATGCATGACATCACGTAGTTTTGGATAGATTTGGTTACTTGGAGGACTTTTGTCGAAGCAGTTTTAGTCTTAAATTTTCTCAGAATATATAAAATTTAGCTAGCTTAAAATGGGCATTGGATCCGTGTCATTTTGAGCTCTAATTCAAAAGTTACATACGATTTAGTGCGAACATGTCAAGTTAATCGGCTAGGTAAAATGATCATTCTAAATTGATCATTGGTGCTCATAGAGTAAATATTTATAAATGACGACTAATGCATGGCATCACGCAGTTTGGGATAGATTGGATTACTTAAACGCTTTGTCATATCTATTTCTGTCTGAAATTTTTTCCCAATAGAGAAACTTGGGCTAGTTTAACGTGGGCATTGGATTCACGTCATTCTGCGCTCTAAATCAAAAGTTACAAACGATTTAGTGCAGACATGTCAAGTTGATCGGTTTTTTAAAATGATGATTCTTCTGATCATTTGGTCTCATTGATTAAAGGCTTCTAAATGATTGGATTACTTAGGCGCTTTGCCGTATCTATTTTTTTCTCAAATTTTGGCACAATATAGCAAATTAAGCTAGCTTAACGTGGGCATTGGATTCCTATCATTATGAGCTATAAATACAAAGTTATGGACGGTTTAGTGCAGACATATCAACCTGATCGGCTAGTTAAAATAATCATTCTAAACTGATCATTGGTGCTTATTGAAGTATAATGTTGATCATCACACAGTTTGGGATAGATTCGATTACTTGGACGCTTAGTCGTATCGATTTTTATCTCAAATTTTTTCACAACATAGAAAATTTAGCTAGCTTAATGTAGGCATTGGATTCGCGTCATTCGGAGCTCTAAATCAAAAGTTATGAACGATTTAGTGTGGACATGTCAAGTTGATCGGCCAGTTAAAGTTATCATTCTAAACTGATCATTTGTGCTCATTAATTAATGGTTTATAAATGAAGCATAATGCATGGCATCACGAAGTTCAGGATAGATTGGATTAATTAAATGCTTTGTTGTATATATTTCTGTCTCAAATTTTGTTACTATATAGAAAATTGAGCTAGCTAAACGTGGGTATTGGATTCGTGTAATTAGGAGCTATAAATCAAAAGTTATGGACGATTTAGTGCAGATATGTCAAGTTGATCGGCCAGTTAAAATGATCATTCTAAACTGATCACAGGTGCTCATTGAGTAAAGGCCTATAAATGAATCATAACGCATGACATCACGAAGTTTTGGATAGATTTAATTACTTGGAGGACTTGTCGAAGGAATTTTAGTCTTAAATTTTATCACAATATAGAAAATTGAGCTAGCTTAACCTGAGCATTCATTTCGTGTCATTCTAAGCTCTAAATCAAAAGTTACAGACGATTTATTGCGGACATGTCAAGTTTATCGGCAGGTTACAATGATCATTCTAAACTGATAATTGGTTCTGATTGAGTAAAGGCTTATAAATGAAGCATAATGCATGGCATCACGCAGTTCGGGATAGATTGGATTACTTGGCCGCTTTGCCGTATCAATTTTTATTTCAAATTTTGGGCATTGGATTCGCATCATTCAGAGCTCTAAATCAAAAGTTTCATACGATTTAGTGTGGACATGTCAAGTTGATCAGCCAGTTAAAGTGATCATTCTAACCTGATCATTGGTGCTCATTAAGTAAAGGATTATGAATGAAGCATAATGCATGGCATCACGCAGTTCGGGATAAATTGGATTAATTGGACACTTTGTCGTGTCTATTTATGTAACAAATTTTGTCACAATATAGAAAATTGAGCTACCTAAACTTGGGTATTCGATTCCGGTCATTGGTGCTCATTGAGTTATAGCTTATAAATGAAGCATAACGCATGTCGTCACGTATTTTTGGATAGATTTGATTTCTCGGAGGACTTGTCGAAGCAATTTTAGTCTTAAATTTTATCACAATATAGAAAATTGAGCTAGCTAATCATGGGCATTGGATTCGTGCCATTCTGAGTTCTAAATCAAAAGTTACACACGATTTAACGTGGACATGTCAAGTTTATCGGCCTGTTAAAATGATCATTCTAAACTGATCCCTGGTGCTCATTGAGAAAAGCTTATAATGAAGAATAATGCATGGCATCACGCAGTTTGGGATAGATTTGATTACTTGCATGCTTTTTGTATCTATTTTTGTGTCAAATTTTGTAACATTATAGCAAATTCAACTAGCTTGACGTGGGCATTGGATTCGTGTCATTATGTGATATAAATCAAAAGTTACGGAAGATTTAGTGCCGACATGTCAATTTGAACGGCGAGTTGAAATGATCATTCTACACTGATCATTTGTGCTTATTGAGGAAAGACTAAGCATAATACAGAGTATCACACAGTTCGGATAGATTGGATTATTTGGATGCTTTGTCGTATCTGTTTTTGTCTCAAATTTTGTCTTAATATAGAAAATTGAGCTAGCTTAATGTGGACATTGGATTGGCGTCATTCTGAGCTCTAAATCAAAAGTACAAACGATTTAATGGGGACATTTCAAGGTGATCGGTAAGTTAAAATGATCATTCTTAACTGATCATTGGTGCTCATTGATTAAAAGAAGCATAATGCATGGCATCATGCAGTTTGGGATAGATTGCATTACTTGGACGCTTTGTCATCTCTATTTCGGTCTATAATTTTGCCACAATATACAAAATTAAGCTAGCTTAACGTGGGCATTGGATTTCTGTCATTCGGAGCTCTAAATCAAAAGTTACGAACCATTTAGTGTAGACATGTCAAGTTGATCAACCAGTTAAAATGATCATTCTAAACTAATCATTGGTTCTCATTGATTAAAGGCTTATAAATGAAGAACATGCAGACACTAGAAGAAAACATTAACATTTCCGATGGCATTTCCGATGGAAATAAAACCGTCGGACTTTTCTGACGACTTTGCGACGGACAATCGACGGAACACCGAGGGAAATAAACCCGTCGGAGAGCCGTTGGTAATTTCTGACGCTTGAGAGGCCGTTGGTTAATCGATGGTAAAAACTGACGGTAAACCATTGAATTTCTGATGAAAGCGTAATCGTCGGGATATCCTCTTGAAACCATCGGAAATTTACCAACGTATCTCAGGCCGTCGGTAATATTCCGATGGTTTCCTGGTGGACCTTGTGTTTTACTATCCATCGGAAACAGTCATTGGAAAACCATCAGAAGTATCCGACCATTGTCGGACGCCGTCGGCAATCCATCGGAAAATTAAGAATAATCTATTAAAATTTTTTGTTTATCCATCGGTGGTCGGAAACCATCAGAAATCCATCGGTTAATGAAGATAAAAGCTATTCAAAATATGTGAATATCCGGTTGTGGTCAGTAACCGTCGGAATTCCGTCAGAAATAGAGAATATTCTGAAGAATAATCTTTTTAAAATTTGTAATTATCTGTTAAAAATTCTTAATAATTTGTTAAAAATTCGTGATAATATATAATTTTCACTATAAATAAGCTATGATCTTTCACAATTTCAAGAGAACCAGAAATTTTAAGAAAATGTATTCTTCGGGTTCTTATGAGTATTTTCGATCGTGGATGGATAAACCTCGATATGATTCAACCACGGGGGAATGGACTGATGAATTTGAGCAAGGTGTTGAAGAGTTCATGGCATTTGCATCAAAGAATAACATGACATCAGAATACGGTAAAATGTATTGTCCACGTATTAAATGTCGAAATCATAGATTAATCTCTGTTAGAGAAGTACGTAATCATTTGTATAGGAATGGATTTATGCCGGGTTACAAAATTTGGCATTCACATGGAGAAACTGATGCAACGATGCAATATTATGGTAGTACTTCAAAAAGGATAGATAGTACTAATGTTAGGGTAGAGGAACCGGCATCAGAAGTTGATATAAACGGAGGTACTGCTTAGATGGTGAATGATGCATTTCGTGAACAGAGAGAATCGTACATTGAAGATATTAGCAGAATAGAGGAACCTAATTTGGAAGCCTAGAAATTTTTTGATATGTTAGATGCATCCAAGCAGCCTTTGTATAAATGATGTAGAGATGGATTATCGCCTTTATCTGCTACAAGCAGGTTGATGACGATAAAGGCGGATTTTAACTTGCCTGAAGATTGTGTGAATGCGATATCTGACTTTGTTAGAGATATATTACCTGAAGATAATATTGCACCTGCTTCATATTACGAGGTTCAAAAACTTGTATCTGGTCTTGGATTGCCATATCAGATGATCAATGTATGTATTGACAACTGCATGATCTATTGGAGAAATGATGAAAACCGTATGAAGTGCCGATTTTGTCACAAACCTCGATTTCAAGAGACAAGCGGTAGAGTACCTATTCCGCATAAACGGATGTGGTATTTGCCATTAACAGAGAGGTTAAAGAGGTTATATCAATCTGAACACACGGCAAAACCTATGAGATGGCATGCAGAACATAATTCGAATGGAGAAATTGTGCATCCCTCGGATGCAGAAGCATGGAAACATTTTCAACAGGTTTATCCTACTTTTGCATATGAGCCTAGAAACGTATACCTCGGGTTATCTACAGATGGATTCAACCCTTTTGGGAAGCATGGGAGGCAATACTCGTTGTGGCCAGTTATCGTTACACCTTATAATTTGCCTCCTTCTTTGTGCATGAAAGGAGAGTTTTTATTTCTAACAATTCTCGTCCCCGGCCCAGAGCATCCTAAAGGATCGCTTGATATTTTCTTGCAGCCACTAATTCATGAGTTAAAAATATTATGGGAAAAGGGTGTCGAAGCATTCGATGTTTCCAACCAACAGAACTTCTTGATGCGAGCAGTACTTATGTGGACGATAAGTGATTTTCCAGCATATGGTATGTTATCAGGATATTCGACGCATGGAATATTAACATGCCCATATTGTCAAGATAATAATAATGCGTTCCAACTGAAACACGGACGAAAGACTAGTTGGTTCGATTGTCATCGTCGATTTCTACCACAAGATCATCCATATCGCCGGAGCACGACATTTTTTAGGAAAAACAAAAAAAAAAATTGATGCTCCACCTCCTATTCTTGATGGGAATTATATGATGACTCAACTTAGAGATTTTGGTGCTGAGAGAATGGCTTCTTGTGGAGGTAACGGACATTACCCTGTTGATGGTTGTGGCGAATACCATAATTGGCACAAGAAGAGCATTTTTGGGATTTACCATATTGGAAGGACCATTTGTTGCGCCATAATCTAGATGTTATGCACATTGAGAAGAATTTTTTCGACAACATAATGAATACCGTTCTAAATGTGCAAGGAAAAACAAAAGATAATTTGAAAGCTAGATTGGATTTGCCGGATATTTGTTCCCGGAAGGAACTACATGTAATGTCAAATGGAAAATCATTGTCTCTCGCATTCCGGTTGGATGCGCATGCAAAAGATGAATTCTTTGACTGGATTAAGCATAGTGTCAAATTTCCAGATGGATACACATCTAATCTTCGTAATTGTGTCGATACTATTAAAAGTAAATTTTTAGGGATGAAAAGTCATGATTCTCATGTTTTCATGCAAAGATTATTCCTATTTGCCTTTAGCGATCTACTGCCTAAAAACGTCCACGGAGCAATTGCAGGTACAACGTTTACATTATTTACATATAAATAATAATAATTTTATATAATATATGATATTAAAATATATTTTTTATGTAGGAATTGGTGCTTTTTTCCGAGATTTATGTACAAGATCACTTACTGTAGACGATATCCGAATTTTGGAGGAAAAAATACCGGTTCTCATTTGTAACCTAGAGAAAATATTTCCACCAGCATTTTTTGATGTTATCGAGCATCTTCCTATTCACCTCCCTAGAGAAGCAGCCCTTGGAGGACCTGTTCAGTACAGATGGATGTATCTTTTTGAGAGATATATGTTCCACCTAAAGAAAAAAGTTAAAAATCTTGTCAGGGTTGAAGGTTCAATCGTCGCACAAAGTATTAATGAAGAAACATCTAACTTTGCTAGCTACTATTTTCCATCGCATGTGCAAACAAAAAATAGACGACCTTCACGACATGATGATGGAGGAGAAAAACCAAGTTATCCAGTGTATGTGCCAGAAATATTTGCACAAATTAGACGTTTAAGTGGAAAAGGGAAGACGCGACGCCTATCAGAGGAGGAACACAATCACTTGCATTTGTATATTTTGACAAATTGCGATGACGTTTTGGAATATGAAAGGTACATTCAATTTAATTTTGTTTTTAGTTATTATTATAATTTATTGTTAATTTTTTTTCATAATTAACAGGATATACATGGAACAAATACGTGTTCATTATTCAGATTACAGCGAGAATGAGTTGGTCGAACTTAAAAAAAGCGAATTTGCAAAATGGTTACATTTTATGTTAGTGTTACCACAATTATGTAATTTTCAGTAATAGTTTACTATATATCTATATATATATTTTTATAATTTACTACATTCTATTATTTTGTAGGTTACTACAGGTCCTTCTAGGGGTATAACTTTTCCCACGTTGTTAGTTGAGTTGGTGAGTGGTCCTACATTTAATGCAAAATCTTATCCAATGTACTGCACTCGTGGATATGCTTTTAAGAGTCATCGCGAAGGAAATTCACAAACAACTTGTAATTATGGTGTATCATCTCAATCGGGAGAAATTGTATACAATGGTATTCTTCGTGAAATATTAGAAGTTCGCTATCCAGGAATGATTGATTTGAGGTCTATTGTGTTCTATTGTGACTGGTATGACCCTGTCATGGGTCAACGTGAAGACGAATTCGGTGTTACATCTATCCACTTTCGTAAGCGACATCAAAAATATGATCCTTTTATACTTGCGTCACAAGCGGACCAGGTTTGTTACATTCGATATCTTCGTGTGAGAAACAAGCAAGATCCTTGGATTATAGTGACCTCAATACATCTAGAGGAATGGTATGTGGTATTACCGAACAAGAGTCTATGCAACAAAGTACAATTGGTAATTTAGGTTCCATAGACACTTCTGTTGAAGTTAACCTTGTTGTTGATGACACCACGAACGAAGATTACAACGTGTTTCAAGATTCAGAAGAAGAGATTGGCGAGTTTGACGACCAAAATTCAGCTAATTTCGGAATATTCATCAAATTCAGATTAAATTTGTGATTTTATTTTGATATTTATGATTTTAATTTTAAATATTGTAAATAAATATTTATGATTTTATTTTTAAATCTATGTGCACAAACATTTCACAATATTATAATTAAAAGTGCTTTTTTAAAAATAAATTTATCTATATATTTTTGAAATATTGATTAACAACACCGACGGTTTCCCGACGGCTTTATTCAATCCGTAAGAAAACCGTCTGGAACACGTTGATTAAATAATTGCAACGTGGGTAGACTATGTGTCGATCATGCCTGGGATTAGACTTTATGATAGATTTCCGTCGACTCGTCGAGGGATTGCCGACGGATTCCCGACGGCCTTATGCTGGAAACATAATTCCCAAGGCGGGCTTCCGGATAGATATTTATTTCAGTTCCGACGGATTACCGACGGCAATTTCCGTCGAAAATTTTTAATATAACCTACGGCCATTTCTTCTCTTTTTCTCTCTCGCGTTCTCTCTCGACGATTCGCCTCCCTGCCGCGTTCTCGCCGGAAAAGTCGCTTTCGTCGCCGGTGTTCGACCTGTAGTCGTAAATAATGTAAGTTTTTATTCATTTCTTTCTCGTAAATCATCTGAGAATGTGCTCATCCAATGCGTTTGAGATTTGTCCGTAATCATCTTGTTCCATGAATTTGTAAGGGTTTGTTCCATGAAAAGTACATTTTCTCAGATTTTTAGTACAAAATAGATGAAATCGCGGATTCTCTATACAAAAAGATATTATGATTTTGTTTCTTTTTTTAATGCATTATAGCTAAAATAATAAATCAACATAATTGTTTACCACTACTAGTCTTCTCTACTCCTAGTTATATCTTCGTTGAATGACTCTGTGTTTCACTCTTTTTGATTGTTTAGTGTCGCTTTTCTTAAATGCATAACCCTGATTAATAAACATCTCAGATTCATTGAAGTTTACAGCTTTTATTTTGATCTTGAAAATTCCAAAACTGGTATAATATGTTTTTTTTAACATAAAACTAAGAAATATTTGAAAGATTCGCCTGAAGCAGATTTTTGGTCTTTACTAATATTTTGTTTAATGATTAGTACTGATAATCCATAAACTTTCTATTAATAACATGTAGATTTGGTTTTCATTATGTAAGCCGAATTTATTGCCGAATTCTGTTTTTCCTTGGATGGAATCATCATGTAAGCTTAACTTAATTTCAACCCAGAATACAAAAATTTAGGGTATGCAAATAGGCGTGTGCTCTAGATGTTTGATTCCTCAGTATTTTGTGTTTATACATATTTCCGATAAGACTTGTCTCTGTATCTAAAATTGAAAAAGCTTATTTATTCACTTGAGTATACAAACATCAAATAAGTAACAAGATCGACCTGTACTTGTCTGATAATAGACAAAATGAAGACAACCCATAATATATTAAATAGAAATACAATAACATCTCAACTGACTTATTATTTATGCGAAACTATCAAACTTATATTTTATTTGCAAATATATATATAGCTTATTACACTGTTTTGACTTCAACTGCCGTCTTCTTTCTCCTCAACCGTTGCCGAAAAATATTAAATATAGATAGATTGATAAAATGTCCTAATCATAGGTCGTATCAAGATTATCAAAGACGTGGTGAGTCGTTTACTCCGAGTTGTTTACCAACTCAAGTTCTAGAATCTGTAAATGATTCTTTCCGACCAATGACAATTGAAGAATTGGTTCAGCAGCCTGGTCGCGAACTTCTTACTTTTCTTGATCCGAGACGTCAAGAAAACTCGACATGGTAAATTAATTTTCTATAAATATATTTAAAATAATTATTTTAATATTATTCTATAATTATATTTAAAATAATTACTTAAATGCTATTATAATCAAAATTCGTAGGTTTGGTATTTCAAACAATGGAATAAGCAAATCTATATTAAAGATGCTTCATTCTCTTTTGAATAAACCATATACCAAATTTCGAGATATTCCGTACGAAGAACGTCAGATTTGGTTCAGGACATTTGCGATATATTATTTAAATTTTAAATATATAATTATTTTAAATAGTTTTCAATAATATTTTTAGTAATATATACTGAAATTTCGCAGCAAGAATCTACATGGGATCCCATGAACACAAAATTGGTGGAAGAAGCTTTCGAAAAAGAGGCTGCAGTACAATTTTCCCGCCACATGAACGAATGGAAACAAAAATGGAAAAAAGGAAAAGATAAACCAAGAAGGTTGAATGAGTCGGATTGGAACGACTTTATTCGTTATTGGGAATCTTCCAGAGCTAAGGTCATCTCGAAAACTAATTCGGGAAACCGGAAGAGCAACCGAGGAGGCAAAGGCATTTATATTTACAATACCGGATCGACTAGTTTTCTGAGACGAGCCGATCAATTGGTAAATTAATTATTATATTAATTATTAATTATTATTTAAAAATTTAAAAATTATTAATTTAGAAATTATTTTTATTTTTAGGCACAAGAAATTGGAGCGCCTCCAGATCACTTGCAACTTCTCGAGGCCGTCCACACGAACAAAAAGACTGGTCGTATCCAAGATGGTCTCGTTAGTGAGATCATCGAAAAAGTAAAAAAGAAAAAAGTGATATTCTAACCCAGCAATCTCAAGTTGGTTCTTCATCTTCGGTCGTCGAATTGCCTCGTTCTGAGATTAACCGTCTCGTTCTTGATGTAAGTTTTTTTAAAAATATATAATTAATATTATAATAATTTTCATTAAATTTTCTAATAATATTTTTTATTTTTACAGGAAGTACCATTTTCAAAAGATCGTCATCCAGGACTCGGGAGAGTTGCAGTTACCGGTGGCGCAACATCTGCAGTTAGAAACTAGGAAAATGAGCATGTAAAAGAAGAAATGGCGTCTATGAAAATAGAGATGAATAATATCAAAAGTTTTGTAGAAATGATAAAAAATAAATTGCCTGATGATTTTTTTTTCTCCTCCTTCTCCTCCTGTCCCTCCTTTGTAAATTTGTAATTTAAAACAATTATTTAATAATATTTATATTTATAATATCATTTTTATTAATTGTATGATTATTTTTAAAAATATTTACAAATATTAATTTAATTTAATAAAATAAAAAATTTATTAATTTATTTTTTTAATATTTATATTTTAAAAAATATTAATGAAATATTTTTAAAATATAAATATTAAAAAATAAATTTTTTATTTTTTCAATTACTTGGTGTTTTTCGACGGATTATGCCGTCGGAAATTGCTGACGACAGTTGCCGTCGGAAACATGTTGAGATATCATGACGGTTATAAAGCGTCGGGAAATCTCATCAAACCAAATTCCCGACGGCCAAAGTCATCGGAAAATGTCCCTCGATTATTCGTCGGTAATTCTTGATGGCTGCAGACCATCGAATATCCGTCGGTATTTTCCGACAGAATATTTCCATCGAAAATCCGTCGGAAGTTTCCGATGGCACACTTAATCGCCAATCCGTCGGAAATGCCCGATAAATTCCCGATGGAATCTAATTTCCGACGAAATAGTCCCGATGGACTATTGTCGTCGGAAATTTGTTGAGAATCTGTGTTACCGACGTGTTTCTGACGAATATGGCCGTCGGAAATATGATGTTTTCTTGTAGTGAGAGTATCACGCAGTTTTGGATATATTGGATTAGTTGGATGCTTTGTCGTATATATTTTTGTCTCAAATTTTGTCACAAAATTGAAAATTGAGGTAGCTTAATGTTGGCATTGGATTCGCATCATTCGGAGCTCTAAATCAAAAGTTACGAATGATTTAGTGCGGACATGGCAGGTTGATCGGCCAGTTAAAACGATCATTCTTAACTGATCATTGGTGCTAATTGATTAAAGCTTATAAATGAAGAATAATGCATGGCATCACACAGTTTGGGATAGATTGGATTATTTGGAAGCTTTGTCGCCTCAATTTCTGCTTATAATTTTGTCACAATATACAAAATTGAGCTATCTTAATGTGGGCATTAGATTTGTGTCATTATGAGCTATAAATCAAAAGTTATGGCTGATTTGGTGCAGACATGTCCGGGTTATCGGCTAGTTAAAATGATCATTCGTGCTCATTGATTAAAAGCTTATAAATGAAGCATAATACATGACATCACGCATTGGATTACTTGGGTGCTTTGTCATCTCTATTTCTGTATATAATTTTATCACAACATACAAAATTAAGCTAGCTTAGCGTGGGCATTGGATTTGTGTCATTCGGTGCTCTAAATCAAAAGTTACAGACAATTTACTACGATGCTTTGTCGTATCTATTTTTGTCTCAAATTTTGTCACAAAATAGAAAATTGAGTTAGGTTAATGTTGGAATTTGATCTGCGTCATTGGGAGCTTTAAATCAA
Source organism: Pugionium cornutum (assembly GCA_018901935.1). Lineage (NCBI taxonomy): Eukaryota > Viridiplantae > Streptophyta > Magnoliopsida > Brassicales > Brassicaceae > Pugionium > Pugionium cornutum. The sequence goes on along the minus strand of JAENJI010000012.1, from coordinate 5,654,760 downwards.
AAGTTACCAATGATTTAGTGCAGACATGTCAAGTTGATCGGCCAGTTAAATGATCATTCTTAACTTATCATTCGTGCTCATTGATTAAAGCTTATAAATGAAGCATAATGGATGGCATCATGCAGTTTCGGATACATTGGATGACTTGGAAGCTTTGTCGTCTCTATTTTTGTCTATAATTTTGTCACAATATACAAAACTAAGCTAGCTTAACGTGGGCATTGGATTTGTGTCATTATGAGCTATAAATTAAAACTTATGGACGATTTGGTGCAAACATGTCAAGTTGATCGAATAGTTAAAATGATCATTCTAAACTGCTCAGTGATGCTCATTGAGTAAAGGCTTATAAATGAAGCATAACGCATAATATCACGTAGTTTTGGATAGATTTGATTACTTGGAGGACTTTTCGAAGAAATTTTAGTCTTAAATTTTATCAAAATATAGAAACTTAAACTAGCATAACATGGACATTGGATTCGTGTAATTATGAGCTATAAATCAAAAGTTATGGACGATTTATTGCAGACACGTCAAGTTGATTGGCCAATTAAATGGTCATTCAAAACTTATCATTTGTGCGTATTCAGTAAATGCTTACAAATGAAGCATAATCCAGAGCACCACAAAGTTCGGGATATTTTTATCTAGAAAATTAGGCTAGCTTAATGTGAGCATTGGATTAGTGTCATTCGGAGCTCTAAATCAATAGTTACGGACGATTTAGTGCTAAAATTTTAAGTTAATCGGCAAGTTAAAATGATCATTCTTAACTGATTATTGGTGCTTATTGAGTAAAACCTTATAAATAAAGCATAATGCATGGGATCACGCAGTGCAGGATAGACTGGATTACTTGGACGCTTTTTCGTCTCTATTTTTGTCAGTAATTTTATCAAAATATAGAAGACTGAAGTAGCTTAACGTGGGCATTGGATAAGTGTCATTATGAGCTATAAATCAAAAGTTATGTACGATTTATTACAGACACGTCAAGTTGATCGGCCAGTTAAAATGATCATTCTAAATTGATCATTGGTGCTTATTGAGTAAAGTCTTATCAATGAAGCATAATGAAGAGCATCACGGAGTTTGGTATAAATTAGATTATTTGGACATTCTGTCGTATCTAATTTTGCCTGAAAATTTTTATGAATATAGAAATTTGAGCAAGCTTAACGTGGGCATTGGATTCGTGTCATTATGAGCTATAAATCAAAAATTATGAACGATTTAGAGCAGACATGTCAAGTTGATCGGCTATTTAAAATGATCATTCTTAACTAGTAATTGGTGCTCATTGAGTAATGGCTTATAAATGAAGCATAATGCAGAGCATCACGCAGTTTGGGATAGATTGGATTACTTGGACGCTTTGTCCTATCTATTTCTGTCTCAAAATTTGTCACAATATAGAAAATTGATCTAGCTTAATGTAGGCAATGGATTCATGTCATTCGGAGCACTAAATCAAAAGTTACGGACAATTTTTTTAGGACATGTCAAATTGACCGGCCAGTTAAAATGATCATTCTTAACTGATCACTGATGCATATTGAGTAAAAGCATATAAATGAAGCATAATGCATGTGATCATGCAGTTTTGGGATAGATTCGATTACTTGGTCACTACATCATCTCTATTTCTGTCTACAATTTTGTGAAAATATAGAAAATTGAGCTAGCTTAACGTGTGCATTAGATTCGTGTCATTATGAGCTATAAATCAAAAGTTATGGACGATTTAGTGGAGACTGTCAAGTTGATCGTCTAGTTAAAATGATCATTCTAAACTAATCGTTGGTGCTTATTGAGTAAAAGCTTACAAATGAACCATAATGCAGAGCATCACACAGTTCGGTATAGATTGGATTATTTGGATGCTTTGGCGTATTTATTTCCATCTCAAAATTTGTCACAATATAGAAAATTGAGATAGCTTAACGTATGCAATGGATTCGTGTCATTCGGAACTCTAAATCAAACATTACGGATGATTTTTTCGGACATGTCAAGTTGATCGGCCTGTTAAAATGATTATTTATAACTGATCATTGGTGCTTTTTGAGTAAAAGCATATAAATGAAGAAAAATGCATGAGATCACACAGTTCGGGATAAATTGGATTACTTGGACGATTCTTTGTCTCTATTTCTATCTATAATTTTGGAAAATATAGAAAACTGAGCTACCTTAACGTGGCATTGGATTTGTGTCATTATAATCAAAAGTTATGGACCATTTATTGCATACATGTCAAGCTGATCACCCAGTCAAAATGATCATTCTAAACTTATAATTGGTGCTCATTGAGTAATCGCTTATAAATGAAGTATAATGCAGAACATCACGCAGTTTGGGATAGATTGGATTACTTGGATGCTTTGTGGTATAAATTTCTATCTCAAATTTTGTGAAAATATAGAAAATTTAGCTAGATTAACGTGGTCAATGGATTCGTGTCACTCGGAGCTTTAAATCAAAAGTTACGGACGATTTAGTGTGCACATGTCAAGTTGATCGGCGAGTTAAAATGATCATTCTTAACTGATCATTGGTGCTCATTGAGTAAGGTCTTATCAATGAAGCATAATGCATAACATCACGAAGTTTGGGATAAATTGCATCACTTTTACGCTTTTTCATATCTATTTTTGTCTTAAATTTTGTCTCAAAATAGGAAATGGAACTAGCTTTAGGTGGGCATTGGATTCATGTCATTCTGAGCTAAAAATCAAAAGTTACGGACGATTTATTGTGGATATGTCACAATACATGGGATCACACGTTTCAGAGATAGATTGGATTACTTGGACATCTCTATGTGTGTCTATAATTTTAGCAATATATAGAAAATTGAGCCAGCTTAACGTGGGCATTGCATTCGTGTTATTATGAGCTATAAATCAAAAGTTATGAGCGATTAGTGCAGATATGTCAAGTTGATCGGCCAGTTAAAATTATCATTCTGAACTGATCATGGGTGCTTATTGAGTAAAGTCTTACAAATGAATCATAATGCAGAGCATCACGTAGTTCGGTATATATTAGATTAATTGGACACTTTTTTATATCTATTTCTATCTCTAAGTTTGTCACAATATAGAAAATTGAGCTAGCTTAACGTGGGCATTTGATTCGTGTCATTATGAGCTATAAATCAAAACTTATGAACGATTTAGTGCATACATGTCAAGTTGATCGGATAGTTAAGACGATCATTTTAAACTCATGATTAGTGCTTATTGAGTAAGGGCTTACAAATCAAGCATAATATTGAGTATCACGCAGTTAGGTATAGATAGTATTACTTGGATGCTTTGTCGTTTTTATTTTTGTCTCAAACTTTCTCACAATATAGAAAATTGAGCTATCTTAACATGAGCACTGGATTCGTGTCATTATGAGGAATAAATCAAAAGTTATGCATGATTTAGTGCAGACATATCAAGTTGATAGCCCAGTTAAAATGATCGCTCTAAACTGATCATTGGTGCTTATTCAGTAACGACCTATAAATGAAGTATAATGTTGAGCATCACGCAGTTTGGGATTGATTGGATTACTTGGCCGCTTTTTCATATCTATTTCTTTCTCACATTTTGTCACAATATAGAAAATCGATCTAGCTTAACTTGGACAATGGATTCGTGTCAATCGGAGTTCTAAATCAAAAGTTACGGACGATTTAGTGCGGACATGTCAAGTTTATCATTCTTAACTGATCATTGGTGCTTATTGAGTAAAGGATTATAAGTGAAGCATAATGTGTGGTATCACGAAGTTCGGGATAGATTTGATTATTTGGACGCTTTTCGTATCTATTTTTGTCTCAAATTTTGTCACAATATAGAAAATTGATCTAGATTAACGTGGGCATTGGATTCGTGTCATTATGAGATATAAATCAAAAGATATGTACAAATTAGTGTAGACATGTCAAGTTGATCGGTCAGTTAAAATGATCATTTTAAATTGATCATTGGTGCTTATTGAGTAAAGGATTACAAAGAAATCATAATGCAGAGCATCATGCAGTTTGATATAGATTGGATTACTTGGATGCTTTGTCTTATATATTTTGTCTTAAATTTTGTAACAATATAGACAATTGAGCTAGCTTAACGTGGTCATTGGATTCGTGTCATTATGAGCTATGAATAAAAAAATATGTACAATTTAGTGTAGACATGTCAAGTTGATCGGCCAGTTAAATTGATCATTCTAAACTGATCATTGATTCTCATTGACTAAAGACTTATAAATGAACCATAATGCATAGCAGCACGTAGTTTGGGATATATTGGATTACTTGGATGTTTTGTCATATCTATTTCTGTCTCAAATTTTGCCACAATATAGAAAATTGAGTTCGCTTAACGTGGGCAATGGATTTGTGTCACTCGGAGCTCTAAATCAAAAGTTACGGAAAATTTAGTGTGGACATGTTAAGTTGATAGGCCAGTTAAAATGATCGTTCTTAACTGATCATTGGTGCTCATTGAGTAAAAGCTTATAAATCAAGTATAATGCATAACATCACGCAATTGGAGATATATTGGATTACTTGGACTCTTTTTCGTATTTATTTTTGTCTTAAATATTGTCACAATATAGAAAATTGAGCTACTTTAACATGGGCATTGGATTCGTGTCATTTGGAGATTTAATGCGTATATGTCAAGTTTATCGGACAATTAAAATGATCATTCTTAGCTGAGTAAAAGCTTATAAATTAAGCATAATGCATGAGATCACGCAGTTCGTGATATATTGGATTACTTGGATGCTTCTTGGTCTCTATTTCTGTGTATAATTTTGGCAAAATATAGAAAATTGAGCTACTTTAACGTGTGCATTGGATTCGTGTCATTATAAGTCATAAATCAAAAGTTATGGACGATTTAATGCAGACATGTCATGTTTATCGGTCAGTTAAAATGATCATAATAAACTGATCATTGGTGCTTATTGAGTAAAGGCACCAAATGAAGCATAATGCCGAGCATCACGCTGTTCGGTATAGATTGGATTATTACTTGGATGCTTTGCCGTCTCTATTTTTGTCAATAATTTTGTCAAAATATCAAAAATTGAGCTATCTTACATGGGCATTGATTGGATTCGTGTCATTCTGAGCTCTAAATCAAAAGTTACGGACGATTTACATTACACGAAAACATCATTTCCCCAGCGACGAAATTCTCGGCAATCCGTTGGAAAGAGCATTTCCCGTTGACTTTCCGACAAAAGATGTCCGTTAGAACTATTTCGTCGGAAACCAATTTCCATCGAGAAATTGTCGGGCAATAACAACGGATTTGGAATAAAAGTAGCTGTCGGCAAATGCCGACAGATATTCTATGGGTCCAGTCCATCGGCAATTACCGACGTATTTGCGATTGATTTAGTCAGTCTGGCAACCGATGACTTCCGATGACAGGTGCCATCGAGAATGACAACCGATGGTATATCCCGACGGTTTTTAGCCATCCGGATAGAACCGACGATATCGCGATGAAATAAGCTTCCCGACGGAAACGTGTCCGTTGGTAATTCCCGACGGATTAGCGATAACGCTATCCGTCGGACTAGTATCGATTTCCGACGACTAATTCCGTCGGAAATAACCAAACAATTGAAAAAAAATTTAATAATTGTTTTTAAATAAAATTCATTAATATTTTTAAAAAATATATTTATTTTTAAAACAAATTTTTAATTATTAAATTTAATAAATAGTGTTTAAATATTTAATCAAAATATTAAATAATTAAATAAAATTAATATTTAAAATTATAAATATAATAATATTTAAATTTTAATTGTTTTAAAATCTACAAATTACATCGAAGGATGATAAGAATGAGGAAAAAATCATTCGGATAATATGCGAATTTGGTTTTCATAAAATTTACAAAATATTTTAGCTTGATCATCTCTATCTCCATAGCCACCATTTTTTCTTTGAGTTGTGTATTATCCTCATTTCTAGCCGTAGATGTTGCACCACCACTATATGTAACTCTCCCAACTCCTAGATTACAACCATTAGAAAATAGTACTTCCGGTAAAAATAAAAAAATATTATTAAAAATTATTATAATATTAAATATACAAATAAATAAAAAAATAAATCAAACTTATATCAAGAAGTAGACGGTTAATCTTATGAACGAGGCAATTCGGCGACCGAAGATGAAGAACCAACTTGAGAATGCTGAGAAAAAAATATCACTTTATTTCTTTTTCACTTTTTCGATGATCTCACTAACGAGACCATCTTGGATGCGACCAGTGTTTTTGTTTGTGTCGACGGCTTCGAGATGTTGCAAGTGATCTGGAGGCATTCCAAATTCTTGTGCGTAAAAGTAAAAAAACCTAAATTAATATTTAAAAAATTTTCAAATAATAATAAATAAAATTAATATAATAATAAATTTAACAATGGATCGGCTCTTCTCCGAAAACTAGTTGATCCAGTATTGTGAATGTAAATGTCTTTGTCTCCTCGGTCGGTTTTTTTGGTTTCCTCAATTAGTACTCGAGATGGCCTCGACGCTGAAAGATTCCCAATAACGAATAAAGTCGTTCCAAACCGACTCATTCAACCCTCTTCGTTTGTGTTTTTCCCTTTTTCCACTTTTGTTTCCACTCGTTCATGTGGTGGGAAAATTGTACGGTAGCCTCTTTTTTAAAAGTTTTTTTCACCAATTTTGTGTTCATGGGATCCCATGCAAATTATTGCTGATAAATTTACTTATATTACTAAAAATATTTTAAACAATTACATATTTAAAAATAAATTAACGTACCGCAAACGTCATGAACAAAATCTGACGTTCTTCGTACGTAATATCTCTAGATTTTGTATACGGTTTGTTCAAAAGAGAATGAACCATCTTTAATATAGATTTGCTTATTCCGTTGTTTGAAATACCAAACCTACGAATTTTTGTTAGAATAACGTTAAAATAATTATTTTAAATTTAATTATAGAAAATTTAATATACCATGTGGAATTTTCTTGATGCATCGGATCAAGAAAAGTATGATATTCACGACTAGGTTGCTGAACCAATTTTTTAATTGTCATTGGTCGAAAAAAATTATATTCAGATTCTGTAACTTGAGTTGATATAAAACTCGGAGTAGATGACTCACTACGTCGGTATTCTTGATAAGATTTTAAAACTATTATTATTACTTGAATACGACAACTACACTTGATGTTAATAATAATATTTAAAATACATAAACTAATACAAAGTATAAATATAGAATATCTATCTGAATCGTTTAAAGGATTTCAAATAATAATAAATAAATGATTTTCTTTATCCATAATTAATAAATATAGAATTTGTTATGAAAAATGTTGTTTTGTAAGAAAATAATTTCACACTAACCTAGGATCTCCAACATAATGTTAAGCATATTTCATGAATCATAAAATAACATTCATAACTAACTTATAAAATAACTTATATGTTACATAAATAATTACCAATTCGAGTAATTATTTGACAATTAAGACTATTGCTTTTTTAGCTAACTGCAACTTTCCATGATCAAATAGCATACATAAAACGTCAAAATAGCTTTCCATGATCAAAGACTTGTTTGATCAAACAAGTAACATATACGTTTTACTTTTACAAACAAAATTGTAAAAAATTGTAATTTTTATCTAATTAATTTTTTGGCTAACAATCAATCGTTGAAAATAAAAAGAATCAGACATGAAACTCATTTAGAGAATTCATCGAACATATTACTTTCATCTTGTGTGACAAGAAAAAATGTTCTTAAGCTTATAAGAATTAACAATCTCAAACACCCATAAATCCCACATCTTGTGTGACTAGAAACTGAGAGTCAAAAATCTATTGGAACATTCAATTCAACAAGTGTCAGGTTCAAAGTGTTTAGGTAAGAAAAAAAACCTGATTCAAAATTCTTCTAGATATTTTTTTGACCTCTATAAAAAATTGAGGGGAGAAGAAGAAAGAGAGATCTATATAACTCTCTCTCTCTCTAACCCAAATTAAGAATGACTCCAAATTTAAAATGCCAAAATTTAAGAGAATAATATCGAGAGAGAGAGAGAAAGAACATTGTGAAAGTTTTACAAATTTACATTTCCGGTGATTACACTTACATAGACCGAGAAGAGACTTCCGGCGACGTCAGCAGCGGAAGGGAGAGGCGGATTTTGAACGGGAGAGGAAGAGGCCGATTTCTGAACAGAAGAGAAGACTGAAAGAGAAGTCGTGGGGTCGTAGATTATATTCGATATTTCTGACGGCAAAGTCCATCGGAAACCCGTCGGCCAAATAATAAATATTTTCGCAAAACTCTCGGTGCTAAATTAACTTTCCCGCATATAATTTCATATTTGTCGGAATTCCGTCGGAAATTACTGATGGATTTCCAACGGAAACTGAAAGTTCTGCATGTTCGCCAAATTGTCAGTCCACATGGTAAAGGATATTTCTGACGGTTTTCCGTCCGATCTATTAGCATGATCAGTAAGCCGTCGGAATATTCCAATGGATTTCTGATGATCATATTATTTGTTAACAAAAAAAATGAATATTTTTATTTATTAACTGTAAAATAGTCCTTTCTCATAATTTTTTATTTATTCATATTTTGAAGTTTTTTATAGCTAATAATGTTCATAGTATTGTTCATAATATTGTTGTTATTGGATCCGTACGCGAAAATAGTTAAAGGTCACCGCCTTTTTGGTGATAGTAACCAAAAGTTTGCTATATTCTATAAATTTAATTATAACTTTGAGAGCTCGCAATTTGACTATGGAGATGACTAAGTCCCTTAAATTGGATTTCAGTTTATATTAGAAATGTTTATAAAACTGTTTATTTTGAAAAAACTATCTAGTATATGACATTAGGAATGTGTACCATTTAGTCGTAGCCCATATATGTTTTATACTTTTAAATCTATTAAAATTTACATTTGAAATTTTTGTTCATCGCATATCCGTTGGAAATTGCAGACAGAATTCCGACGAGTATTCAAATTCCATAGACAATCCATCGGATAATCTGCTCCGACACGATAGGGTATAGTACCAATACCCTATGTCGTCGAGAATTCGACTGTAGTTTCCGACAGCATTGCGACGGGTTCCGACGGGTATTCAAATTTCGTCGGTAATCCGTCGGATAATCTTCTCCAACATGATAGGGTATAGTATCAATACCCTATGTCGTCGGACTCTAACTAGAGTTTCCGATGGAATTGTGATGGGTTTTGTAGTTCTGACGGAAATCCATCACACACGTGAATTTAAAATTTTTAAAAAATATTATTTGACACTGAAAATTAAAGTATCATAAAAACTAAAACATTGCAATCACATATTTCATCTGAATCTGATGAACATTCCGAAGTAGCTAAATTTTTGTCGTCAAACTCGCCAATCTACTCTTCTGAATCTTGAAATACATTGTAATCTCTGTATGTGGTATCATCAACAATAAGGTTAACTTCAAAAGATGTCTCTATGGAACCTACGTTACCAATTGTGCTTTGCTGCATATATAAGGCCTTGCTCAGAAACACCACATACCATTCCTCTAGGGTGTATTGATGTCAATGTAGTCCAAGGATCTTTTTTGTTCTTCACATGAGGATATCGAATGTAACAAACCTGGTCCGCTTGTGATGCAAGTATAAAAGGATCATATTTTTGATGTCACTTACGAGAGTGGATAGATGTAACACCAAATTCTTCTTGACATTGACCAATGACAGGGTCATATTAGTCACAGTAGAACACAATACACCTTAAATCAATCATTCCTGGATAGTGAATTTCTAATATTTCACGAAAAACACCGTTGTATACAATTTCACCAAATTGAGATGATATACCATAATTAGAAGTTGTATGTGAGCTTCCTTCGCGATGAGTCTTAAAAGCATATCCACGAGTGCAGTATATTGGATAAGATTTTGCCGTAAATGTATGACAATTCACCAACTCAACTAATCACTTGGGAAACGTTATCCCCCTAGAAGGACCCGTAGTAGCATGCAAAATAGTTGAATACACTCAACTATATATTTATATATATAGGAAATTATTATTGAAATTTACATAATTGATTAACACTGACGTAAAAGTGCAACCAACTTGCAAATTCACTCTTTTTAAGTTCGACCAACTTATTCTCTCTGTAATTTGAATAATAAACATATATTTAATCCATGTATATCCTGTTAATTATAAACAAAATAATTAAAAATAAAGTATAATAACCTTTACAAAAAAAAATAAAGTACCGTTCATATTCCAAAACGTCATCGCAATTTGTCAAAATATACAGATGCAAGTGTTTGTGTTCCTCCTCTGATAGGCGTCGCGTCTTCCCTTTTCCACTTAAACATCCAATTTGTGCAAATACTTCTGGTACATACACTGGATAAACTTGGTTTTTCTCCTCCATCATCATGTGCAGGTCATCTATTTTTTGTTTGGACTTGCGATAGAAAATTGTAGCTAGCAAAAGTGGATGTTTCCTCATTAATACTTTGTGCGACGATTGAACCTTCAACCCTTGCAAGATTTTTAACTTCTTTCTTTAGGTGGAACATATATCTCTCGAAAAGATACATCCATCGGTACTGAACAGGTCCTCCACGAGCTGCTTCTGTAGGCAGGTGAATAGGAAGATGTTCCATAACATTAAAAAATGCTGGTGAAAATATTTTCTCAAGGTTACAAATGAGAACCGGTATTTTTTCCTCCAAATTTCGTATATCATCTCTAGTAAGTGGTCTTGTACATAAATGTCAAAAAAGCACCGTCCTTGCATAATAAAAAAGTTAATCCAACCAGAAAATTATAATTATATATAAAATAATGTAAACGTACCAGCAATTGCTCCGTGGACGTTTTTAGGCAGAAGATCGCTAAAGGCAAATCAAAATAGTCTTTGCATGACAACATGACAATCATGACTTTTCATCCCTGTAAATTTGCTTTCAATAGTATCAACAAAATTACGAAGATTAGATTCGTATCCATATGGAAATTTGACAATATGCTTAATCCACTAAAAAACTCGTCTTTTGCATGCGCATCCAACCGGAATGTGGGAGACAATGATTTTCCATTCGATATTACATGTAGTTCCTTCCGGGAACAAATATCTAGAAAATTCAATCTAGCTTTCAAATTATCTTTCGTTTTTCCTTGCACTTTTAGAATAGTATTCATTATATATGTTGTCGAAAAGTTCTTTTCAATGTGCATAACATCTAGATTGTGGCGCAACAGATGGTCCTTCCAATATGGTAAATCCTAAAAAATACTCTTCTTGTGCCAATTATGGTATTTGCCACAATCATCAACACGATAATATCCGTTACTACACATGAAGCCGTTCTCTCAGCACCAAAATCTCTAAGTTGAGTCATCATATAATTCCCGTCAAGCAAATGAGGTGGACCAACAATTTTATTTTGTGTTTCCTAAACAATGTTGTGCTCCGGCGATATGGATGATCTTGTGGTAGAAAGCGTTGATGACAATCGAACCAACTTGTCTTTCGTCCGTGTTTCAGTTGGAACACATCAGTATTATCTTAACAATATGGGCATGCTAACTTTCCATGTTTCGACCATCCTAATAACATATCATATGCTGGAAAATCACTAATGGTCCACAAAAGTACTGCTCGCATCAAGAAGTTCTATTGGTTGGAAACATCAAATGCTTCGACAACATTTTCCTACAACATTTTTTAACTCATGAATTAGTGGCTGCAAGAAAATATCAAGCGATCGCTTAGGATGCTCTAGACCGGAGAAGAGAATTGTTATAAACAAAAACTCTCGTTTCATGCACAACGAAGGAGGCAAATTATAAGGTGTCACGAAAACTGGCCACAACGAGTATTGCCTCCCATGCTTCCCAAAAGGGTTGAATCCATCTGTAGATAACCCAAGGTATACGTTCCTAGGCTCATATGCAAAACTAGGATAAACCTCTTTAAAATGTTTCCATGCTTCTACATCCGAGGGATACACAATTTCTCCATTCAAATTATTGTCTTCATGCCATCTCATAGGCTTTTCCGTGTGTTCAGATTGATATAACCTCTATAACCTCTCTGTTAATGGCAAATACCACATCCGTTTATGCGGAATAGGTACTATGCCGCTTGTCTCTTGAAATCAAGGTTTGTGACAAAATCGGCACTTCATGCGGTTTTCATCATTTCCCCAATAGATTCATGCAGTTTTAAATACATACATCGATCATCTGATACCACAATCCAAGGCCAGCTACAAGTTTTTGAACCTTGTAATATGAAATGGGTGCAATATTATCTTCAGATAATATATCTCTAACAAAATCTGCTATCGCATTCACCCAATCTTTAGCCAAATTTAAATCCGTCTTTATCGTCATCAACTTGATTGCAACAGATAAAGGCGATAATCCATATCTACATCCTTTATACAAAGGCTGCTTCGATGCATCTAACATATTAAAAAATTTCCAGGCTTCTAAATTAGGTTCCTCTATTCTACTCCTGTCTTCAATGTATGATGCTCTTTGTTCACGAAACGTAACATTCACCATCTGAACAGTACCTCCGTTTATATCAACTTCTGATGCCGGTTCCTCTACCCTAACATTAGTACTATCTAACCTTTTTGAATTACTACCATAATATTGCATCGTTGCATTAGTTTCTCCATGTGAATACGAAATTTTGTAACCCGGCATAAATGCAGTCCTATACAAATGATTACGTACTTCTCTAATAGAGATTAATCTATGATTTTGACATTTAATACACGGATAATATATTTTACCGTACTCCAATGTCATGCTATTATTTGATGCAAATGTCCTGAACTCTTCAACACCTTGCACAAATTCCACCATCAATTCTCCCGTTGTTGAATCATACCGAGATTTATCCATCCACGATCAAAAATAATCATAAAAACTTGAAGAAGACATTCTCGTGAAATGCTGAAGGACCAGTGCGTATTTCTATTGAAAATTAGAAGATTATCACGAATTTTTAACAGATTATTACAAATTTTTAACAGATTATTATGAATTTTTAACAGATTATTGCAAATTTTTAACAGATTATTACAATTTTTTAACAGATTATTACAAATTTTTAACAGATTATTACAAATTTTTAATATATTATTACAATTTTTTAACATATAGTCACAAATTTTTAACCGATTATTCTTTATAATATTCCTGTTTCCGACGAATATCCGATGGTTGCTGACCACTGCCCAAAATTTCCAAAGACAACGATCCTCTACATTTACAGATCGGCCAAACTAACAATTGCCAAAAAATAGGATTTTGTTGGAAATTCATCGGAACTACCAACTGATTTCGGATCACATTTAGATTTATTTATCTAAAAAAATAATTAAATGGAATAAGTCAACCGATATATTCCCGACGGATTCCAGACGGATAGTAAAAAATAGAATCCGTCAGGAAGTACTCGGTAAAAAACCGAAGATTTCGATTTCATTAGCAATTTCCGATGGCTTCAAGAGGATATCCCGACTCCGATGTTGTCTTCGGTAATAGGATGGATGTCCATAGGGTTTTACCATTGATTTCCCGACGGTGATGCAAATGTCAGAATTTACATACAGAATACCGACGATATGATTTCGCTCGGTAATCCGTCCGAAGAAGAATCTCAAATTTTAATGTTTACTTGTAGTGTAGACATGTCAAGTTGATGGCCAGTTAAAATGATGATTCTTAACTGATCATTGGTACTCATTCAGTAAAAGCTTATAAATGAAGCATAATGCATGGCATCACTCACTTCCGGATAGATTGGATTACTTGGACACTTGGCCGTATCAATTTTTGTTTCAAATTTTGTTACAATATAGAAAATTGAGCTAGCATAATGTGGGCATTGGATTCATGTAATTCAGAGCTCTAAATCAAAAGTTACGGACGATTTAGGGCGGACCTCTCAATTTGACATCCAGTTAAAATGATCATTCTTAACTGATCATTGGTGCTCATTCTTAAGTGATCATTGGTGCTCATTGATTAATAGCTTAGAAATGAAGCATAATGCATGACATCATGCAGTTCGAGATAGATTGGATTACTTGGACGCTTGGTCATATCTATTTTTGTCACAATATAGAAAATTGAGCGAGCTTAACGTGGGCATTTGATTCGAGTCATTATGAGCTATAAATCAAAAGTTATGGAAGATTTAGTGCAAACATGTCAAGTTGATGGGCCAGTTAAAATGATCATTCTAAACTGATCATTTGTGCTCATTGAGTAAAGGCTTATAAATGAAGCATAATGTTGAGATCCACGCAGTTTGGGATAGATTGAATTACTTGGATGCTTTGCCGTATCTATTTTGTCTAAAATTTTGTCACAATATAGAAAATTAAGCTAGTTTAACGTGGGCATTGGATTCGTGTCATTCGGAGCTCTGAATCAAAAGTTATGGACGATTAGTGCGGACATATCAAGTTGATCGTCTAGTTAAAATGATCATTCTTAACTGATCATTGGTGCTCATTGATTGAAAAGTTATAAATGAAGCATAATGCATGGCATCACACAGTTAGAAATAGACTGAATTACTTCGACGCCTGGTCGTATCTATTTTTGTCAGAAATTTTTTCACAATATAGAAAATTGAGTTAGCTTAACGTGGGCATTAGATTCATGTCATTATGAGCTATACATCAAAAGTTATGGACGATTTAGTGCAGACATGTGAAGTTGATCAGCCAGTTAAAATGATCATTCTAAACTGATCATTCGTGCTCATTGAGTAAAGGCTTATAAAAAATGATGCATAATGTAGAGCAACACACAGTTTGGGATAGATTGGATTACTCTGATGCCTTCTTGTATCTATTTTTGTCTCAAAATTTGTCACTATATAGAAAATTGAGCTAGATTAATGTGGGCAATGGATTTGTGTCATTATGAGCTATAAATCAAAAGTTATGGAGGATTTAGTACAGACATTTCAAGTTGATGGGCCAGTTAAAATGATCATTCTAAATTGATCGTTGGTCATTATTGAGTGAAATCTTACAAATTAAGCATAATGAAGAGCATCACACAGTTCAATATATATTGGATTACTTGAACGCTTTCTCGTATCTATTTTTGTTTCAAATTTGTCACAATATAGAATGTTGAGCTAGCTTAACGTGGGAATTGGATTCGTGTCGCTATAAATAAAAAGTAATGGATGATTTAGTGCAGGCATGTCAAGTTGATCGCTCTGTTAAAATGATCATTCTAAGCGGATCATTGGTGCTCATTGAGTAAAGACTTATAACTGAAGCATAATGCAGAGCATCACCCTGTTCGGGATAGCTTGGATTACTTTGACGCTTTGTCATACCTATTTATGCCTCAAACTTTTTCACAAAATAAAAATCGAGCTAGCTTAACGTGGGCATTGGATTCGTGTCACTCGGAGCTCTAAATCCAAAGTTACGGATGGTTTAGTGTGGACATGTCAAATTGATCGGCAAGTTCGAATGATCATTCTTAACTGATCCTTGTTGCTCATTGAGAAAAGGCTTATAAATGAAGCAGAATGCATAACAACACGCAGTTCGGGATAGAATGGATTACTTGGACGCTTTGTCATATCTATTTCTATCTCAATTTTTTTCTCAATATAGAACATTGAACTAGATTTATGTGGATATTGGAATTTTGTCATTCTGAGCTCTAAATCAAAAGTTATGAACGATTTAGTGTGGATATTTCAAGTTGATCTGTCCGTTTTAATGATCATTCTTAACTGATAATTGTTGCTCATTGAGTAAAGACTTATAAATGAAGCATAATGCCGACCATCACACAGCTCGGGATCGATTGGATTACTTGGACACTTTTTCGTAATTATTTTTGTCTCAAATATTGTCATAGTATAGAAAATTGAGCTAGCTTAACGTGGGCATTGGATTGGTGTCATTCGGAGCTCTAAATCAAAAGTTACAGACGATTTAATACAACATGTCAAGTTGATCGGCGAGTTTAAATGATCATGTTTTTAAGTGATCATTGGTGCTTACTGAGTAAAACTTTATCAATGAAGCATAATGCATGGGATCACGCAGTTCGGGATAGATTAGATTACTCGAATGCTTATTCATTTCTATTTCTGTTTATAATTTTGGCAAAATATAAAAAAATTGAGCTGGTTTAACCTGGGCATTGAATTCGTGTAATTATGAGCTATAAATCAAAAGTTATGGATGATTTATTGTAGTCATGTGAAGTTGATCGGCCAGTTAAAATGATCATTCTAAACTGATAATTCGTGCTCATTGAGTAAAGGCTTATAAATGAAGCATAATGTAGAGCAACACAGTTTGGGAAAAATTGGATTATTTGGATGCTTTGTCGTATCTATTTTTTTCTCAAATTTTGTCACAATATAGAAAATTGAACTAACTTAATGTGGGCATTGGATTCGTGTCATTATGGGCTATAAATCAAAAGTTATGGACGATTTATTGCATATATGTCAAGTTGATCGGCCAGTTAAAATGATCATTCTAAACTGATCATTGGTGCTTATTGAGTAAAGGCTTACAAATGAAGCATAATGCAGAGCATCACACAGTTTAGTATAGATTGGATTACTTGAACGCTTTTTCCTATCCATTTTTGTTTCAAATTTTGTCACAATATAGAAAATTGAGCTACATTAACTTGGGAATTGGATTTGTGTCATTATGAGCTATACATAAAAAGTTATGGACGATTTAGTGCAGACATGTCAAGTTGATTGGCTAGTTAAAATGATCCTTCTAAGCTGATCATTGGTGCTCACTGAGTAAAGAATTATAAATGAAGCATAATGCACAGCATCACCCAGTTAGGGATAGATTGGATTACTTTAATACTTTGTTACATCTATTTTTGTCTCAAATTTTGTCACAATATAGAAAATCGAGCTAGCTTAACGTGGGCATTGGATTCGTGTCAGTAGGAGCTCTAAATCGAAAGTTACGGACGATTTAGTGTGGACATGTCCAATTGATCGGCCGGTTAAAATGATCATTCTTAACTTTCCATTGGTGCTCATATATTAAAGGCTTATAAATGAAGTAGAAGGCATAACATCACAGAGTTCGGGATAGAATGGATTACTTGGACGCTTTGTCATATCTATTTCTATCTCAAATTTTTTTCTCAATATAGAAAATTGAACTAGCTTTACGTGGTCATTGGATTCGTGTCATTTTGAGCTCTAAATCAAAAGTTACAAACGATTTTGTCACGATATAGAAAATTGAGCTAGCTTAACGTGGGCATTGGATTCATGTCATTCGGAGCTCTAAATCCAAAATTACTGACGATTTAGTCTGACATGTCAAGTTGATCGTCCACTTAAAATGATCATTCTTAAGTGATCCTTGGTGCTCATAGATTAAAAGCTTTTAAATGAAGCATAATGCATGGCATCACGCAGTTCGGAATAGATTGGATTACTTGGATGCTTGGTCGTCTCTATTTCTATCTATAATTTTGTCAAAATATAGAAAATGATCATTCTAAACTTATCATTTGTGCTCATTGAGTAAAGGCTTATAAATGAAGCATAATGTAGAGCATCACACTGTTCGGGATAGATAGGATTACTTGAACGCTTTGTAGTATCTATTTTATTCTCAATTTTTTCACAAATTAGAAAATTGAGCTAGATTAACGTGGGCATTGGATCTTGTCATTCGGAGATCTAAATCAAAAGTTACATACGATATAGAGGGGTCATGTCAAGTTGATCGGCCAGTTTTAATGATCATTCTTAACTGATCACTACTGCTCATTGAGTAAAATCTTATAAATGAAACATAATGTAGAGCATCACGCAGTTCATGATAGATTTGATTACTTGAATGCTTTGTCGTCTCTATTTCTGTCAATACTTTAGTTAAAATATAGAAAATGGAGCTAGTTTAACTTGGACATTGGATTCGTGTCATTCGGTCCTCTAAATAAAAAGTTATAGACGATTTAGTGCAGACAATTCAAGTTCATCGTCTAGTTAAAATGATCATTCTTAACTGATCATTGGTGCTCATATATTAAAGGCTTATACATGAAGTACAATACACGACATCACGCACTTTTTGATATATTTGATTTCTTAGATGCTTTGTCATATCTATTTATGTCTCAAAATTTGTCTCAATATAGAAAATTGAGCTAGCTTAACGTCGGCATTGGATTCGTGTCATTATGAGCTATAAATCAGGAGTTATAGATGATTTAGTGCAGATATGCAGAGTTGATCGGCGAGTTAAAATGACAATTCTAAACTGATCATTCGTGCTCATTGAGTAAAGACTTATAAATGAAGCATAATACAGAGCATCACACATTTCGGGATAGATTGGATTCCTTGGACACTTTTTCGTATCTAATTTTTTCTCAAATTTTGTCACAATTTAGAAAATTGAGCTAGCTTAACGTGGGCATTGGATTCATGTCATTCAGAGCTCTAAATCAAAAGATACAAACGATTTAGTTCAGACATGTCATGTTGATCAGACAGTTATAATGATCATTTTTAAGTGATCATTGGTGCTCACTAAGTAAAAGTTTATAAATGAACAATAATACATGGCATCACGTAGTTTGGGATAGATTGGATTACTAGGACGCTTGCTCGTCTCTATTTCTGTCTATAAGTTTTTCAAAATATAGAAAATTGATTAACCTTAATGTGGGCATTGGATTAGTATCATTCTGAGCTCTACATCAAAAGTTATTGTTGATTTAGGGCGGACATGTCAAGTTGATCGGCCAGTTAAAAAGATCATTCCTAACTGATCATTGGTGCTCATTGACTAAAAGCTTATAAACCAAGCATAATGCATGGTATCACACAATTCGGGATCAAATTTTGTTTCAAATTTTGTCACATTATAGAAAATTGAGCTAGTTTAACGTGGGTATTGAATTCTTGTCATTATGAGCTATAAATCAAAAGTTATGGACGGTTTAGTGCATATATGTTAAGGTGATTGGCCAGTTAAAATGATCATTCTAAACTGATCATTGTTGTTTATTGAGTAAAGGCTTACAAATGAAAGCATAATGCAGAGCGTCACCCAGTTCAGGATAGATTGGATTACTTGGACTTTTTTATTTTTGTCTCAATTTTTGTCACAATATAAAAAATTGAACTATCTTAACCTGGGCATTGGATTCGTGTCATTCGGAGCTGTAAATCAAAAGTTGCGACGATTTAGTGCGGATATGTCAAGTTGATCGACCAGTTAATATGATTATTCTAAAATGATCATGGTGCTCATTGAGTAAAATCTTATAAATGAATCATAATGCATGGCATCACGCAGTTTGGGATAGATTGGATTACTTGGACGCTTGCTCGTCTCTATATCTATCTATTATTTTGTCATAATTAAGTAAATTGAGCTACCTTAATGTGGGCATTGGATTCGTGTCATTCGCACATATAAATCAAAAGTTATGGATGATTTAGTGCGGATATGTCAAGTTGATCGGGCAATTATAATGATCACTCTTAACTGATCATTGGTGCTCATTGAGTAAAAGCTTATAAAGGAAACATAATGTAGAGCATCATGCAGTTTGTGATAGATTGGATTACTTAGCCACTTTGTCGTCTCTATTTCTGTCTATAATTTAGTAAAAATATAGAAAATTGAGCTAGTTTAAATTGAGAATTGGATTCGTGTCATTCTGAGCTCTAAATCAAAAGTTATATACAATTTAGCGCCGACAAGTCAAGTTGACCGTCCAGTTAAAATGATCATTCTTAACTGATCATTAGTTCTCATATATTAAAGGCTTATACATGAAGTACAATGCATGATATCACGCAATTTTGGATAGATTTCATTAGTTGGATGATTTTTCATATCTATTTATGTCTCAAATTCTGTCTCAATATAGAAAATTGATCTAGCTTAACGTAGGCATTGGATTCATGTCATTAGGAGCTATAAATCAGAAGTTATAAACGATTTAGTGTAGATATGCCATGTTAATCGGTTAGTTAAAATGGCCATTCTAAACTGATCATTCGTGCTCATTGAGTAAAAACTTTTAAATGAAACATAATACAGACCATAACACAGTTCAGGATAGATTGGATTCCTTGGACACTTTTTCGTATCTAATTTTTTTCTCAAATTTTGTAACAATCAGGATAGATTGGATTCCTTGGACACTTTTTCGTATCTAATTTTTTCTCAAATTTTGTAACAATTTATAAAATTGAGCTAGCTTAACGTGGGTATTGGATTCATGTCATTCGTAGCTCTAAATCAAAAGTTACAGGCGATTTAGTGCGGACATGTCAAGTTGATCAGACATTTATAATGATCATTCTTAACTGATCATTGGTACTCATTGAGTAAAGCTTATAAATGAACAATAATGCATGGCATCACGCAGTTCGGGATCGATTGAATTACTTCTACACTTGCTCATCTCTGTTTTTGTCTGTAATTTTTTCAAAATATAGAAAATTGAGCAACTTTGATGTGGGCATTGGATTCGTATCATTCTGAGCTCTACATCAAAAGTTACTGTTGATTTAATGCGGACATGTCAAGTTGATTATCCAGTTAAAATGATCATTTTTAACTGATCATTGGTGCTCATTGATTAAAAGCTTATAAATGAAGAATAATGCATGGCATCACGCCGTTCGGGATAGATTGGATCACTTGGACACTAGTCGTCTCTAGTTCTGTCTAAAATTTTGCCAAAATATAGAAAATTGAGCTACCTTTATGTGGGTATTGGATTCGTGTAATTCAAAGCTCTAAAGCAATAGATACAGACGATTTAGTCCGAACATGTCAAGTTGATCGGCCAGTTAAAATGATCATTCTTAACTGATCATTGGTGCTATTTGAGTAAAAGCTTATAAATGAAGCATAATGCATAGAATCACACAGTTTGGGATAGATTGGCTTACTTGAACACTTGGTCGTCTCTATTTCGGTCTATAATTTTGTCAAAATATTGAAAATTGAGATAAATTAATGTGGGCATTGGATTCATGTCATTCGGAGTTCTAAATCAAAAGTTACAAACGATTTAGTCCACATATGTCAAGTTGATCAGCCAGTTAAAACGATCATTCTAAACGGAACATTTGTACTCATTGAGTAAAGGCTTCTAAATGATGCATAATGTAAAGTATCACACAGTTCGGGATATATTGAATTACTTTGATGCTTTGTCGTATCTATTTTTATCTTAAATTTATCAAAATATAGAAAACTGAGCTAGCTTAACGTGGACATTGGATTCTTGTCATTCTGAGCTCTAAATCAAAAGTTAAAAATGATTTAGTGTGGAGAGGACAAGTTGATCGACCAATTAAATTGATCATTACTAACTGATGATTGGTGCTCATGGAGAAAATGCTTATACATGAGGTATAATGCATGGCGTCACACAATTTGGGATAGATTGGATTACTTGACGCTTCGTCGTATCTATTTCTGTCTCAAATTTTGTCACAATATAGAAAATTGCTCTAGCTTAACGTGGGCATTGGATTCGTGTCATTATGAGATAAAAATCAAAAGTTATGGACGAATTAGTGTGGATATGTCAAGTTGATCGGCTAGTTAAAATGATCATTTTAACTGATCACTGGTGCTCACTGAGTAAAGGCTTATAAATAAAGCATTATGTAGAGTATACGCAGATTGGGATAGATTGGATTACTTTGACGTTTTGTCGTATCTATTTTTGTCTCAAATTTTGTCAAAATATAAGAAATTGAGCTAGCTTAATGTGGGGAGTGGATTAGTGTCATTCAGAGCTCTAAATCAAAAGTTCCGAATGATTTATTGCGGACATGTCAAGTTGATCTACTAGTTAAAATGATCATTCTTAACTGATAAAGACTTATAAATGAAGCAAAATGCATGGCATCATGCAGTTCGGGATATATTGGATTACTTGGACGCTTTGTCGTCTTTAGTTCTGTCTATAATTTGGTCACAATATAAAAATTGAGCTAGCTTAACGTGGGCACTGGATTCGGTCATTACGAGCTATAAATCGAAACTTATAGGCGATTTGGTGCAGACATGTAAAATTGATCGGTTAGTTAAAATGATCATTCTAAACTCATCATTGGTGCTCATTGAGTAAAGGCTTATAAATGAAGATAATGCATGACATCACATAGTTTTGGATATATTTGATTACTTGGAAGACTTTTCGAAGCAATTTTATTTTTAAATTTTCTCACAATATGGAAAATTGAGCTAGCTTAACGTGGGCATTGGATTCATGTCATTCTCAACTCTAAATCAAATGTTACAGAGGATTTGGTCTCAACATGTCAAGTTGATCGGGTAGTTAAAATGATAATTCTTAACTGATCATTGGTGCTCATTCAATAAAGGCTTATAAATGAAGAATAATGCATGGCATCATGCAGTTCGGGATAGATTGGATTACTTGGACACTTTGTCGTCTCTATTTCTATCCGAACTTTTGTGAGAAAATAGAAAATTGAGCTAGCTTAACATGGGCATTGGATTCGTGTTATTTTGAGCTCTAAATTAAAGTTACATACGATTTAGTGCGGACATGTCAAGGTTATCAACCAGTTAATAAGATTATTCTAAACTGGTCATTAGTGCTCATTGAGTAAAGGCTTATAAATGAAACATAATGTATGACATCATGCAGTTCAAGATAGATTGGATTTCTCATATGCTTTTTCGTATCTATTTCTATATCAAATTTTGTCATAATATAGAAAATTGAGCCAATTTAACGTGGGCATTGAATTCGTGTTATTCTGAGCTGTAAATCATAAGTTACGGATAATTTAGTGTGGATATGTCAAGTTTATCGGATAGTTAAAGTGATCATTCTAAACTAATCATTGGTGCTCATTAAGTAAACGCTTATAAATGAAGCATCAAACATGGAATCATGTATTTTGGGATAGATTGGATTGTTTGGACGTTTTGTCGTATCTTATTCTATATCAAATTTTGTGACAATATAAAAAATTGAGCTAGCTTAACGTCCGCAATGGATTATTGTCATTCTGAGATCTAAATCAAAAGTTAAGTATGTTTTAGTGCAGATATGTCAAGTTGACCGGGCAGTTAATGTGATTATTTCAAACTGATCATTGGTGCTCATTGAGTAAAGGCTAATAAATGAAGCATAATGCATGCCATCACGTAGTTTTGGCTACATTGGATTACTTGGATGCTTTTTCGTATCTATTTCAGCCTCAAATTTTGTCACAATATAGAAAATTAAGCTAGCTTAACGTGTGCATTGGATTCGTGTCAATAAGAGCTATAAATCAAAAGTTATGGAAGATTTAGTGCAGACATGTCAAGTTGATCGGCTAGTTAAAATGATCATTCTAAACTGATCATTGGTGCTCATTGAGTAAATGCTTATAAATGAAGCATAATGCATGACATCACGTAGTTTTGGATAGATTTAGTTACATGGAGGACTTGTCGAAGCAGTTTTAGTCTTAAATTTTCTTGCAATGTATAAAATTGAGCTAGCATAACGTGGGCATTGGATTCGTGTCATTTTGAGCTCTAATTCAAATGTTACATACGATTTAGTGCGAACATTTCAAATTAATCGGCTAGTTAAAATGATCATTCTAAATTGATCATTGGTGCTCATAGAGTAAATGTTTATAAATGACGAATAATGCATGGCATCACGCAGTTTGGGATAGATTGGATTGCTTGAACGCTTTGTCGTATCTATTTCTATCTCAAATTTTGTTCCAATATTGAAACTTGAGCTAGCTTAACGTGGGCTCTGGATTCACGTCATTCTAAGCTCTAAATCAAAAGTTACAAACAATTTAGTGCGGAAATGTCAAGTTGATCGGCCTGTTAAAATGATGATTCTTTTGATCATTTGTTCTCATTGAGAAAAGGGTTATAAATGAAGCATAATGCATGGCATCACGCAGTTTGGGATAGATTTGATTACTTAGGTGCTTTGCTGTACCTATTTTGTCTCAAATTTTGGCACAATATACCAAATTGAGCTAGCTTAACGTGGGCATTAGATTCACGTTATTCTGAGCTCTAAATCAAATGTTACAAACGATTTAGTGCGGACATGTCAAGTTGATCGGTTAAAATGATGAATCTTCAGATCATTTGTTCTCATTGAGTAAAGGCTTATAAATGAAGCATAATGCATGGCATCACACAGTTCGGGATAGATTGGATTACTTAGGCACTTTGCCGTATCTATTTTTGTCACAAATTTTGGCTCAATATAGCAAATTAAGCTAGCTTAACGTGGGCATTGGATTCCTACCATTATGAGCTATAAATACAAAGTTATGGATGGTTTAGTGCAGACATATCAAGTTGATCGGCTAGTTAAAATAATTATTCTAAACAGATCATTGGTGCTTATTGAAGTATAATGTTGAGCATCACGCAGTTTGGGATATATTGGATTACTTGGATGCTTAGTAGTATCTATTTTTGTCTCAAATTTTTTCACAACATAGAAAATTTAGCTAGCTTAATGTAGGCATTGTATTCGTGTCATTCGGAGCTCTAAATCAAAAGTTATGGACGATTTAGTGCGGACATGTCAAGTTTATCTGCCAGTTAAAGTTATCATTCTAAACTGATCATTGGTGCTCATTAATTAATGGTTTATAAATAAAGCATAATGCATGGCATCATGCAGTTCAGGGTAGATTGGATTAATTAAACGCTTTGTTGTATCTATTTCTGTCTCAAATTTTATCACTATATAGAAAATAAAGTTAGCTAAACGTGGGTATTGGATTTGTGTCATTAGGAGCTATAAATCAAAAGTTATGGACAATTTAGTGCAAACATGTCAAGTTGATCGGCCAGTTAAAATAATCATTCTAAGCTGATCATTGGTGTTCATTGAGTAAAGGCTTATAAATGAATCATAACGCATGACAGCACGTAGTTTTTGATAGATTTAATTAGTTGGAGGACTTGTCGAAGGAATTTTAGTCTTAAATTTTATCACAATATTAAAAATTGAGCTAGCTTAACCTGGGCATTCAATTCGTGTCATTCTAAGCTCTAAATCAAAAGTTACAGACGATTTAGTGCAGACATGTCAAGTTTATCGGCATGTTAAAATGATCATTCTAAACTGATAATTGGTGCTGATTGAGTAAAGGCTTATAAATGAAGCATAATGCATGGCATCACGCAGTTCGGGATAGATTAGATTACTTGGCCACTTTGCCGTATCTATTTTCTTTTCAAATTTTGGGCATTGGATTCATGTCATTCGGAGCTCTAAATCAAAACTTACATACGATATAGTGCGGACATGTCAAGTTGATCGTACACTTAAAGCAATCATTCTAAACTGATCATTGGTGTTCATTAAGGAAAGGCTTATGAATCAAGCATAATGCATGGCATCACGCAGTTCGGGATAGATTGGATTAATTGGACACTTTGTCTTGTCTATTTATGTATCAAATTTTGTCACAATATAGACAATTGAGCTAGCTAAACGTGGGTATTCGATTCGTGTCATTGGTGCTCATTGAGTTATAGCTTATAAATTAAGCATAACACATGACATCACATATTTTTGGATAGATTTGATTTCTTGGAGGACTTGTCGAAGCAATTTTTGTCTTAAATTTTATCACAATATAGAAAATGGAGCTAGATAATCATGGGCATTGGATTCGTGCCATTCTGAGCTCTAAATTAAAAGTTACACACAATTTAACGCGGACATGTCAAGTTTATCGGCCCGTTAAAATGATCATTTCAAACTGATCCATGGTGCTCATTGAGAAAAGCTTATGAATGAAGAATAATGCATGACATCACGCAGTTTGGGATAGATTTGATTACTTGCCTGCTTTTTGTATCTATTTTGTCTCAAATTTTGTCACATTATAGCAAATTCAACTAGCTTGACGTGGGCATTGGATTCGTGTCATTATGAGCTATAAATCAAAAGTTATGGACGATTTAGTGCTGGCATGTCAAGTTGATCGCCGAGTTGATATGATCATTCTACACTGATCATTGGTGCTTATTGAGGAAAGACTTATAAATGAAGCATAATGGAGAGTATCACGCAGTTCGGATAGATTGGATTATTTGGATGCTTTATCGTATCTGTTTTTATCTCAAATTTTGTCACAATATAGAAAATTGAGCTAGATTAATGAGGGCATTGGATTGGCGTCATTCATAGCTCTAAATCAAAAGTTACAGATGATTTAATGGGGACATGTCAAGTTGATCGGCAAGTTAAAATGATCACTCTTAACTGATCATTGGTTCCCATTGATTAAAAGAAGCATAATGCATGGCATCACGCAGTTTGGGATAGAATGCATTACTTGGACGCTATGTCATCTCTATTTCGGTCTATAATTTTGCCACAATATACAAAATTAAGCTAGCTTAACTTGGGCATTGGATTTCTGTCATTCGGAGCTCTAAATCAAAAGTTACAGACAATTTAGTGTAGACGTGTCAAGTTGATCAGATAGTTAAAATGATCATTCTAAACTAATCATTGGTTCTCATTGATTAAAGGCTTATAAATGAAGAACATGCAGAGTATCACTCAGTTTTGGATATACTATATTACTTGGATGCTTTTTCGTATATATTTTTGCCTCAAATTTTGTCACAAAATAGGTACGCTGCCGCTTATCTCTTAAAATCAAGGTTTGTGACAAAATCGACACTTCATGCGGTTTTCATCATTTCCCCAATAGATTCAAGCAGTTGTAAATACATACATCGATCATCTGATACCACAATCCAAGGCCAACTACAAGTTTTTGAACCTCGTAATATGAATCAGGTGCAGTATTATCTTCGGGTAATATATCTCTAACAAAATCAGCTATCGCATTCACCCAATCTTTACCCAAGATGAAATCCGTCTTTATCGTCATCAACTTACTTGCAACAGATAAAGGTGATAATCCATATCTACATCCTTTATGGAAAGGTTGCTTGGATGCATCTAACATATTAAAAAATTTCCGGGCTTCCAAATTAGGTTCCTTTATTCTACTCTTGTCTTCAATGTTCGATGCTCTTTGTTCACGAAACGCATCATTCACCATCTAAACAGTAACTGCATTTATATCAACTTCTGATGCCGGTTCCTCTACCCTAACATTAGTACTATCTAACTTTTTTGAAGTACTACCATAATATTGCATCGTTGCATTAGTTTCTCCATGTGAATACAAAATTTTGTAACCTGGCATAAATGCAGTGGTATACAAATGATTACGTACTTCTCTAACATAGATTAATCTATTATTTCGATATTTAATGCACATACAATACATTTTACCATACTCCAATGTCATGCTATTGTTTGATGCAAATGTCATGAACTATTCCACACCTTGCGCAAATTCCATTGTCAATTCTCTCATTGTTGAATCATACCGAGGTTTATCCATCCACGATCGAAAATAATCATAAGAACCTGAAGAAAACATTTTGTTAAGATTTTTTTTCTCGTGAATGGTGAAGGACCAGAGTGTATTTATATTGAAAATTAGAAGATTATCATGAATTTTTAATAGATTATTATGAATTTTTAACAAATTATTATGAATTTTTAACAGATTATTACGAATTTTAACAGATTATTACAAATTTTTAATATATTCTAACGAATTTTTAATATATAATCACAAATTTTTAACAAATTATTCTTTATAAGATTCCTGTTTCCAAAATAATTAAATGGAATCAGTCAAATCATTCTTAACTGATCATTGGTGCTCATTCAGTAAAAGGTTTTAAATGAAGCATAATGCATGGCATCACGCAGTTCAGGATAGATTGGATCACTTGGACACTTGGCCGTATCTATTTTTGTTTCAAATTTTGTTACAATATAGAAAATTGAGCTAGCATAATTTGGGCATTGGATTTATGTCATTCGGACCTCTAAATCAAAAGTTACGGACGATTTAGGGCGGACATCTCAATTTGACATCCAGTTAAAATGATCATTCTCAAGTGATCATTGGTGCTCATTCTTTAGTGATCATTGGTGCTCATTGATTAATAGCATATAAATGAAGCAAATGCATGACATCATGCAGTTCGAGATAGATTGGATTACTTGGACGCTTGGTCATATCTATTTTTGTCACAAAGTTTTTCACAACATAGAAAATTTAGCTAGCTTAATGTAGGCATTGTATTCGTGTCATTCGGAGCTCTAAATCAAAAGTTATGGACGATATAGTGCGGACATGTCAAGTTTATCGGCCAGTTAAAGTTATCATTCTAAACTGATCATTGGTGCTCATTCATTAATGGTTTATAAATGAAGCATAATCCATGGCATCACGCAGTTCAGGGAAGATTGGATTAATTAAATGCTTTGTTGTATCTATTTATTTCTCAAATTTTATCACTATATAGAAAATTAAGTTAGCTAAACGTGGATGTTGGATTTGTGTCATTAGGAGCTATAAATCAGAAGTTATGGACTATTTAGTGCAGACATGTCAAGTTGATCTGCCAGTTACAATGATCATTCTAAGCTGATCATTGGTGCTCATTGAATAAAGGCTTATAAATGAATCATAACGCATGACATCACGAAGTTTTGGATAGATTTAATTAGTTGGAGGACTTGTCGAAGGAATTTTAGTCTTAAATTTTATCACAATATTAAAAATTGAGCTAGCTTAACCTGGGCATTCAATTCGTGTCATTCTAAGCTCTAAATCAAAAGTTACAGACGATTTAGTGCAGACATGTCAAGTTTATCGGCATGTTAAAATGATCCTTCTAAACTGATAATTGGTGTTGATTGAGTAAAGGCTTATAAATGAAGCATAATGCATGGCATCTCGCAGTTCGGGATAGATTAGATTACTTCGCCACTTTGCCATATCTATTTTCTTTTCAAATTTTGAGCATTGGATTCACGTCATTCGGAGCTCTAAATAAAAACTTACATACGATATAGTGCGGACATGTCAAGTTGATCGGCCAGTTAAAGCGATCATTCTAAACTGATGATTGGTGTTCATTAAGTAATGAAGCATAATGCATGGCATCACGTAGTTTGGGATAGATTGGATTAATTGGACACTTTTTCTTGTCTATTTATGTATCAAATTTTGTCACAATATAGACAATTGAGCTAGCTAAACGTGGGTATTTGATTCGTGTCATTGGTGCTCATTGAGTTATAGCTTATAAATTAAGCATAACACATGACATCACATATTTTTGGATAGATTTGATTTCTTGGAGGACTTGTCGAAGCAATTTTTGTCTTAAATTTTATCACAATATAGAAAATGGAGCTAGATAATCATGGGCATTGGATTCGTGCCATTCTGAGCTCTAAATTAAAAGTTACACACAATTTAACGCGGACATGTCAAGTTTATCGGCCCGTTAAAATGATCATTTCAAACTGATCCATGGTGCTCATTGAGAAAAGCTTATGAATGAAGAATAATGCATGACATCACGCAGTTTGGGATAGATTTGATTACTTGCCTGCTTTTTGTATCTATTTTGTCTCAAATTTTGTCACATTATAGCAAATTCAACTAGCTTGATGTGGGCATTGGATTCGTGTCATTATGAGCTATAAATCAAAAGTTATGGACGATTTAGTGCCGACATGTCAAGTTGATCGCCGAGTTGAAATGATCATTCTACACTGATCATTGGTGCTTATTGAGGAAAGATTATAAATGAAGCATAATGCAGAGCATCACGCAGTTTGGATAGATTGGATTATTTGGATGCTTTATCGTATCTGTTTTTATCTCAAATTTTGTCACAATATAGAGAATTGAGCTAGATTAATGTGGGCATTGGATTGGCGTCATTCAGAGCTCTAAATCAAAAGTTACAGATGATTTAATGGGGACATGTCAAGTTGATCGGCAAGTTAAAATGATCACTCTTAACTGATCATTGGTGCTCATTGATTAAAAGAAGCATAATGCATGGCATCACGCAGTTTGGGATAGAATGCATTACTTGGACGCTTTGTCATCTCTATTTCGGTCTATAATTTTGCCACAATATACAAAATTAAGCTAGCTTAACGTGGGCATTGGATTTCTATCATTCGGAGCTCTATATCAAAAGTTACAGACAATTTAGTTGAGACATGTCAAGTTGATCAGCTAGTTAAAATGATCATTCTAAACTAATCATTGGTTCTCATTGATTAAAGGCTTATAAATGAAGAACTTGCAGAATATCACTCAAGTTTGGATATACTATATTACTTGGATGCTTTGTCGTATATATTTTTGTGTCAAATTTTGTTACAAAATAGGTACTCTACCGCTTGTCTCTTGAAATCAAGGTTTGTGACAAAATCGACACTTCATGCGGTTTTCATCATTTCCCCAATAGATTCATGCAGATGTAAATACATACATCGATCATCTGATACCACAATCCAAGGCCAGCTACAGGTTTTTGAAGCTCGTAATATGAATCAGGTGCAGTATTATCTTCGGGTAATATATCTCTACCAAAATCAGCTATCGCATTCACCCAATCTTTAGCCAAGTTGAAATCCGTTTGTATCGTTATTAACTTGCTTGCAACAGATAAAGGCGATAATCCATATCTACATCCTTTATACAAAGGCTGCTTGGATGCATCTAACATATTAAAAAATTTCCGGGCTTCCAAATTAGGTTCCTTTATTCTACTCCTGTCTTCAATGTTCGATGCTCTTTGTTCACGAAACGCATCACTCACCATCTACACAGTAACTGCGTTTATATCAACTTCTGATGCCGGTTCCTCTACCCTAACATTAGTACTATCTAACCTTTTTGAAGTACTACCATAATATTGCATCGTTGCATTAGTTTCTCCATGTTAATACAAAATTTTGTAACCCGACATAAATGCAGTGCTATACAAATGATTACGTACTTCTCTAACATAGATTAATCTATTATTTCGACATTTAATACACAGACAATACATTTTACCGTACTCCAATGTCATGCTATTGTTTGATGCAAATGTCATGAACTCTTCCACACCTTGCGCAAATTCCACCGTCAATTCTCCCATTGTTGAATCATACCAAGGTTTATCCATCCACGATCGAAAATAATCATAAAAACCTGAAGAACACATTTTGTTAAGATTTTTTTTTCTCATGAAATGGTGAAGGACCAGAGTGTATTTATATTGAAAATTAGAAGATTATCATGAATTTTTAATAGATTATTATGAATTTTTAACAGATTATTATGAATTTTTAACAGATTATTACGAATTTTAACAGATTATTACAAATTTTTAATATATTATTACGAATTTTTAACATATAATCACAATTTTTAACAGATTATTTTTTATAAAATGATCATTCTTAACTGAACATTGGTGCTCATTCAGTAAAAGGTTTTAAATGAAGCATAATGCATGGCATCACGCAGTTCAGGATAGATTGGATCACTTGGATGCTTGGCCATATCTATTTTTGTTTCAAATTTTGTTACAATATAGAAAATTGAGCTAGCATAATTTGGGCATTGGATTCATGTCATTCGGAGCTCTAAATCAAAAGTTACGGACGATTTAGGGCGGACATTTCAATTTGACATCCAGTTAAAATGATCATTCTCAAGTTATCATTGGTGCTCATTCTTTAGTGATCATTGGTGCTCATTGATTAATAGCTTATAAATGAAGCAAATGCATGACATCATGTAGTTTGAGATAGATTGGATTACTTGGACGCTTGGTCATATCTATTTTTTGTCACAATATAGAAAATTGAGCGAGCTTAACATAGGCATTGGATTCGTGTCATTATGAGCTATAAATCAAAAGTTATGGAAGATTTAGTGCAGACATGTCAAGTTGATGAGCCAGTTAAAATGATCATTCTAAACTGATCATTCGTGCTCATTGAGTAAAGGCTTATAAATGAAGCATAATGTTGAGCATCACGCAGTTTGGGATAGATTGAATTACTTGGACGCTTTGTCGTATCTATTTTTGTCTCAAATTTTGTCACAATATAGAACATTAAGCTAGGGTAACGTGGGCATTGGATTAGTGTCATTCCGAGCTCTGAATCAAAAGTTATGGACGATTAGTGCGGACATATCAAGTTCATCGTCTAGTTAAAATGATAATTCTTAACTGATCAATGGCGCTCATAATGCATGGCATCACACATTTAGAAATAGATTGAATTACTTCAATGCTTGGTCGTATCTGTTTTTGTCTGAAATTTTTTCACAATATAGAAAATTGAGCTTGCTTAACGTGGGCATTGGATTCATGTCATTCGGAGCTCTAAATCAAAAGTTACGGACAATTTAGTGCGGACATGTCAAGTTGATCGTCCACTTAAAATGATCATTCTTAACTGATCATTGGTGCTCATCGATTAAAAGCTTTTAAATGAAGCATAATGCATGGCTTTACGCAGTTTGGTATAGATTGGATTACTTGGACGTTTGGTCGTCTCTATTTCTATCAAGTTGAGCTACCTTAACGTGGGCATTGGATTCATGTCGTTATGAGCTCTAAATCAAAGTGATGGACGATATAGTTCACACAAGTCAAGTTGATCGGCCAGTTAAAATGATCATTCTAAATTTATCATTCGTGCTTATTGAGTAAAGGCTTATAAATGAAGCATAATGTAGAGCATCACACTGTTCGGGATAGATAGGATTACTTGAATGCTTTGTTATATCTATTTTATTCTTAATTTTTTCACAAATTAGAAAATTGAGCTATATTAACGTGGGCATTGGATCTTGTCATTCGGAGCTCTACATCAAAAGTTACGTACGATATAGTGGGGACATGTCAAGTTGATTTGCCAATTTTAATGTTCTTTCTTAACTGATCATTGGTGCTCATTGAGTAAAATCTTTTAAATGAAACATAATGTAGAACATCACGCAGTTCATGATAGATTGGATTACTTGGATGCTTTGTCGTCTCTATTTCTGTCTATAATTTAGTTAAAATATAGAAAACGGAGCTAGTTTAAATTGGACATTGGATTCGTGTCATTCTGAGCTCTAAATAAAAAATTATAGACTATTTGGTGCAGACAATTCAAGTTGATCGTCCAGAAAAATTATCATTTTTAACTGATCATTGGTGCTCATATATTAAAGGCTTATACATGAAGTACAATACACAACATCACGCAGTTTTTGATATATTTGATTTCTTAGATGTTTTGTCATATCTGTTTCTATCTCAAAATATATCTCAATATAGAAAATTGAGCTAGCTTAACGTGGGCATTGGATTCGTGTCATTATGAGCAATAAATCAGAAGTTATATAGATGATTTAGTACAGATATGCAGAGTTGATCGGCGAGTTAAAATGACCATTCTAAACTGATCCTTCGTGCTCATTGAGTAATGACTTATAAATGAAGCATAATACAGAACATCACACATTCCGGGATAGATTGGATTCCTTGGACACTTTTTCGTATCTAATTTTTTCTCAAATTTTGCCACAATTTAGAAAATTGAGCTAGCTTAACGTGGGCATTGGATTCATGTCATTCAGAGCTCTAAATCAAAAGATACAAACGATTTAGTGCAAACATGTCAAGTTGATCAGGCAGTTATAATGATCATTAAGTAAATGCTTATAAATGAACAATAATACATGGCATCACGTAGTTTGGGATAGATTGGTTTACTTGGACGATTGCTCGTCTCTATTTCTGTCTATAATTTTTTCAAAATATAGAAAATTGAGTAACCTTGATGTGGGCATTGGATTAGTGTCATTCTGAGCTATACATCAAAAGTTATTGTTGATTTAGGGCGGACATGTCAAGTTGATCGGCCAGTTAAAATGATCATTCTTAACTGATCATTGGTGCTCACTGACTAAAAGCTTATAAACCAAGCATAATGCATGGCATCACGCAATTCGGGATCAAATTTTGTTCTAAATTTTGTCACAATATAGAAAATTGAGCTAGCTTAACGTGGGTATTGAATTCTTGTCATTATGAGCTATAAATCAAAAGTTATGGACGATTTAGTGCATACATGTCAAGGTGATTGGTCAGTTAAAATGATCATTCTAAACTGATCATTGTTGATTATTGAGTAAAGGGTTGCAAATGAAAGCATAATGAAGAGCATCACCCAGTTCATGATAGATTGGGTTACTTGGACTTTTTTATTTTTGTCTCAAATTTTGTCACAATATAAAAAATTGAGCTTTCTTAACCTGGGCATTGGATTCGTGTCATTCCGACGTGTAAATCAAAAGTTACGACGATTTAGTGCGGATATGTCAAGTAGATCGACCAGTTAATATGATTATTCTAAAATGATCACTGGTGCTTATTGAGTAAAGGCTTACAAATGAAGCATAATGCAGAGCATCACGTAGTTTGGGATAGATTGGATTACTTGGACGCGTTGTCGTATCTATTTTGTCTCAAATTTTATTACAGTATAGAATATAGATCAAGCTTAACGTGGGCATTGGATTTGGGTCATTCGGAGCTCCAAATCAAAAGTTACGGACGATTTAATTGGGACATGTCAAGTTGATCGTACAGTTAAAATGATCATTCTTAATTGATAATTAGTGCTCATTGATTAAAAGCTTATAAATGAAGCATAATGCATGACATCATGCAGTTTGGGATAGATTGGATTACTTGTATTCTTTTTTGTCTCTATTTCTATCTACAATTTTGTCAAAATATAGAAAATTGACCTAGCTTGATGTGTGCATTGGATTCGTGTCATTCTAAGCTCTAAATCAAAAGTTACTGACGATTTAGTGCGGACATATCAAATTGATCGGACAGTTAAAATGATCATTCTTAACTGATCATTGGTGCTCATTGAGTATTAGCTTAAAAATCAAGTATGCTACAAGGCATCACGTAGTTTTGGATAGATTTGATTACTTGGATGCTTTGTTGTCTCTATTTTTGTCAAAATATAGAAAATTGAGCTATCTTAATGTGGGCATTGTATTCGTGTCATTATGAGCTCTTCATCAAACGTTATGGATGATTTAGTGCGGACATGTCAAGTTGATCGGCCAGTTAAAATCATCATTGTTAACTGATCATTGGTCCTCATTGAGGAAAAGCTTATACATGAAGCATAACACATTGCATCACGCATTTCAGGATACATTGGATTAGTTGGACGCTTGAGCATATATATTTTTGTCTCAAATTTTGTCACAATATAGAAAATTGAGCTACCTTAATGTGGGCATTGGATTCCTGTCATTATGAGCTATAAATCGAAAGTTATGGACAATTTAGTGCAGACATGTCCAGTTGATCGACCAATTAAAATGATCATTCTAATATGATCATTCTAATATGATCATTCTTGCTCATTAATTAAAGGCTTATAAATGAAGCATAATGCAGATCATCACGCAGTCTGGGATAGTTTGGATTACTTGGATGCTTTGTCGTATCTATTTTTTTTTATCAAATCTTGTCAAAATATAGAAAATTGAGCTAGCTTAACGTGTGCATTGGATTCGTTTCATCCGAAGCTTTAAATCAAAAGTTACACACGATTTAGTGCGAACATGTCAAGTTGATCTTCGAGTTAAAATCATCATTCTTAACTGATCATTGGAGCTCATTGAGTAAAGGCTTATAAATGAAGCATAATGAAGAGCATCATGCAGTCCAGGATAGATTGGTTTACTTGGACGCTTTGTCGTGTCTATTTTTTCTCAAACATTGTCACAATATAGAAAATTGAGCTAGCTTAACGTGGGCGTTGGATTTGTTTCATTCGGTGCTCTGGATCAAAAGTTAGGGATGATTTAGTGCGGACATGTCAAGTTAATCAGATAGTTAAAATGATCATTCTTAACTAATCATTGGTGCTCATTGGGGAAAAGCTTATAAATGAAGTATAATGCATGGCATCATGCAATTTTGGATAGATTGGATTATTTGGACGTCTTGTCGTTTCTATTTTTGTCTATAGTTTTGTAAAAATATAGAAAATTGAGTTACCATAACGTGGGCATTGTAATTGTGTCATTGTGAGCTCTAAATAAAAAGTTATGGACGATTTAGTGCGGACATGTCAAGTTGATCGTCCAGTTAAAATGATCATTCTTAACTGATCATCAGTGCTCATTTTGTAAAAGCTTATAAATGAAGCATAATGCATGGCATCACGTAGTTCAGGATTGATTGGATTAATTGGATGCTTTGTCGTCTCTATTTCTTTGTATAATTTTGTCAAAATATAGAAATTTGAGCTAGGTTAACTTGGACATTGAAATCGTGTCATTCTGAACTCTAAATGAAAAGTTACCGACGATTTTGTGCGGACATGTTAAGTTGATCATCCAGTTAAAATCATCATTCTTAACTGATCATTGGTGCTCATTGAGTAAAAGCTTATAAATGAAGCATAATGCATGGCATCACGCAGTTTTGGACAGATTGGATTACTTGGATTCTTTGTCGTCTCTATTTTTGTGTATAATTTTGTCAAATATAGAAAATTGAGCTAACTTAACGTAGGCTTTGTATTCGTTACATTATGAGCTCTAAATCAAAAGTTATGGATGATTTAGTGCGGACATTTCAAGTTGATTGGCTAGTTAAAATGATCATTCTTAACAGATCATTGGTGCTTACTGAGTAAAAGCTTATAAATGAAGAATAATGCATGGCCTCATGCTGTTCGGGATAGATTGGATTACTTGGACGCTTTGTTGTCTCTATTTCTGTCTATATTTTGGCAAAATATAGAAAATTGAGCTACATTAACGCGGGCATTAGATTTGTGTCATTCTGAGCTCTAAATCAAAAGTTAGGGACGATTTAGTGCGGACATGTCAAGTTGATCGGATAGTTAAGATGATCATTCTTAACTGATCATTGGTGCTCATTGGGTAAAAGCTTTTAAATGAAGCATAAGAATTTGAAGGATAAATTGGATTACTTAGTTGCTTTGTCGTATCTATTTCTATCTCTAATTTTGTCTCTATATAAAAAATTCAACTACCTTTAAGTTGGCATTGGATTCATGTCATTCTGAACTCTAAATCAAAAGTCGGACAATTTAGTTGCAGACATGTCAAGGTTATCGGCCTGTTAAAATGATCGTTCTAAAATAATCATTGGTGCTCATTATAAAATAATCATTGGTGCTCATTAGGTAGACATATAAACGAAGCATAATGCATGGTATCATCCAGTTCGGGATAGATTGGATTTTTTGATGCATTTT